>JASGCC010000071.1:1046050-1631969 GCA_030067915.1 Hydractinia echinata
CGTAATAGGAGTAATCAATAATTTACCGCCGAAGATTATACGTGTACTTCAAAGAGTTTTTAACGATACCAGCGTGTCATAATGATTTTTACTCTATATTAGCACTTTCCCATTTTTTCCCACTTGTGTATATATTTGCGTCACAGTTTATACGACATCAAGCTTATTTGACATCACTTCAAGTTTTAGTTCCAAATGAATTAGTCCCTGAATTACGTCATATGTCCGTAATATGTTAATGAGATGACGTATAAATTTACAGTTTCTAATATTTTTTTTTGATTTGTTTTTGTAGTCAAAAGTATATCATATTCTAGACCAGATTTTTGGAGATTTACTTAAATATTTTACAAAGCAACATGGTTCAACAGTATTAAAATATGGTGGTATTCATTTTCTTAACTTTTTTTTAAAACGGAAAAGTGTTTTAAACTTTCAAAATTCGGGATCGAAGATGTAATACATACCACATTTCAATCAACAAAACTAAAGTACTGCTAGGGAACAAATTAATTTCTTATTTCTGCGATTTTTTTGGATAACGTTCAAAAAATTCTTTTTACTAATAATTCTTTTATAAACAAGAATCTTTAGCAAATTAGCGAATGGTCTGACTTCAACCTCGTTCCCCCAGCGCTTGTTGTTTCTTTTCTATATAACCGAGACGGCGAGCGCTGTCCGATGTTAGAAAATATACAAGATGCCCTGGGGACCAGGTTGGTCTGACTTATGCAGGGTACCACTCAAGCGGATAATTTTATCCTAGCTAAAAAAGAAAATTCAAGGGAAATTGAAAATTAGTCCGACTTCGCGAGAGTTTATTGCATTAGAACATTTATAACTTTACATCGACGTTACGCAATCTATACATTACCCAAATTTTAATCATAAAGAACACTTTCTGTGGTTGGCTGAATTTAAAATATTTCAATTTGGGGCAAATTTGGGTGTCTGGACGGTTTCTTAGCGCAACACAAATATCCAGAGGATTTTACAATTTCAAACTTAGAAACAGATTGGAATATATTCTTGGAGAAAAGTGAAGAGTCCAACAGTCGTAGAGACTTTATAGTCTAAGGGACGTTAGCTGCGGTAGTTTCGTTTTAGACATAATGTACGCAAAGTTCTCTTAGGAACTTTGTATAGTCTAGAGAAGTTAACTCTAATAGTCTCTTTACAGACTCAAGGGACTCAAAATACTCTAAGGGACCTTGTATAGCCTAGAGACGTTAGTCTCGGTTGTTTCGTTACAGTATGACGGATGTTAATTATTTCAGGGACGTAATTGACTAGGGGGTGTAAATTCGGTTATCCATAGTAGAAGCATGTAGCTGCGTATCAGAATATAAAAACCTATATAGAAGAATACAGAAGTATATTGAGCATACACAAGTACTATAGTAAATGAGAGAGTAAGTAGATAGCATTTTGAACGGTGTTATATATTGCTAACTTCCCGACAATTTATTTATTTTCCTCCCGTCATTTGATTTACTTACTTATTCAGCTTTTTTACGAGATCGAGACACATTACGTAATGGTCATCAAGATTTGAATTCTCTTGAATTCCTGCAGGGCAGACAGATATCATAACAGTTTTGTTTTAGCCTTTTTATTTTCCTTAGATTTCATATTCAATTGTTTCTCCGCGTACTTATGTCAGCCAAAAAAATTTTTTGGGCACACTATATCTCCATGTGTGTGTAAAAGTTGGTATAGTCTAGCTAAGCTACACATGTAATATTTCTTTCGTGGCTTAGGGAAAAAACTGCAGATCTCTCATTTTTACTAGCTAGCTGTTTTTCTCTCTTATTTTGCAGGATACTTTGTTGCTTGTTCGCTTTGGGCACAAACATAGAGAAGAACAAGCTGTAATTACAAGCTGTAATTTAACAAGCTTTTGCAGTCTGTAGCTAAACATACAATGTGTATAGCTGTGGATTCAAGTGTGTGACGTTATTTGTTAACTTTTTAGCGGTAAGCTTTTTAGCTCTCGCGTTTGCATGACAGGAAAAAAGATGCTAGAATTTGGTGAAGAGAGGTCTTTACCTGTGGATTTTTTCTCACGGAAACATAGTTTACAGTTTTAAACTATTATCGAGTGTAGATTGATTAAAGCCCTAACAATGCCTTTGTGTGATAAAATGGGTTAAAAATAACTTTGCTTCACCTAGTGCCCCTATCTTTTTTCCTGCCACGCAAATACCAGAGCCAAAAGAGCTTACCACTGAAAATGTAATAATTCATAAAAATTCATATATTTACCTAGGCACACAAATAGAAATAAAATAGTTATAAATAGTGTATTTGTTGGGTTTTTAATGTTTCCAATGTTTCTAATCAGAAAGTTACTTTAGGGCTGTCAAGAAAATTCTAAATTAAAAGTACATTCCATCAGGATAGGCTACATGTCTGTTTTTAAATAATTCACAGTATGAGGAACTTGTTTTTGTTTTTATAGTGTCAGTTCAAATGTCAAATAAAAAACCAAGCTGTTTAATAGTTTGCAGTGCATCTCCACGGGGTGTGTCTGCTCAGTCGTTCATTCATTCATTTACATTAACCCATTCTGCATTTAATGTTTACATTGTGACACCAGAAGGCAAACCTATTGAGTTTGTAAAAATCGACGATAACAGCAGGAGGTGGCTGAATGAGTTTAAATCAAAGCCATTTTCTGTTCCAGGGAAACTTGAAGATGTTGAACCCCTGCGATATTCTGCCCTTTTGATTCCAAGTGGAATTGGTTGCTTGTATGACTTGGTTGAACACAAGGATCTTTCCAAAATTATAAATCTGTTTATAGAAGATAAGAAACCGATTTGCGCAGTTGGGTATGGTATTGGAGCATTGTGTGGTGTCAAAGGGAAGGACAAAACATCCTGGGCTTTTACCGGGTATTCTTTAACTGGACCTTCCTTATTTGAAGTTAGCTTACTAGAAAGTTTTAGTGAATTACCAATTATTATTGAAGACTTTGTAAAAGAGAATGATGCAACTTTTAGCTGTAGCAAGAATGATTGCATGCACGTTGTTATAGATCGACATATTATAACTGGACAGAACGACATGTCAACATTGTCTGCTGTGCAAAATTTAATTTTACTTTGCAATGCAAGACAGGGAAAGTCGAAGTAATGTAGCATGGATAGCATAGTGTGTATATATTTTTTCATTAATAATTACATAGATATGTTTATTATAGAAAATATTTCTGACAGTAGTTCCAATGTGGAGAAACCTGTTATTACCAATGGGTGAGCTAAGAAAAAAACTAAATTCTTATTTTCTTTTACCTAGATTGCATTTTTTTCAGAAGCATTATTAACAAAAACCTTAACGCTATCAGAAGTTTGGTTTTCGATAAGCATTGTTCTGATTATAACTAGTGATTTGTATAAAATTAATTTTGAAATTTTCTTTTTAAACTTGCTTGTATAGAATTTTGTTTACTTTAATTTGTTGTTTTGATTATTACAAGATATGGATGCATTCTTCCATTTAATTTCATGGGGTAACTACAAATGACGTACCCACTAACTTAAATTTTGCGCACATGTTAGTCTATTAAAATTCCGCTCTTAGTTGTCGTCATTCTGTGCTTAGCTGTGGTTGAGGTTGGATGTATCAAAAACGCTCTTGTCTTAGCACGCTAAGTTGAAGAAAGAAAACTAAAGCTTGAAGGGCTCCTGCTTTGACAGTTAAGTCCTTTTAATTTATTGTATACTGCCTTTATACTTTTTCCACTTTATAAATTGATTTTATCCCGTTCAGTTTTTTATCCAGCTATTATTTAATATGGTAGCTTTGCTGTGGTGTAGGCTCCTATTGCTGCTTCTTTGTAACATCGTAAGGAAATGGGCTTGCCTCAGATCCTTCAATATAGTTTTGGAAGAGCACATAATCGTACTATAATCTCCATATGGTTTAAAAAAAACTTCATTCAGGTAGGAAACCCTACTTTTACGCTAAAACAAAAAATTTTTAAAACTCACCCCACGAACTTAGTCGACTTTCTTTTCTATTTTTTTCATTTGGTACCTGCAAAAAGATATTTGAAAATTAGCTCACTCTTGAATTAATAATTTAATAAACTCCCAAAAGAAAATAAAGTTTTTATCTTGGAAGATTTTAACCGTAACATGCTTTTAAAATATGCTCTTTCCGCCAAAATAAGGAATTGTGCTCCACTCTTTTCCGAAAATAACTTATCACGGAGGCAACACGTGTTACAGAAGATGTGATTATGTCCAGTTCGTGTATTCCTAAAACTGACGTCATGGATTTAGACAATTTAGTTTATGTGATTAGAAAATTTAAAAGGCTAAAATGTGAACCTAAAAATAAGAACTTCAGTGAAGAGGATTTTCTGAAGGACCTCAGGAATTTAAATTGGTCATATTTTAATAATTATGACGACCTTGTTGAAGTATGTGAGAAACTAAATGAAAATGTTAAAACAGTGGCTGATAAACATGCCCCTTTTAAAACACAGATTTTCTGGCCGTGTTGAGGCATGGGTCACTGATGAATTAATAATAGCCATCAGAGAAAGAGATTTCTTAAAACGAAAAGCATCAAATACAAAATCATAGACCGGGAAGCTTTTAAATAGAAAGGACCAGGTAATGGGACTTAAAAATCTCACCCAAAGGAAATTTCAAACACATTCAACTAAGTTGTCTTGGTTCCAAACCAGCTCCAAAGTTTTCTTCTGATACTACTGATGTTATCCACCTATCAGCAGACAGGAATTTCGGTGGGCTCCTATTGGGACCAAAAGTGTCTAAAAAATAATTACAGTCTACTCTCGATAAGTGGAACCTCCACGGGACCGAAAAAAATGGTTCCACTAATCGAATGTTCCACTTATCCGAATTGCTCGATAAGTGGAACCTCTATGAAACCAAAAAAAAGTTCCACTTATCGAACTTCTCTCTTATCTGAAATCTCAGGAGACCGAGGAATTTACGAATAATCAAAAGGGAGGAACAAAAGAAAATGCTTTATTTCGTGTGCCCGTGACACGACGCGTCTCTTGCGGACAGACAGACAAAATACGGCTATTATTAAAGAGATATTGCTCAAGGGACCAAAAATTGGTTCCACTAAATGAAAGTTCCACTTATCCGGGGTTCCACTTTTCGAGAGTAGACTGTAGTTCAATAAAACTAAAAAAAGCTACCGGCTTGGACGGAATTGGTTCGCGACTGCTGAAAGCCGGATCGCCAGTTTTAAGCATTTATTGATCAAGTCTTTTCAACAAATCTTTTTCTCTCACTCAAAATATTAAAGACGAAAGGATTTTTCAATAATAATCACGTGAGCAAGGAACAATAGAATTACCCAATCAAAAAGCGCGGTCAATATTCTAACCGCAGAAATTACATTTTCGACCCAGTGTATTTTTACCCACCTTACTATATTGACTTCTCAGTGTAAAAAAAATTTAGCTTGTTCTCCTGGCTAATTGAATCGGAAAGAACTTTAGAATTGTAGCTCGCCGAAGTTTGCGGAACCTATCAAACAGGCTCCCTGGAAGCATTAACAATAGAAAAGTAAGTTAAACCCACGCACACATCACTGACGATTTCGACGAGATTTATCTTGACGTCACAAGTTCTTTTGTTTTAACACGGTTTAAAAGTGACTGATTTTTACGGCAGGAAACAAAGGAATGCAGCAATATGTAGTGCCACTACCGTAAAAACTATGGTACTGCGGCAAAGCACATCGAAGCAGAATCAAGCCTCGGCGAACACTCTTGTGTGGAGATTAAATTTATAACATGGGTACTGGGCGGCAAGGAACCTTATTCAACGGTTATAATAAATATATGCGTTGCTTTTAGATCAATTACTAGTTTCATACAGGAATTTCGCGTTGGCAAATTCTACTTAGGCAAGCGCCGAACTGGCCTAAGTCTAAATCCGCCCCTGAAAAGCTATGGTGTCTCGGCATCAGAGATGCTGCATTTGACTGGTTCGGGTCCTAATTAAGGCGGCAAATGCAGTTGACTTTTGTGAATGACACAGGATCTGCTGCATGAAGACGCTTTTCAGGTACCGCACTGCAGGGATTTGTGCTTGGTTCCCTGCTTTTTCTTTTGTATATTGATGACTTAAAATCTGTCACCAATTCAAATTACCACCATTTATATTCAGACGCAATACATTAATTATTTCTTCCCGTAAAAACATGGATACCCTTGTTTCACAGGTGGAGTCAGAACTTCCGCAAGTCGACCTCTGGTTAAATACAGTGGAATCTCTCTAAAGCGGACATGGTCTAAAGCGGACACCTCTATATAACGGACACTATTCCTTGAAACAGACTGATTTCAGGTCACACTCTCACAAGAAAATCTCTATAAGACGGACAGTTACAAGGCGGACACTTTATAAAACGGAAGCAAATGACATTTTCCCTTATAAAAAACTCTGTGTAAAGCGGACACACCACTTGTTAAATTTTTCATCTTCATTTCGTACATTTTTTAACTTTTTTATTTACAATCTCTAAAATCTTTTTAATTTTTTTCCCCGCCCAATCAACGCCTTTATCGACACCAATAAACTCGTATAGAACTGGAATTTCCAGACCATAACCAGCCTCGACATGTTATTTTGCAATTAGGTATTTTTGTAAATCGGTGGAAGATTTTGCTAAGATTTTTCGGGACATGTCCAACTGTACGTCCCTCAAAAGTAATCGCCATTGGAAATTCGTCGTGCATGTTGTCTTCTTCGTGAATCAATGAAAAGTTTTCATCTCCAATATCCGGTTACCATGTGTCCATGTAGGCATGGTATCCTCGAACAAATGAATTAAAAGCAAATCGTTGTTCTTTTATAAGAATCAAAGGAATTTCCTGCTTAGGATTTCTCAGTAAAATTTTCATGAGCTTTGTGCCCTCCATTTTAATTCGATGGTAAAATTTGATGTTATGTTTTCGCCAAAATTTTGCTCTGAAAGTGATTTTTGGATACAATCTCTATAAAGCGGACACCTCTATAAAGACGGACACTTTTTTTTGCAGCAATGGTGTCCGCTTTAGAGTGATTCCACTGTAATAACAAAATTAATTATTAACAACGCTAACACTATCTTTTTCGGTAATCACTGCCAGTTAAAAAAAAGTTGAGAAAACTATCAACCACATATTATTTTGTATTTATTTGAAGAGGAGCGAAAAGGTTAAATAAAGAGCATGTATTAAAATGTTTGGATAAGTGAGACATTGTAAATACAGTGGAATCTCTCTATCTCGACTACTCTCTATCTCCAACTTCTCTCTATCTCGAACTAAAGTCTCGGTCCCTTGTGGTCCGCCTAAGGTATTTTCCTTTCTTTATCTCGAACTTTCTCTATTATTTCGAACAATTTTTTTGGTCCCTTGCGAGTTCGAGATAGTGAGATTCCACTGTATGTATATATTGTGTGTTACCGCATTTTCGCGGGACTATTTTTATTCTCTGTTTGCTCGAGCACAGTGGACAAGTCGTTTATTTCAGAGCTTTTTATTAGTCTGTTTCGTACGAAATATCGTGAAATTCGCATCAGTTTGCAGTGTGTTTTTTTCTCTGTGCATATGGTGATTTTTTTTACGAAGAAAATACTTAACTGTATTTTATGTTTTTTTAAAGAATTAAATTCTTTAGAGGACATTAATGACATAAGTAGAAAAATCGTAATTAAATATTCTAAAATTAGAACCATTGCATTTTGTTTAACATCTCACACCAAAAATTTATTAATTAATGCACTTGTCATGCCATATTTTAACCACTGCTCCTCTGCATGGGCTTGTGCAACCCAAGGTAGATTGGGAAAACTAGAAAAGCGATTAAAGTGTTTCCGTACCTTTCTTGGGAAAGAGAGAGAGAGAATGCTCTTTGAATGATTTACTCAGTGAACGTGAACGAGACTGCTTAAAGATTGTTTTCAATGATATTTTTTTATTTTTTTGTTCCGATATTATCGGCAAGTGTACCACGTATGTTAATATGTAAAAATGGAAATTTATCAAATGCAGATAGACACCAAGAAGAAACAAATTCAACTGTCCCTTATGTTATTAGACAGAGAAAAAAGGCCTGGGTAAAGGTTGCCAATTTCAGCTGCGGCCCGGTGCGCAGACTCCCTTTTTTCTCATTTTGGTAAAGGGACGGCTTAAAAGAGAAAAACGTCCTAGGAGCGAAGTTAATTAGTTAGTTAAAGTCAAAATAAGCTGCGATGGAGTGTTAGTTTTCCCGAATTATCGTAAAGGTGTATTAGTTATAGAGTTTTTATTCTTTTTTCGAAATATTGTTTATTGATCTTTTAATCAATGCGCAAAGATCGTCTTTTTATTAAGAACCTTTTGCTGTGACGTCATAATTGGCGATGTTAGTTTTCGGTATTAGGTGAATTGCCCCCCGGAGAGTTGCCCCCCGGAGAGTTGCCCCCCAGTGAATTGCCCCCCCCAGTAAATTGCCCCCTGGAAAGATTGCCCCCCAATAAAATGACTTGTACTTTTTTTAAAAGAATCAGGAAAATAATTTTTGTTACGTGTTCAGCCTGGAATTGTCCTTATTTTGTTCTTATATTTTTTAGCCATTCCCAGCCTTTTGCTGCTATAAAAATATTTTAATAAAAAAAAGTGTACTTTTTTCTAAACAGATATATATCTAATCTAAGAAGAATAGGACAATCATTATTCAAACGAAATAACACATTTTTTATAGCAATAAAAGAGATAAATTCGCTTAAAAACGATACAAAGTAAATGTGTAACAAACGTATTTTAATTTTTTTAGGGGGGGGGGGGCAATTCTCCGGGGGGTAATTCTCCGGGGGGCAATCTTCCAGGGGGCAATTTACTAGGAGGCAATTCTCCGGGGGGCAATTCTCCGGATACCGTTAGTTTCGAGAGAGAGAGATCGAGAGAAAGAAAACTTGATATGTATGAACACATGAACACAGGAGAAAGCAAGATGTCGAACAGCGAAGAAGAATTAGAGTATGATATTATTGAAGAAGAAAACGATTTTGGAGAAGATGAAGACGGTGATGATGAGATGGAAACCTTTGATAACCTTTTTAAAGGCACGGGGCTGCAACCTTTTCAATTCGAGCCCACTAAAAAAGATGATAATAAAAATATTCAAACTGAGAGAGAAACGATATTTTTAGTAAAACATTGGGAAAGTGTTTGTGTTGGGAGAAACGAATGGTGCAAGTGCAATAACTGCGATAACTACAAAGCTGAAACTGGTATGTTACTTGTAGGTCCGCATTCGTTTGTTTTCGCTTCTTCGAATTCTTCTTCTTCTTGTGAAACGGAATTTTCCAAACAAAACGAAACGTCGTTATCCAAAGTCGTTACATTGATAGGTTGCGTCGTCTGCGTGTTGCTCTGCTTTCTTTTTGAGCATAGACAGCATCGTTTGTGTCTCCACGGATCGTACTGACGGAGCTGCTACGACGAATTCAGTTTGACAGTATTTTGAATTCTCAAGCAGACGATTCTCTCTGTCGATATGTTCCATTACGGCGTTGTTCTGGATAGCTTCATCAATGAGCTTTCGCTTTGTCAATGCAGCGTCTCTTTGCTCCAACCTTTGCGACGATTTCCTTTTTTGCTGTGCTTTGGAGTAGAAAAAAATTGTCGGTACAGCCCCCTCCGTTAAAATCCGTCTCGTAGGCAAACATAGTCTAGTAAACTAAACTAATCATTTTTCCCTTTTTGATATTTTTGATGAGAGAAGGGAAAAAAGAGAGTTTAGGATGACCTACCTGACAATTTGAAGTTTGACAGTTATTTGAAACTGAAAAATATTAGCCACTCAAATTTCATCTCATTGTTTTTAAATATTCGCATAATTATTTTTGCAGTCACTTAAAAAATGGTAGAGGAAAAAATAAACATTGCGATATTTTTCGCCATGTCTGCGAGGGGAGTGGACAGCGCAGCTAAAAAAAGTAGAAAAAGAATAAACTTTGATCGAAACAAGGCAGTTAGCAGCTTGGGTGTTTATATGAGAGACACAATAAAAATTAATGAAACTAGTACCGTAAAATATTTTTTGATAGCTTTAAACATTTGGCTCACCAAACTCAAATTCAAAAAATAAATATTATTCTACGAACCATGACTGTCCTCCTTGATGTCTTCCATTTTAAACGTGCTCTCAGCAATAGCAATTAGATAGCTAATGTTTACCAGTTCTATGGTTGTTATTTCTGAACTAGAATAACAGACTTTAGATACATATTTAATATGGGAAAGGCAGCCACGCTCTCTGGATATTATCCAGCGAAGGAAATCCCCACAGATCAGTTCTCTTCCTCGTGTTACAAATATCTGCCTGTAACACATACAAAGTGGTTAAATTTGCCCGAGAGTGAGGAAGCATTTCTATGGTTGTTTTTCCCTTACTGAAAATACTGGATTTTTACCGATATTTTTCACAATAAAAGCAGCCACGCTATAAGGATATTATCTCAGTGAAATCCTCAAAGCCACACTCTCCCCCCGCACCAACCCTCAAGGGTATTGAGGGCGAAATTTGATAAGAAACACATGCAAAGCACATGTAAACAAAACGACGATGTAAACAAACTTGAGAGTGAAGCACGTCCAAATAAAATGTTTTTAATTCAATGTATCAACTCCATTCAAAATATTATCCACAGCTTCTAGTTGTTTAGGTTTTATTGAAAAGCTGAATTGGTTCAGAGCTTTCGAGACAGCTTTTGAAACATCCGAAGCGTTCGCCATGTTGAAATGAAATAAATTAGAAGCACGATTCAAAAAATCGGCCTTACCATAATAAAATAATTGTGCGATAGCATACGCTTATCTTAGTTCAAACGACCACGGATCAACATATTTATTTTCTGTTATTGCGAAATTGCCCTGTAAAAAATCAACCAATCAAAACGATGCAGTCGGAATGTGACTGCAGGTCCGACCTGTCTCTCTTCTTTGCGAGAGCGTACTAAAAAAAGCAGGGTGAAAAAAGCGGGACAACAAACAACGAATAGCGCGAGAGCAGGGAAGAGTGACAGGTATCCTTTCTAAGGCAAACCAAGCATTTCATTCTGTAAAGAAAACGAGATGGTAAATATAATGATGATAATAAATGAATGTAGTATAAAACATAAAAAAATTGACTATAAACATTACAGTATGTATGGTTGTCATTTACAAGTGTAATTTTCCTTACCTTGAGAATCTTTTGAAGCTGTTACTATCAAAATGAAAATGACACACGTGGATGTTTTCTTCTTTAGGCATTTGTCTCGTTTAAGCTTTGAAATCCACATCTTTTTTATTTTTGCGTCTTTTGGAAGTTTGAAGAAACTGATTTTTTTATCATTTTTTTTTGCTAGAACTTCTAGTACAACCGAGTGCTGCACAGTGAACCATACTTAATTGTGTTGTAATATATTTAAAAAATCCTTCTTATTATCTTAAAAAAACTTCTCTTCACATATTTAAAAATCTAAAAATACTTTTTTATTTGCTGACTTTTCTTAACATAACACACAAAAAATCCATTCGCCAACTATGACGTCACGGCTATATAAATAATAGAGAACAGGATTGTAAAAAAGGGCCGAATAAAAGGGCCGAATAAAAGCTTTTTATGTTGATAAATAAAACATTTCCAATAAAATAAGATGAAATTATTTTTTTTGATTTTTCGTGGGACTACTCCTTTAAATCTCCGACATAGATGTTACTCTCCATCCTCGAACATTTTAATGAAGATGTGTAATAAATAGACCACTTTAAAGGTCAAGTACAAGAAATTATACACACTTCCAACCTCATCTCCAGGGCTCATCTACGCCGACGGGACGGCACGCACTTCACAACTGTAAAGACAACCCGTTTATGAACAATTATTTTTTGCTCCTTTTTAATAATATTCTCTAAAAAAGGATCATTTCCTTTAAGTATTCTTTTTGGTGGTAAAATGAGCGGTAACGAGGAAACAAGGACAACAACGAGGAGCTATATTTTGTAAAAAATGTTATGTGCTAGCTTTAAGAAGGTAATTAATACCTCTAAAAGATTTTAAAGTCATCGTTGTTGCTTAGACTGACTTTATGTACAATAATCTTGTATGTTTCTATGCAAAATATAGAAGAATATAGGTAGCTAGCTCGTGCAAAATAGTTTATTTCATCAGAAAGCTTGATTTACATCGAATAAATTGTTGTTTTTGTCCATAAATTTATTTACCGCTCAACTCTCGTGTAAGTCACTATAATTAAAAATCAACAATCCGTTTTGTAGCTCCTGACTTAATAGATATATCATACTTAAAGCAGCGTTTATACACGATCCAACTTGTACTTGTTCAACTTGAAACATGTACGGGTAAACATCCCTTTAACTTAGTTGTAAAATTCGTTGAAATGCTCTCATTCACGAAAGAAAAATAAACTTAGAATTACTGATATAATGCCCTCGTTTTAGCAATTTCGAAAAATGACAATAAATACAACGTTTTGGAAAAAAATCTTTAATTTTTTATCTAACATATATAATTGAATTAAAAAAAAACAACGAATCGTGTATTGCCAGATTAAGTAAAGGAAGTGACTGAAATGTTAGCGTACACGAGGTATATAATCATTTGTAGGAGACGACTTACATATCATTTGTTCCAAAGAGTATAATTTTACTACAGCTAAAGAAGATCTAGGGGGTATGGAGTGATGAAAAAGCTAAATTGCGGCTTGATGGTTCAAATGCTTTGCTCTGAATGAAATAATATATAATGGCGGAGAGGTTGGGGGACAGTGATATTAAAAAATTAAACATCAAGGGACGGGAATTACTGGGTACCCCAGAGTATGCATCGTTCTTGAACGATTAAAAAGGTCTGATCGCTACTGCATTAGCAGTTAGCCTTTCTAATATACCATCTCCTGTCCCACAGACAGGCAACGGCAAACCATGACAAAAAACCGAGTAAGTATACAGTTGGATTTGCAACTGCAAAGTCATCTGAAGCACAACGTAACATCACAAAACATAAATTAGGTGCTGTTTTTTTTCCAATTTTTGTTAAACCACATACATTTTTAAGCCGATTTTTTAATCTGTAGATCCAGTCGGTTCATCTGGTTGTTTTCGTGCATTTATAGAGGCAGTCACTATTTTGGTACATTTATCTAAAAAAAAGAGTCAAATGGAAACTTTTATAGTGAAAAACAATTGCACTGATTTTTTTGTTAATGTGAAAGTCAATTTAGTAAACTGGTATATTATCTTTATTACCCACTACATATTTGCGATTCTCTCAATCCCAAACATGGATTGCCGAATTTTCGATGGAGCAACAGACGAAATATAATGACCCGGTGTAATAAAAGCCAGTAAAAGTATGTTTTAAAAATCTAGAATTTTGTTTTGTTTAACCCCTTTGCTTTCACAATTCAAGGCAACATACTTAGTTTGATCTTCTCTCTATCTTTCTCTTTGAGTCCCACTGACCTAAGTGCATCATCGTTACCGACAATTGGACACAGCCATGTCGATTTTCGTGTAACTGGTAAATGCGTTCCACGTGGTGCAAAAATATGCAACGCAATATCTACAATGTTTTGCTTTGAATATTTGCGTTCTTTGTAACTTTTGTCTAAAATTAAAACAAAGAGAACAACTCAGTGTTGATGAAAATGCTTTGGGTAAAAAGTGACAGCAAAAAAGATTTACGTTTGTACATTAAAATACCTGTGGTAATAATATTGCAGTAAACCCACAAACCAAGTTGAATATTGTCTATCCGCCTATGTTAAATATATATTTGGCTGTTCATGCCTTGAAGCAAGACAATAGTTGTTTTTGCATCATAGTGTTTATTCATTACCGCATGTTGTTAAGTAGCGCAGTGCAGTAGGAAGCAAATTTGTTTTTGGAAGATAAAAGTTAGTTTTTCCGCAAGGGTAAACAATGGTTTTGCCTGTTGAGGAGATTTTAAAAGTCAACATCTCTGGATTGCTGGAAATTCAAATAAAATCGATACAACGGATTGGGCGAGGAAATGATACCAATATCATAACATATCAAAACATCCTTTTTTAAGGAAAAAGGGGGCGCTTGCTGCTAAAAATTGATTATTTAGGCTGCGCATGACCTATTTCTAAATCTCAGAAAAATACCTACCATTTAACACCGCTTCAGCAGCACAACAGATCTCTCCTGCTGTTGCTTGCAGATTCAAACTTTCAAAGTACTTTCCAATATTGTTGAATACAATAAAATCCTCCTCATCAGTGAAAACATCAAATGCCTCTTCATACTCTATAAGTAGAGATGTTTTCGAATTATATCAACCTCTTTCCCAGTGCATTTGTTCTAAAAAAGGACAGAGCATTGGGGGCCAAGTTAAAACGGTGTTAAATCATTTTGACTGCTCTATTGTTTCGTTCTAAAGAAATATTGGGCTTTTTTAAAAAATTCATTAAAAGGGGGCGTTTAATCGAGGAGGAACCATTTAGTAAAAAAGGGGAGTTTTTTGTGAAGCATTAGGGTATTAATTATATTCTATTTTAGCCATATGAAAAATATAAAACTAAACCAATTAATTAAATGAGTCCCTGTGATTACTTGGTTACGATAAAATGTTTCGAAAAAATCTACGTACGTTTCTTCTTGATCAAGTAGTCGTAAATTTCACAAAAATCGATCTGCACAACTGGAAAATCTACGCCATGTCGTATCATAATGTCCATCAAATGGCGTTTATATTCATATATCACTTCACGCCCATTTCTTTGAGTTGAATGAACCTATTAAACATGCAAGTTTTGTTTTAGTGATTCAATTTAACGGCCCGACGAATCCAGGAGTCATATCCCCAAATTTTTTCAGAGACAACAACACTACTTTCTCCATTCTAAAATTTCTAAAATTTAGAATAGCGTTTTAGTCAATCTGGAGGTTTTAAATTTCGGTAAAATTAGCTTCCCTAATTATTTTTTTAAAACTGAATTTTTCTTACAAAAAAGGAAAAAACACACTACAATATCCTTTCCTTGCCCTTTAAACTCATTACACTAATTTTATTCCGCAATCTAGAGGTTCTAATTTTCATAATTTCATCCTCGGGAAAAACCATGGTCGTCGAACAATAACATAGTTTGTCCTAACAAAATTTGATTCTCACAGCACTGGTAAATACTTTTACAAATCCTCAAACAGTTTCTTGGAGACAATTTTTGGAATTAAAGTTAACACATTCTTGTGTCCGAGTTTAATGACTTTACCTCCTTTTTGAACTTCTTGTAAAAATGATGAACTAGCCAGCTTTTCGCAAACCTAAAAGTAATTATTAAAAAACTTGCAGTTTAAAAATAAAAAATACGTTAAAGAAATTCCTCCCGAAGTTATTCCCGATAAGATATCTATATGAAATATACCTTTGGATAATCAGCGCTGCTTTCTTTTTACGCCCTTTTCTTGTGCCAGCTCTATAATGAATAAATTTGAAAATATTTTATTGCATAGGTAAAAAGCGATCGAAGTCATTTTTTCCTTTTGTCTACTAAGTAAGTTCGATTGGCTGAATTGACGGTAGAAATTAAGAAGAAAAAATACAAAATTTTATAAGAGATTCGTAGTTTTCCTGCACAACGATAATGGGAGAATAATCTTCCGAAACATCGCCTACTATCGTGTTCAATCAATGAAAAACCTTGAATAGCATTAAACAAGAAACTAAAATAACATCTTCAACTTTAATATCCTTTTAATGCGTTCTTGGAAATAAAAAAAAGTCCTATTCCCGCTAATTCGTTGAACTCGCTAATTCGTTGAACTCGCTAGTTCGTTGAACTCGCTAGTTCGTTGAACTCGCTAATTCGTTGAACTCGCTAATTCGTTGAACTCGCTAATTCGTTGAACTCGCTAGTTCGTTGAACTCGCTAATTCGTTGAACTCGCTAATTCGTTGAACTCGCTAGTTCGTTGAACTCGCTAATTCGTTGAACTCGCTAATTCGTTGAACTCGATAATTCGTTGAACTCGCTAATTCGTTGAACTCGCTAGTTCGTTGAACTCGCTAATTCGTTGAACTCGCTAATTCGTTGAACTCGCTAGTTCGTTGAACTCGCTAATTCGTTGAACTCGCTAATTCGTTGAACTCGCTAATTCGTTGAACTCGCTAATTCGTTGAACTCGCTAATTCGTTGAACCCGCTAATTCGTTGAACTCGCTAATTCGTTGAACCCGCTAATTCGTTGAACTCGCTAATTCATTGAACTCGCTAATTCGTTGAACTCGCTAATTCGTTGAACTCGCTAGTTCGTTGAACTCGCTAATTCGTTGAACCCGCTAATTCGTTGAACCCGCTAATTCGTTGAACTCGCTAGTTCGTTGAACCCGCTAATTCGTTGAACCCGCTAATTCGTTGAACTCGCTAGTTCGTTGAACCCGCTAGTTCGTTGAACTCGCTAATTCGTTGAACTCGCTAATTCGTTGAACTCGCTAATTCGTTGAACTCGCTAATTCGTTGAACCCGCTAATTCGTTGAACCCGCTAATTCGTTGAACCCGCTAATTCGTTGAACTCGCTAATTCGTTGAACTCGCTAATTCGTTGAACTCGCTAATTCGTTGAACTCGCTAGTTCGTTGAACCCGCTAATTCGTTGAACTCGCTAGTTCGTTGAACCCGCTAATTCGTTGAACTCGCTAATTCTTTGAACTCGCTAGTTCGTTCATCAACCTTCTTAATGAAAATATGATATGGTTCGTCGTTATGGAAACAGTGGGAACATAAGAATTATTTTTTTCACTTTACTTACCCCTTCTTCGGCATCTTTATACTTCTTCTCTTCCAATGTCATTGACATTGTAATGCTAAGCTGGTGTATTTGACGTAAATTTAATATGACGTCAATTAATGAGCCATTCAGGGACGAGCAGCGAACAACGTACAAGCACAGCAATTTTTTATCGAGATGATGGATGAAAGAAGTGAGCTTGAAAGTTATCACCGTCCTCAAGTAGACAGTAAAGAAGAGTTTCAAACAAAGATTGTACATATTTTACGCACGCAAACAGAGGTACAACCTGTGATAGTTCCACATGGCTTACAGTTCAATACTACTCTTCATGTAGCAATGCCTCTCCAGACGACTTTATTTACGTCTTCTTCTACACACGAAAACTATGTTGCCATTTATGGTGCTGGACCTGAGAATGGGGTTTGCATATGGAACAAGGAAAAAATTGAAATGAAAATGAGAAAGCGAAAAAAATCTCTAGACTGCCGAATCACTCACTTTCTATATATAAGTTCATGTTATATATTTTTCGCAGCTTGCGATGACTTGACAATACGAACGTACGGAAGTCAATTTCGCGAATATAGTCGACTGCAGTTGCAACACTCTATCTTATCGATGCTTTACGATGAGGAGCATTCCTACATTGTTACAGGATGTCTTGGTTTCGTACAACAATGGAAATTGAACAATGGTTTACATACACCACCAATCATGCTTAAGCAAATGCATTTAAAAGATCACGTGTCTGGTGTAACGCCGTGGTTATCATTTCTTTATAAGGATAAACAACGGAATCAGATTGTCGCGTTGACTGAAACAGCAATATTTTTTCTTGACGCTGCCAGTTTGAATTTAATGTCGTTTCTTGAGAACAGACATGCATTTCCATTGACCGTGTGTTTAACATATTTGCCGAGACAGTATTTGATAACAGGTATTCGGCCGCTTTGTTTTTCAAAGGTAACAATATAACCAAATTCCGTGCACATAATTTTATAAGATTTCTTTATTTACGTCCTCACATCTTTGGGAACAGGTACTTTTCACGGGTAACTATAAACAGTTGCCTGTACCTATAACGTTTTTATACGAACAACATCAGACTTTATCATCAATCATCTAATCTCCTTGATCTGTCGCGTATGTAAGAAATTCTCATTAAAACAAACTTGATCGAAAGAATTCGTTCTAATATAAACCCGCCTAAGGAGTACACTGTGAGCATGTTTTTCTATTTCCTGATTTGCTGATTTACTTCTTGATTTCCGCCAGCAAAGGCGGAATCTTTAAAATCGCCTGAGGAGATAGATAGGTAGATAGAGAGATAGAGAGATAGATAGAGACAGCGCAGCTAGGCTGGACGCCCGAAACTTATCCAGGCTAAGTTTTTTTTCTGAGAAGGAGGCTAAAATGAGTTTTAAGCCAATAAGAATCCTAACAGTGCAACAAATGAACAATACTTTATTTTAAAGTTTATATGCTATCGAAAGTTATAGCTCGTGCAGTGTAGCATAATGAAGATCGTCTTATAATGCGCCATGATGTTATTAACGTTTCCCTTTAATAATTACGTCATTTCCTTCTGTACAATTTCGCAATTCAACAGAACGAATTACTTATTCATGAATTTTAATTTAAAGAAGAATTGTTGAGGCTGGATATTTTTGGTGAAAGATAATGTATTATAGCTATAAAATCGTAACAAGTCACGATTTTATATCTTTTTCAGATTATTGCTAATGGCGGAAATCTTTAAGCCGCAGGGCTTCTTGTTTAGTTTTTCATTCAGTTGTTTTTTTGTTCTATCCACATATTGATTACATTATTTATTTTTTATCTTAGCTTCAAAAGATGGAGCCATAAAAGTTTGGAATATGTACATGAAAAGTTTCCCGTATGTGGGGTGCTTCAGTGGCCACATGAAAAAGATTGTCAGTCTTTTTATGCACCCAACGGAAAATATTCTCATATCTGCATCTGAAGACTCCACTGTTCGTTTCTGGAGAATGGAGACATTCCAGGAAACGTATCGTTATGATGTTTTGGAAGCATTATTTCATGCATTTTTAGCTAATTCCAAAACTCTCTGCTACACGTCTAAAAATTCAATCCACGTTTTAGATTTACATTCGTTTCATTTCCTTTTTACGCTGGTGGGATCTAGGATAGTGAAGACATATCTTAGCCAATCAGAAGGGAGAGCTTCACGTATTATGGTTTTGGCGGAAGATGAAGGTATTCGCCTAATTTCTCCAGTTCATGGTCTTATTGTCACAATGATGTTTCCTGTGGTCACACACAAGCCTATTGCTTACGCACATGATCTCTCAGAAGAGAAAGTTTACGTTTTGTTAGAAGACGGGGGAGTCATGGTCAAATGCACTACGACAAACCCATGCAGGTAGGTTGGTTTAGAAGTTTCGAATAGCAAATTACACATAATAAATACAATGTTCTGATTGGTTTAATATAAAACTGATTTTAGAGCAATCCAGTTGTGGGCACCTGCTTGTGTCGATGACAAAGTTTGCTGTCTGCAAGTAGTTTATTGGAAAACAACGGAGAAGACAGTTTCTCTGTTGTTTGGTTCCCATGCAGATGGCAGAATATCCCTCCTCAGGGGACAAGGTAAACTTTCACTTTCTACAATTCAACATGCTGAATATTAATGATATCGCACTTGTGGAATCATTGGTTGGGTTGCGGAGATTTTTATGATTTGTTTGTTTTCTTACGATTTTATATATTTATCATCTTCGTCTAGGTTTTTATGCCGCTTTTTCATTCGCACCCGTACACTGTAAATTAATACTCTGATTAATCTCAAAGATTTGGGTACTTCAAGGGAAAAAAAAGTTGACAATGTACCGAAAAATCTGCTAATTCCGAAAAAAAATTCTTTCAAACAAATGTTTTTCCAGCCAAAAATTCTTTCCTTAGGATAAAACCACGCTAATGTGACGTTTAGAGGATAAGAGTTCTAACCTCCTATGTTAAACATACTCTTCCAATGGCTGGTATGATTTAATCAGTCGATTTATCTTTTAACAACATAAAAAAAATTATTTTAATGTGAGACCAAATGTGAGTGTAAGCTAAATTGTAGCTTCCTAATCTGCTTGTATTTTTAGGTTATCAGATGATTCCAACAGCTCCCAACCGAGGCTTGGTAAGAAAAATTGAACCCAGCCCACCAAGTACACAAAATTTATTCAATTTTCTGACAATATGTACTGAGAATGTGATCACCTTCTGGAGAATTGTCCGCCGCCATGATAATTATATATCTGTTGCTATGGTAGATACCATTAATTTGGGACAAAAACCAGACCAGATTGCACTTGTCTATGATATTCTCGCTGTTGCTTATAAAAAAAGATTGAAATATTTTAAAGTAGCTGCAAGAAAACAGCAACAGGGATTTTTCATCTCAGTTATCACGCATATCAAAGATGAAAGTCATACAGAAAATATAACACAGGTAAAGAATGATTATTTTACTACAAAGTTTGGTTAGAATCAGGGAAAAAGTAATTCATCACCCTTATTCATTTCCCTGTAATTTTGAATCAATCAGAATTTGCTTGAAGTATTTTAGGCAGTTCAATATTTTGACATTGGTTTCAAATCTTTAAATGTCTAAGAAATAACCCGTATGGAAGGTAACGGTAAAAATATGCACGCTTTCTATCTTCAGTTATGTGGAAACGACAATTTGCGCATTATTGCTTCAGCATCTAAAGACAGTCGAATTAAAATATGGGACGTTAATTGCAGCCTACTTCGTGAGTTAGTATTTGATAAAACATTCTCTGAAGTAGGTTTTGCAAATGATCGCGGTGACTTATTGGTCGGTTTCCAAAACAACCTTCATTACGTTCCAGCAACAGAATACCTACCAAGTCATTATCTTGAACGTCTATTAGATAGCACAATTGCTGAAGATAGTGTGGAGTTTTGCATTCCATTTGATCCACTTTTGAAATTTTGGTATGATAGCCAGCGTGTGGAGACAATATCAGTTTTAAATACCAACTCGGTGAAGCGGCCCAGTAAGAGAATTGTAAGTATGTTTTACTTTTTTTTTTTAACATCACAAAAACAATTATAACATTTGGTCTGTTTATATAGCGAAAGGCCGCCGCTTCACAAGATTGTACATTCCTATTCACTGACAATAACAATATTTTATAGAGGACTGATTTAATAAATTTAGATATTGTCAGAATCGATGTTACATTCTGATACAATACTCTGGAGATCAAAGTATGTTTTACTAGAAGAAATTACGAGGAGTATAGAATGCTTGGAAATTTAGCTCAACCACCTTTCATCCCAGGGCTTTTTGCACCGCCTTTAGAGACAAAAAAGGTCCTGGAAACGATGGTGGATGCTTTTTGCTATAATTTAAACCTTAAGAACATCAACTTCGATCTCAGGGCCTGTAGCGTTTTTTGATATGTGTTTCATTCTCATATTAAAAAATACCACAGGCTCTGCGTGGTCGAAGTTGGAGGAAAATTAGTGCATTTGAATTTTTTTTTATTAAAATCTCTCTTGCAGGATCTTCAGAAAAAATTGACTTTGGATAACGAGAGCTCGAAAGACTCGTCTCTTTACTCGATGACTCAGTCTATGCGATCAAGTAGTCAAGAAAACTATGACTTATCGAAATTTGGAAGATCGAGATCGATTAGCAGGCTGAAAAAACTGTATGAAAAGAGAAAAGTTGCAAAGCTATTTTTAGCTAGCCAGAACGAAAAGAAGATTGAAGAAAAGCTACCCCCAATGCAGATGAAAGAAGAAGAAAACATTCAAGAAGTGAGATACGAATTGTAATGTGTATATGCTTATATAGTCTGTATAAGAATTCCTTACAGAAGTTTTTTACCGCCATTATCGCTTAAATTCTATGATTACACGTATTTTTTAAAAACAACACGGCTGTCGATGTAATACTTGAGTTGCTTCATAAAATTTGCCTAATATATAACAGTTGCTGTGAAGAAGTTCATAACAGTTTTGCAAAAACTCAAAATCAGAAAGGAAGCCTAGCTGTTCCAGAAAAAATAATAATAAACAACACAATAAAATATCTATCTTAAGAAAGTACTTGTTGCTCAATATAACATTAAAAATGTCTGAACGAGAATTTAGAAGTTTTCAAACGTTGGACAAATTAAACAAATGTCACGTTTAGCTGGTTAAATCAGCATTTCCAAATTTCCCAAAATTCTGTAAAATTTTACCACAGTTGCTGATTAGTTGTTTGGAAAAAATGTATTCGATTTTTACATTTAACTGTGGTTTTATTGTATGAGTACAAAATATGAGCTAAATACCATTACAGTAGAGTCTCCATAACTCGAACCTCTATTACTCGAACGTCTCCTTAACTCGAACGAATTCGTTGGCACCGTGAAAATTTCCTAATAAACTCTTATAAAAAAACCTCTACTACTCGAACCTCCATAACTCGAATGTTCCCTTAAGTCGAACAGATTATTTTGTCCCTTGAAGGTTTTTGACTCCATAACTCGAATTTTGTGGCATTTTGAAAAAAATTGATAAGTTTTCCTGATCATTTAACTCTTTATCATTTTCATATTTTAATGTTTACGTGTGTTGTGGGCCTTATATTGTTCGAATGCATGATTCGAATGTTTTGTTTGTGTTTTAACCAATTTTCAAAAACAGAATTTCATAGCAATCTGACAATGGCGTCTGTGGCAGGGTCAAAAAGAAAATTATGATGATACTTGTAAACAATCAATTATAACTGATTTTTTTCAAAAAATTTGAGCAAAAAGCAACTAAAACGCTCTGTTTTTGTATTTCACCAACCCAGAACCCCCAATAAGTAAGACTACGTACTTAATATAATGTTTTTGTTCATCTGGTAGGCAAATAAGGGAAAAATTTTGAAAAAACTTGAAGACCTCTACTACTCGAACGTCTCCTTAACTCGAACGGTTTCCTTTTACCCCTTGCCGTTCGAGTTATGGAGACTCTACTGTACTTACTTCTAAAAAACCCACAAGGAACCAATCATGCCTATACCTTTAAAGTATAGCTCGTTAGCATTTCTTACATTTAGAAAACATGGGCTGAGGATCTCAAAACCTCCCTGAAGGAAATGGTAGGTAAAAAGTACTGGCCCTGTGCTCCGGATGGTTTCATACCAAATTCAGTCATTCGCAACACTGTTGCACCGGAACCACCACCAAATGTAGTGGAGCCATGGAAACCAAGAAAGTTTCTGAAAGAAGAAAAGGGATTTGAATATGTTCTTGAGGATTGTAAGTATGTGGAATGTTTTTTTTTTGTATATGCACTGCTGACGTCAGCAAAAATCCAAAACAATCTATTTTCCCATTGCCCTTCTGCCTAAGTGGATTTCTCCACGGGCCTTATCGACTAGTGTTTATATAATTCAGATAAAAAAGAAAATTCTGATTGCATTCAGTGAACTACAAACCTTAATTTTTTTTGAATCTTTGATTTTTTCGTCAAGTGGGTATGTATCTAATAGTAATGGAGACTGATCAATCATCAATGTATCTAATAGTAATGGAGACTGATCAATCATCAATGTATCTAATAGTAATGGAGACTGATCAATCATCAATATTCTTTTTTAAACTATGTTATTATATTTGTTGCAGATTTCGAAGATTGCCAACGTAAGTGGGAATCAGACGAGGAAGAAGACTCCCTTGATTACGAGGACTTCCCAGATTTTGATTTTGATGCCATGAAAATAAAAAAGACAAAGGAAGTTGACGAATCATTGCATAAAAGAAAGAATGCTGCGGAAAAGTATAGCTTTTCTGTTTAAGTTCAATTCAAAAAAACCTTTAACATCACAAACGATAAAGTATTAAAATTGATTGATGTATTGAAAGAAAAACTGAACCAAATTATTCAAAACGGGAAACTTCTTTTTAATCAAGTATATACGGTTTGCGTGTGTTTTGAATGATGACAGCATTTAAATTACCAGGGAAAAATGCTAATACTATATTTTTCTAATTTTATTACGCTAGGCCTTTTTTTATTCATTTTTTTCAGAGTAACCGAAACGAACATTGCACATAAAACACCCGAGCGGGAGAAACTGCAAAAAAATCGCAAAGATTTTATAAAACGTCCTCCAAGAAAAGTTCTTACATTCAAAGAAAACATCAAAGAGGATGAAGAGGAAGAAGAAGAAGAAACAGATGAAAGGAAAGGGAAAACAAAAGCAAACATTCCACCACCCTACGATCAGTACTATGATTACGAATGGTTTCCAAAGAACGTCGGCTTCAACACCAGCACAATAGTTCATGCACTTTTATCCCAAATGAATCCTGATGAACCAATGATTTTTAAAGATATTCTGGACTGTTTTGTCGACATTCATCGGTCAGTATTTTGTAGTCAATAAATTATTTTTACCGGCAGTTTACACAAACTCATTCAAAACAACTATAACTAGGCTAATTGCTGTGATGGCGTGAACTATGAAACTGGATAATATTAATTTTAGCCTGAGGTTTTTAAATACAATCTCGCTATAAGTTTAAACTTATATTAACGTTGTATTTTTGCTAAAACATATTTCCTCTCCAACTTTCGTCACTATAACTACTCTATGTCTCAATAAGCCTGTTAAAATCTCATATCACTTTGCTTTAGAGTCTGTGGAATTTATGGTAGTTGTTTTGGCAAGATCGTAGAAGCTCTTTTTCCTTTAATCGATCATTCTTCCGTGCAAATACGCCATTACACTGTTAAAGTGTTATGCGCGTTGGGCGTTAACAGAAAGGAAGTGGTTCTTAAATTAATATCAAAGTTGGATGATCCTGTGGCAGTCGTACGAGAGGAGGTGAAGATAGCAATAAATAAGATGGCCGGTTCGTATATTATGTAACATAGGTCTAAAATAACATATTTTCACACCAGGTCTTAAGGCGTACAACGTGCCTTATTGGTTACTAAAAAATTAGTTAGCTGTTTCTCCCCTACTTTTTGGTAAAATATGCAGGGTTGAGCGAGGTCACGAATTTGCCTTATTTATTACAAAATTTATTGCAAAATAGGAGGCTCATATCAGCAAAATAGAACGCTTTGTACTAGTAAAATAGGGGCCTCATACCTGAAAAGTTGGTGGTTTAAACCAGCAAAATAGGGGCTAGGCTTTTCCCGCTCGTTTTTATTGCCTTTCAACATTTTCCGAAATCATTTTTTTACCCATGCTCAACAAGTTCTTTTCAGTAAGACATACACCAACACTACTACGTTTTCCTTGTTTGCTAGGATGTATCATTTTTTTTAAATTATTAATCAAGCTGCTAATTTCTACTCGACCGCGTTTTAAAACTAAGTCAACAATAATAATCTTTTCTGTCAAAGTGTCCAGGGAACGAACCCGTATTCATAAAAATAGGAGCAATTACCGACATCCTCAGGATGGTCTGTGCTGAGTCTTAACGATGGATACTAACCTTGTTTCTAGGTATCACTAATGCAGACACATTAGTTTCTTCCTTGAGACAATACGGAGCTTTAATAGAAGAGCAGAGAACGGATGACCGAGAAGTGTTGGAACAATTTCGAGAAACCATCACAGCACGAAAGGATTCTTTACGAGAAAGGTTGACCGCATTCTATACTAATTATGCCGAGCGAGATGCAAGAATTACGCGTAAGTTATCTCCTGTCAGAGTTTTTGAAGATTCTGATGCATTTCTTTTTTTATTAAACTAAATGCACGTTACAATAACACGATCGATATAACTTGCATAGGTCCTATTAATTGGCCACTTAGGACCGGCAAAAAATGTGGGCAGATGAATGATTTCGGTGATTTTTAAACTTAAATTGATGCAGAAACGACCGAAAAACATTATACAGTGGACTCTCTATAACTCGAACAGCCACGGGGAATCGGAAACCGTTTGAGTTATAGAGAGGTTCGGATAATAGAGAGTTGGGAGTTTTTCAAGTTTTTGTAAAAATTTTGTATAAATGACCAATTAAGCGTGATTTTTCTCCCTTATATGGAACAGACGCCATGATTGCAAAACGTCAATACCAAAGAATCGTGTTTACGTTTTGTTCGAATGACATTCGAATCATTTAAGATCCCTCACACATGTAGATATGAAACATTCGAATCAGAATCTATTTACGTTTACAGAGCCAAAACAATGCAAAAAAACTGCTTGTGTCATATAAAGTTCTAGATACATGTTGCAACGTTCGAATTATAGAGAGGAAATACCCGAAGAGACCAAAAAAAACTTTCGAGTTAAGGAGAGATTCGAGTTATAGTTCGAGTAATAGAGAGTTTTTTATGAGAGTTTATTAGGAAATTCCCACCGTGCCAGCGAAATCGTTCGAGTTAAGGAGAGATTCGAGTTATAGGGGTTCGAGTTAAAGAGAGTCCACTGTATATATAAACTTCTCTATTTAATCAGGTAACGGGCGGTACTAAAGATGGCAGTTAATGTAGAGTTTTGGGACATTTTAAATGTAATGTCATGCCCTTACCTGGAGTTGATCTTAAGTTTATGCGCGAAGATTGATATAAATGCACAAATAATAATTAATTTCCTTAGTAGATCAAGGCTCAAATTTCTTTTGTGGTGTTTCTATAAAACTGAGTTTTTGAAATATTAAACATGGAACATATTATTCGTTGACCCAAATGATCCTTCGGCCCATACTTTCGTAGGTCATGGCTACTGAGATTCAATAGCCGTATTTATACTGAGACCATAGTTCATCTGAAAAATTATTTTGTCTGACAGTATAAATACAGTACAAAATCATCAGTCGATGGATTTTCCGTCTCTTTTTCGCATCTCAATTCGTGCGAAGAATCGATGCACGAATTGGAAAATGTGGACAAAATTAAAATTATATAAGTAAAAACAACAGATGGCATTTTTAGACTGATGTAAAATAACGTTTTTGAATGTTTCAGTGACTAAGTGAGAATATAAATTCTTTGCTCTTTGAACGTGAAATAATAAAAAAAACTCGAGACGTTGGACCAAGACTAAAATGTTCTATAACGCAGATGTTCTAGCTGACTCAGAAAACTGTTTTGTAGTATCACTGGACAAATTAACACATTTGTATCAGAGATAGAAGTAGAAGATTTTCAAACGAGAAATGCTGACCACTTTAAAGTGCGTTCAACGAAAGTTGGACACTTCCATCGACAAACTGCGACAAAGATATAGCTGGTTCAGAATGGAATGGACGAATAAGACTAATCGTGCGAAAAATGGTTCTGTTTGATCCCCACAAAGAACCACACTTGTACCAAATGTTTAACCCAGTATTCGCAAAAACGCACAAACTAGTGTCTAGTGCAACCGAAATCTCTTTTGCAAATGGTAATCTTTGAGAATCCTCTTCTGAAGAGTACAACGACGATGACAATGTAAAATTGAATCAAAATGTTGATAGCGATTTACATGACATCGATGTTGAAGATATGCAGAGTGAAAAAGTTGAGCAAGAAGTGCGACAAGCTGTCAAACTTCCGTTGCGAAAAAAGTTACAGGTAGTGTTACCTCCCCACTAGAAATCAGAAAAAAAGAAGTCAACCACGGATGGCTTGTCAGCGATAGCACGTGGAATAAATGCTTTCTTTGCTGCCAGGATAGGAAATTTGAACGTCAGGTGAAGAAAAATGTTGATATAGGACAAAAGTTGTTCGAAAATCGGTCAAGTGAGGCTGGAAAAGATCGCCACCATGAAGCAAGAACGGCTCAGTTTTTACATCTTTGAAAAGCTCGCATCCGTGTCCCTTTTACGGTCAAACTTCGAATATGCAACAGTTTGCAACGTCAAGGGGGGCTGAAGCATTCGCACTAGTTAAACAGTGTGGTATCCCCGCCACGCTCAAATTCTTGGCCGCCTTTAGCTTTCCGTACGTGTTTTCAGACACAATCCTCACACTGCAGAGCATCTTGTTGAAATAACATTGTTAACGGATCTCTTATATTCTCATAATCACTCAAGTTTACTTTTTGATCCGGAATTGCTCTGCCATTGAGAATCTCGTCAAAAAACGATGACTCCTTCAGCATCTCTCTATCATTAATGCCTCCATCCGCTCCAACCGCTGCATACAAAAATCTCTTGTTGTATGAAGTTGGAGTCAAATTGTTTATCGTGTACTTTTTTTGGAAGTTGAAATTAGCCTTCACCTGCAAAATTAACATGTCATCCCGTAAGTCATCCCGTTGTCTTGCCGTTGGCAAGCTTTAATTTTCTATAAATGCAGGAAACTTCAGCTTCTCACTCCTCATCAGTACGGTATAACTTCACGTACTCGTCCTGAAAGTAGGCTACTATATGACGAATTACTTTGTTGAGAAATGTGCATCCGGATTCAATAAGGAAACCAAAAAAATCCTCCAAAATGACGTACGTTACCCCTAGAGCTAACCTATACATCGTCGCTGCCAACGTCAGCTCCGGCGCAAAATTGGTTGGCGTGAGGACTCATCCCATAAAGTATTTAATAGGAGATTTTGTGTAGCTCGCGTATTTCGTATCTTCTGCACAAACTTATCATCGCTTTTATGGCAATACAACTCGTCCCTTGCTGCTTTCTCAAGGCGGCCGCAAATCGAGACAACATGTTGGCCAAGATTTTCGCCAAGATTTCAGCAAACATGTTGGTACGATTTGCTATAGCTTGATCACATGTTGGCAAGCATTCCAATATATTAATTCATTTTGTCCCACATACATCATATACGTTCGAACAGAAACGTTTAAAAGTGTGAAAAAGGGTTCGAAAAGACGTTCAAAATTTTAAAATGTTAGTAAAAATGTTGGCCAACATGCTTGTGGGTATAGCAAATCATAGAACATACAGAATATACCAACAATATTGGTCAACATTTATTAAAAAATTAATAAATGTTGGCCAACACTTTTGTCGTATTTTTTTCTTCGCCAACATGTTGCCAGCTACGGTAATTCGAGACAGCATATTGGTCAAAAAATGTTGGCGACCTATGATGGCCCAAATGTTGTTCCGATTTGCGACCGCATTTAGGTATCGCTCGCGCACGCCCCACGAGGTTTTTTAGGTTTATCCTCCAAAACCTCTACCAATCGTGCAACGTTAAGGAGGGATTTTTATTCATCATCGACCATTGCATTCTTTGTTCTCTCCGACAAACATTCATGGAAGAAAGCTCTTTTTTTTGTCGTGATGTTATAAAAAAACTGTTGATTTAAAGACCAGTCTCCATGATGGATGTTGGTATGAAATAAATAAAACCGGGCAACATGTTGCCCAACATTTCGACTAATAAATCAGGCAAATATGTTGGTACGGTTTCCTTTACCATATTTTTTCAAACAACAAGCGGCCAACATGTTCATCCAAATGCTGTTTGACTGTTTTTCGAGTAGGATGTCAGAGTGTGAAGCAACAGCCTGTTTGGTAATCGTTCTCTTAATAGATGACGATGACAAAAAAGACGTGGTCCCACAAGAAATTGGGTACGTAAAAAAGAAAAGAAACGAATGTATTCCAACCTTGTACAGGAATTACTGGTTGAGGATACAAAAACTTACAAAGAAATGATGAGAATGAACGTTTAAAGAAATTCTTGGTTTTATCGAACCTTCATCATACCAAAAGAATCAGCCGTAATAGGAGCTTAATCAATAATTTTACCGGCCGAAAGATTAGTACTTGTTATCCGATTTCTTGCTACAGGTTACATTCGAAACGTTATTAAACATTCGATCATGACGTTCGGATTCTCGAAACATTCGAATTGTGCGTTCTATATCTCAAATGTTGTTGGCCAACATGTTGTTTTAGCCATTTTTTCACGACGATGTTGGCCAACATTTATTAAAAATTTAATAAATATTGGGCAACTTTTTTTGGCTATTTTTTTCTTCCCCAACATGTTGGTGCCTAAAACAAACCGAACCAACATGCTGGCCAAAATGTTGGTCAGCGGGTGTTGATCGAAATGTTGGGCAACATGTTGCCCGACTTGCGCCCGCCTTTAACGCAATGCAATGCGTCTAAGCTACTTTTGACTAACTCGTCTTTAATTTTCTTTCTATTCGAACGTCTTAAATATTCTCTCAGTGTTTATACTGGTGGTTAAATTTTATTGTTAAAAGTTCGACTCATTATTACGACTTGTTGTTTATGCTGTCGAATTAATCGTCTCAGTTGAACTTTTCGTCTTATACGATCAGTCCGTCTCAGCTAATCATTGACTAATGAGTTTATTAAAAGTTATTTTATTTTTCTCTAGATTGGCTTAATGAAATGAATAGACCAAACCCAGTGAAAAAAGTACGAAAACGATTTTCAAAGAGTTCGGCCGAAGCAGTAAGTCCTCTTTTTCTAAATTTTATGGTAACTTAATTAAGAAAAACACAAACTAAAACGTCTGTTGTTGTCTGCAACTGATCTAAAGCCAATGACTGTATGTTCATGGCAATGATCTCAAAGATATATAGATGCAACCAATTGTTTTTAGGAAAATAGCAATGTGGTGTATCTACCAGAAATAAAGTTCCTTTCTCTTTGTGACTGTTAAATTTTCAGCTAGCCAGCTAGCTAAAAGCATAACGATGGGTAGATATAGCCTGAAGCAATTAATAGCACTGTGCGATATTTGTTCACACAAGTTGCCTCGCTAGTCTCTAAACCTTTGCGGTATGAAACTCCGCAATGTACCCTCTCAAAAGGGAATCGCTGTTGTGTATATAACAAGTTATTCATTGTTATTCATTATTACAGTCCTCTAATATTCACGAAAATCAAAAGGCTAAAAGAAAAACACAACCGGGCGGAAAAAGTTCGCATGAAGAGGAAATAAAGTTATCAGTTTATGGTGCAAGCTCATCTTTGGTGAAGATAGAGGACTCACAAAACCAACAGAAGGATGATAATGCAGATGAAATCAATCATAACGATTTAGCGCAAGTAAACGCTTTTACATTGGAAACAGGTGACATTGCAGATGTGAGTTCTCCTACTCAACATAGTGATGGTGGAAGTGACAGCCTCACAAAAGAAAGAGAATGCGATGTAATTTACACCAATGAAAACACTGAACACGTAAGTCCTACCAATGAAAACGAAAATGAAAGAATGAAATTTCAGTTGTATAGCAAAGCCACAACACCACTTACTGGTACAAATGCAGCGTTTAAAATACCTACTGCAAAAAGCAAAGTGGACCCTTCTTCAACCAACACAGCTGAGGTTGATTTACAATTTGCTGCAGAAATGCATGATAGCACAAAGTATTATAATGAGCATCCAGACAAGACAATGAGAACGAGGTTATCGGAAAATATATCTTCGATATCCCATCAAACGTCATTGACGAGCGGGCAAAACAATGGAAAAAAAGAGCTCCGTGATGGAAAGAGTTTGTCATATGACTGGCGAACATATCTAAATATGATTCTTCACAGATACAAATCAAGTACAGAGGTTAATATTTCAAGTTTTAAATTCATTTTATTACACAAGAATTGTTAAAACCTAACGACGGCTATAAATCCACATGAAGAATTTATTTATTTATTTTATTAACTGTCTTTCAGGCACTTCCATATTTTACAATGACTATTCGTCCTATTAAAATAATAATAATATTTAAATAAAGAAATAAGTTATTCTATAAAAAAAGACACTGTAAAACTGTAGACAAGATTAGCAGAGTTCAAAGTGGCGAAGGATTGAAAGACGTCGATATAATAGATTCTGACGGAGAATTAAGACCAGAACATATGAAAATGAAAATTATACACCAAAATATATAATAAAAGAATGTTTCTTCCTTATGCTTCCCTAGCACAACTAGAAGTGTTTGTACTTTCAATGCTATGGTGCACATCTTTCCTGTTGAGAGTAAAGTTCCCAATCGCTTTTATTAGCTGCCACCATTTCTTTCGTTGTGCTTGTGCGTGCAACAAATATTTTCATTTTTTTAGGAAAAGTTTGAAGATGTTATGGAAAGGGTAGCTCCACTTTTATTTGAAAAGTATTTACACGATAGATCAGGTAGAGTGATAAGTAGCTACTGAGTATATCCATCTTTATGCTAAATACTCTTCTTTATTCTTCGTGAAGGCAGTAGTTATTGAGACAAATTCAAGAAACTAATTTAACAGAAAAATGTACCTGCGCATGCTCATTTTTGTTTGTCTTGACAAAAAAACTATTTTCACCTGCCAAACTACCTAATATCTTTTTTCATTTGATTCTTACGTGATTTTTAAAGTCTAAAATACCACATGATTTTTTTTTCAGAAGATAATTTTTTAGATAGGATTTAAATGAAGGGACATAGCTCGTCCAAATTTTCCTTGGATTACTTTCTGTTTTCCAAGCTACATGGCAAAATATGCTGTAAAAATTACGTGTGGTGGATATTTTTTATAGATCCGTTTATTCTAAAATTTATTAATCCGAACATACGTCAAACACGGCTCAAGAAAAATAGCAAGTTAGACTTACAAAGCGAAGTAGATGCATTTGAACCTGCGGTTGCTATTCAAACACAAAATATCAAGTTGAAACTGAAAACAATCACAGAAATGAAAAATAGTACAGGTAAAAAACTTTTATTGCTTTTGGTCTGGCGGAATACATTTGTACCCAAAAGTACACCTTTGGAATAAGTTTTGATTTGAGAAATCTTTTATCAGTTTGCAAAAATATTGTCACTTTTGTAAGGTTCATTCAGATTGAATACTCTTTTAAAATTACATGTTTGTTTTTACGAGAAATTAAACGAGCGCCCTGTCACTGCTTTTACACTTGGAGATAATCAAATGAATTAAAACTTGGCATTTTCCTAAATTTTATTTCCACGAGTTTTTTATTTTCGTTTAGTGAGCAATAACGAAACAAAGAAAGGTGCAATACAGACCACAGAATACATCGCAAAGAAGAAATGTACGGCTACCGAGAGTACAGACACGAATACAGTGGAAAAGGTTGTCTTGGCAACGGCATTGGGCGCACTAAGATCGAAGCGTAGAAATTCGAAAGCCTTCCCGGCATCAGGGATTGTCACAAACGAAGGGCTGAACGATATTAACTTGCTACTAAAAGTATTGCAAGACAAAGAGCAGTTAAATGACGTCATGAACGTAGAGATTTTACAGCTTGTAAACACATTGAGAGAGGAGTTGATGTTGAATGAGATTGGACAGGTTTTAGTATTGTTGTTTTGTTAAAAAATGGATATCGAACGCGATAAATCAAGGACTATAGACCTGTATATAAGCAGGTCTAAACTCCTTATTTTAGTAACCGGCAAGTCAAGCAAAATCGTTTCTTGGATAAATCGGATTTGCTTCCCTTTTTTATGCAAGTATCTGTATCGTATTAATCGAAGAAACCAACACTAACCGGAGCAGAACTTTTAACTATGGGTTCTATCCTTCCAAAACAATCTATAAAATTTGTTCCTGCGACCATCACCATTCTTTTACTCTGTTTATTTTGAACACACCCATATTTCCACTGAACTGTTGTATCATTTAATTTAGATTCATGCTCCCCGTGATATAAGAATGAACTTAATACCCAGTCCTTTGCGAAGAGACATGGTTCCAGGTGTAGCTGGAGAAAGAATAGTCAGCAAACTGAGAGTGTTACCAAAAATAGATACAGCAAAAGAATCACAAGTAAATCGTATGAAAGCTATCCCCGAAAGACATGGGAACGCAACAGGTACTTATACATTTTATTTTGTAGTGATTGAATCAAAAAAGATCCGAAATAATCAAACTGGTATATAGTTGCTGCTCATGCCGAATTGAAAAGAATCAGCTAAGTATAGACTTAACTGCGTGCGTAAAATTTTTACCTCAGAATTTAACACAATCCTTATTTAAAATCTTAAATCTTGACACCTCGACCTAAGAGTTTCATCTACCGGCAGCCGACGGTTGCTGCTTTAAGCAAGTCGCCAACAGATGTGAATAAACACATTTTGATTTCCAAACTACGTCATAACCGTACAAACAGCTCTACAAAACTTTTAATATCTGATTACTGTTTTCATACCTTTTCTTAAGGGCGTTGATTTTACAACGTGGCGCAAAAAGGGAGGCATGATTTTCTTTTTGCGAGTATTGTCCTACGAGTGCGAGCCCTAGGGACTTCCTTATAAGGACTGGCTTAATAAAGCAGCATTTAATTAAGGCCGCTTTCTTAAGCATGGACTTAAGATTTTAATGAATTAGTAGTCCTAAGATACAACCTCGTAAACAGGACAGCATCAATATAGTTAATATATAACGTTCCGATCAGTAAAAGTAATTGTGTCGTTACGTTTTCTATCAGAGACGCCGCCTGGTATAACTCTCTTAGATATGCCATTGAATACCTATTACAAGTGTGTGATTTCTCAGTGATGATAAGTTAAAATAAAATTATATGTAATGACTTGCAAAGCAAAAAACTTTTATATATTTTCAGTCTTTACGATTTTTAATACACACATTATAGCTCGTAGATTGCGCTTGTTAAGTACGTGGTTCGTCAGTGCATAGACTTCCGTCAACATTTAGTGTGTATAAACGCGTTGCATTAATGTGTCTCGATTTCATTTGATATGGATACTTCTTTGAAGTAAACAAGAATAAATCGTGCTTTTGTGATTGATGCTTTCGCGTGCCACCATTAAATTACCAGCCCTTTCACACCCTTCGATACGATTGACAAATCAGAAAATAATGACACGAGGGAGGATGATGTAATTAATTAATGTGTTAAGTAGCCTAATTACGTATTTTTAATTAGTTGAGCGGTAAAGCCTCCATGCTTAGGGCTACGTGCAAATTATGTCGCGTGAAACGCCACACAAAGACTTAATAGCCCCTGAACGCCGCGACACAGAAACCAATGCTATTGTTTCATCAACAACCTTTCTGTTTTTAAACCCAATTTCTGCCACCTGCTGCCTCAAACGTTGGTAAATTTCGTGTTCCTGTTTGTCGTAAGAGTTACCACCAACTAATAAAAAATAACCGCGATATTTTTTATAAAGAATAATTTTATAAAAACAGAAACATTTGATTTGGCTGAAACTTAATACCATATGGAACTATCTAATTTTTCGATACCTTCTTTTCATCCTAAAAATTAGTAAGACTTAAAGTCAAGTTTACTGGTTTTTAGTAACCAATCATCAACCTCGAAAAATAAAAATGCTATCATTTTTTGTTAATTATATGTAGCAAAATTAACCCGCAACAATTTATGCACATTCACCCAAAAATTATTCAAATGCACTAATAATATTCTTTCACCTTCACTCAAATTATAAGCGCGTTCACAAAAGCATTATGTGCCTCCGATAAAACATTATGCACGTTTACCCAAACATTATGCACGTTCAATTTACCTTTTTCATTCACCAATAATCCATTTATCGTCCACACGCGGGTTTCCTTCTTGGTTGCTTTTATTGTAAGGTCTGCAAATTATTATAGACTAGCAAACATGGCTGACTGGAAAGAGCATTTCCTGCAGCTCAATATTATCGTTCAAGACATCAGAGATAGGAACGACGATCCGTTTGATCAAAATAGTCTTGAAAGAACTAATCCTATAGAGAGCCTTCATTTCTTAAAGCCATATTTGGCCACAGGCAACAGTCAAGTTTTATGTGAAAAAATTGAGCTATTTTATTTATTATTGGAAATTCAAAAAAACCCTTCAGCGAGCATGCAAAAAGCTGCAATATTCTGAGAAAAACCTGCACAAAAATTTTGACACATACCTTGAATGAAAAAGTTTGATGGTAATACTAAAAACACGCTTGAATATTCTTAGCAAACTTCCATTTTCTGGCTAAAAATTTTGCTTTCATCTTTTTTTTGTGGGGGGGATTTTTTGCTAAAAAGATCTTACAGCATCCTTATATGTATTTTGCAGTTATTGTTTCCTTATTTGCACAAAATTATTAAACATTAAAGATCGGATTAAAGTTACCCCGGGCAAAGACCCCGTACATTGGTTGATTCATTCATGTTGTTACATAGCATGACAAGTAATGTAACAACATGACCTTCTTCTAGTCCTGCAGGACTAGAAGTCTGTTCTGTCTGTCTGTCTGTCTGTCTGTTGTCTGTCTGTCTGTCTTCTGTCTGTCTGTCTGTCTGTCTGTCTGTCTGTCTGTCTGTCTGTCTGTCCTGTCTGTCTGTCTGTCTGTCTGTCTGTCTTGTCTGTCTGTCTGTCTGTCTGTCTGTCCTGTCTGTCTGTCTGTCTGTCTGTCTGTCTGTCTGTCTGTCTGTCTGTCTGTCTGTCTGTCTGTCTGTCTGTCTGTCTGTCTGTCTGTCTGTCTGTCTGTCTGTCTGTCTGTCTGTCTGTCTGTCTGTCTGTCTGTCTGTCTGTCTGTCTGTCTGTCTGTCTGTCTGTCTGTCTGTCTGTCTGTCTGTCTGTCTGTCTGTCTGTCTGTCTGTCTGTCTGTCTGTCTGTCTGTCTGTCTGTCTGTCTGTCTGTCTGTCTGTCTGTCTGTCTGTCTGTCTGTCTGTCTGTCTGTCTGTCTGTCTGTCTGTCTGTCTGTCTGTCTGTCTGTCTGTCTGTCTGTCTGTCTGTCTGTCTGTCTGTCTGTCTGTCTGTCTGTCTGTCTGTCTGTCTGTCTGTCTGTCTGTCTGTCTGTCTGTCTGTCTGTCTGTCTGTCTGTCTGTCTGTCTGTCTGTCTGTCTGTCTGTCTGTCTGTCTGTCTGTCTGTCTGTTTGTCTGTCTGTCTGTCTGTCTGTCTGTCTGTCTGTCTGTCTGTCTGTCTGTCTGTCTGTCTGTCTGTCTGTCTGTCTGTCTGTCTGTCTGTCTGTCTGTCTGTCTGTCTGTCTGCCGAATTTCCACTTAAAAAGTGATACGCGTATCGTACCGAAATCAGTTAATCTGATTGGACAAGCTTGATCTTTTGATCGACATGTGTCAATACGTGTAAAATCATAGTATGTTATGTTATAATATGTCATGTTATGTTACGTTACGATACGATACGATACGTTGTATTTCTAAGTGGAAATCCGGCTTAACACAAGAGTTCGCATCGTGCGGAAAAAACTTGTTTAAACGCCGGCCCGAAATATTCTTATCTCTGCGTTGAGAGTATTGAAGAATACCATTTGTGTGCGAAAAAATTTAGGTGAATGTTCATGATAAATTTAGGTGAATGTGCATCAATTTAGTTGTGGGTTCGCCTTCAGCAAAGTCTGTGTGTAATGCTTACAAAAAGGATGTTTCTTCGTCTCATTTGTTAAGCGGCAAAGTCACCATTTTAATATTACGTAACCACCAACCTCGTCCCCAGGGCATCTTGTATCTTTTCTGACCCCGGGACGGCGATACGAATCGCCGTCCCGGGGTCAGAAAAGATACAAGATGCCCTGGGGACGAGGTTGCGTAAGCACGTAAATATGGCAGATTAGCGCCAATACATTAAAAGAAGATCAGCGAACTCATTGCATTGCGCTTAAAACTTTGAGGCCAAATAACATGGAAACGTTCGTCAAAGGGACATAATCCTATACATTATTTTGATCGGTATTCAAACTTTATACAATAGAAGTGACGGGTATAAAAGTTTCTAAAAAATTGCTTCTGTACATTCGTGGAATTTGCTGACATCAGCAAAATTTTTTAAACTGTAGTATCCCCTTAAGCTTGGTTCTCACCTGGCACTAAAGAGCACTAACGAGCGATATCTCGTGTTTTTTTCAAAAGTGAGAATCAGTTTCAACGCTCCTTAGTGCTCATTATCGCTCGTTAGTGCTGTTTTTGAGCACTAACGAGCACTAAGGCTTAGTGCTGTTATCAAAATTTTTTGATAACAGCACTAAGATTCTAGTGCTCGTTTCATTGTTTTCTTCTGAGATCAAAGGTGCCGACATTCGTGCAGAAGTATTTAGTACAGAACATGATTTCCAAATGACCAAATAGAGTGTGAATTGTGAATTTATTCTGTGTGTGTTTCTATGTGTGTTTCAAAACAGGGAGAGAAAGTTGGAGAAATCGCAACGTAACCAACCTTCATGCACAGCAAGGATGAACGGCTAGCAGAATGTGTTAGAAACTTTCCGGCGCTTTATTCCCCTTTTTCATTTCGTAGCCTGAATATTAGACGTATCCAAAATCTTTTTTTCTTCAAATTGTGTTTCAATTTTTGTAAACGTAGCAAAAGCAGCAGCAAAAGCAACCTTCTTCTTCTACGTCCCATGCTCAAAAGAGTTCTTATATTAAGTATTTTTCTCTTATAGTGTGAATCACTTTAAAACAGACGCTCATTTTCCAGTGCTCTTTAGTGCTCAATTTCTATCGCTCTTTAGTGCTCTTTAGTGCCAGGTGAGAACCAAGCCTTAATCGCTAATCGAAACCACGCGATCCTATACATTATTTTGTTCAGTATTCAAGCTCTACATAATACAGGTAACGGCTAAATACATAGTGAAAAAAATTTCTTTGTGTATCGACGGGTCATTGGTGACGTCATTAAAATTTACAGAAATACCTGCCTTAGTGGATTTTTCCACACGGGCTTATCGACTATCCACCATAATCGTTTGTATTAAAATAAAATCACCTCTTAAAGGTTTTTAGGAATTTTTATTTTTCCATTTCCCACTTCTCTATACTAGTTAGCGCTTACAACATTATTTTCCGCTTTTATAGTTTTCAAACAAAATGGACACACCAGATACGGCTTAATTCAATTCCATTGGACCACATACACTCCCCGTTACGACATGGATACAAACAAACATGGCAGATCTGCTCATCAAAACAAACCCCTTAATAAACCAGCTAAAGTTGCAGTAGAGAAACAGGAAAAGAATCACGTGACTCCACGTTTACCTTTCATTTGGAAGCGAAGGTTAAACAATACACCTGTCAGTTGTCGTCCAAGTGGAATGCTCAATAATCATACGGTCCTACCTGCCATTGAAGCAGGTGGTAAGGATACAAAACTGACAATAAGTCTACACACACTATTACCTTTGTAGAGAGAACTATCATCCAATAATAAAACCTTATTTTTTATTTATTCCTGATGTTTTTTTTATATTTACTTGATAACGCTCCGCGAAAATAGATTTTTCTAGGTAACTGGTACAGTATACCTACTTTATCGCACAAAACCAGATTTTATTTTTTACGGATTCCAACAATGATGATTTTTATTAAGGTAAGTTTTTAATGATGAGTGTCCTCCGACAAGTTAAAAAGAAGCGTCCCAATGTAAAAATTAAGATTTCTGCAATTGAACCTAGGGAACACGCCATATAGCTGACACCTTGTAATCGTGGAAACGGCCGAATCACTCTTAAACTCTAAACGGGCACTTGTTATAGCTGACCATATTTTGGGAAACGTGTGAATTTAATTTGAAAATTATCTTTCTATAGCAGAGGCACCAAAGTTTCGTGGAAATCAATAATGCGAAAAATAAACAACTCCATCATTTCAATATATTGTAGTCTATTATATACTATATCCAATATATTTTCCCAATGTAAAAATTAAGATTTCTGACCATATTTTGGGAAACGTGTGAATTAATTTGAAAATATCTTTCTATAGCAGAGGCACCAAAGTTTCGTGGAAATCGAATAATGCGAAAATAAACAACTCCATCATTTCAATATATTGTAGTCTATTATATACTATATCCAATATATTTTGTACTTATTTGACACATTAGTCTACTTTAAAATCAGCAACTTAGTTAGGAAAGGAAATTGTAAATCTTAAAGAATAATTGGATTTACACTTTTGAGTATGTTCTCCCTGAAAAGATTAGCGGACACACAGATGTCCTATATAAGCAAGTTCAACTGTAATTATAGGAACGAATAAACGAGCGAACTAACCACTGGGGATTCTTAAAAGTGACAACATAAAGTGGGTATTTATTTCTGAAAAACGTGGGGGGAACACATTTTTAGTGCGATGTTAATGTTGTTGTTATTGTCTGTTCAACGTAAACACAAACCGGAAATCCGATACCCCTTAACCTGTATACCTTGGATGCAATCAAATTGATAAAATATGCTGACACACGTGAAGTGGGGCAAACCGATATTTTTAAGCAGTAAAAACAATATGCAAAAACATATTTGTTATCACCGGATTTCCTTATCCGCTTAAGTGATTTGCTGCCATAACAGTTTACAAACCTTAATTGTGTTTAAATGTGTTTTTTTATTTATTTGTTTCATATTTTAAAGATTTACACCAACGAGATAATTGGCAAACTTGCTTTCGGAAATTCATTTTGCGTGTTTGGTTAAGCCGGTCAAATTTAGTTGCATTGCAATTAATGAAATCATTTCAAAGTGATTTACCAACACTTGTCAGATTCTTGGAAGTTATTTACAGTCTTTAGCTAGTATTGCTCATTCGTATTGCTGAAAAGTTCTCTAATTAGTTTTGGGTATTGTTCAAATAGGGAAAGAGGACAAACCCTTAGTGTATAATGGGCAGTCCCTAACAAAATGTCAACAATATTTTCATTGCAGCTATCGAGATAATTTGATTTAAATCCGGCAAGTCCCTAAATTCCTTGTCTTAATTGTCACAATGTCTGTAGCAAAAAGTCGCTAACTGAGAAAATGTTCAGTGGTTTCTAAGTTGTTCCATATTCTTTGAAGCTCAGGAAAGATTTTTTTACATAAATTGACTGCTTGGGCATGAAGTGCCTATATAGATGGCATAATAGTGTAATAATATGTCGGCTGATTTCCCATGTTGTTGCATTTTAACGCCAAATCAACATTATCATGCCAAATTTAAAAAGTACTTTCGTCTCTATAATAATACGGAGACGGTGTGTGTGTCTGTCTGTCCGTAACAGGCAAAGTGGATGTGTTTACATGTCACCGAAAAAGTTATGTCTCAAATGTTAAATTTTCTGACGGGTTGATGACGTCATCAAAAAGCCTTTAAACCCCAATATCTCTGCAACCGTTTGTCAAAGACACATGCTCCTATACATTTTCTTGATCAGCGTTTCAAGATCTATACGATGAAGACAACATGTTTACAAATTTCTAACAAATTTTTTTGGTGTTTTGACGGTTCTTTGCTGACGTCAGCAACATTTTTAAACCCTTATATCTCCTTAGGCGTTCGTCGAAAACATATGTTCCTATACATTATTTTGATCAGCGTTTCAACCTCTTCACATTACAGCCAACGAATAAACTAAATTTCGCCAAAAACCTTTTTTGTATTTTCACTGCTGACGTCAGCAAAAAATGTAAAACATCCTATTTTTCCATTGTCCTTCTGCCTAAGTGGATTTCTCCACGGGCCTTATCGACTAGTAAGTTAATATTCGCTTTCAAAGCTCCAGGCGTCACCATATTCAATTTATAAATTTTTACCTATGAAATAAATTCTGAACGGTTTCTTCAAGTCACGTGGCTCATATTTGTATTAATCAGGAAATCTATCTTAACAGTATTAATACGATTAAGAAACCATAATCCTCTTTCTAAATATCATTAAAATGAATCTAGGCGCTGAATGTTGAATGCAATAACATTAAGGGATATGTTATTCGCTTCGAGGTCTTAACAGCTAGTGCAACAGTGGCTTATTTTTGCCAAAATCCTAATTGTATAAAACAAACTCGTCATGGCAGCTTTTTTTCTTTGTGTGTCATAGGCCTACCCATAATCCAATTTACGTACTCTCTCTAGTGAAATAAATAAATTGAAATTCACAACAATTTTTTTTACTCTTTTGACTAAATGTTACAGATTATGATTTTCAGGAAATACATATTTATCAAACTGTCATGCGCTGTCTGAAATTAAAAAAAATTATCATAGAAAAAAACTTTATAATAAGCAGATGTCGTAGCATATTTTATTTCTAAAGATAATAAATTATAATTTTCAGAAAGCGTGCGAAAGTTTTTGCAAAAATTAAAATAAATCTTTAGATAGAGCTAACACATAACTTGTACACATTTTATTTTATAAGGTTATCTTTGAATCTGCGCATGCCCACCAGTGAAGATTAGTGTTTATTTATATTTTCCATTTTCTTTCAAATGTTAAGTTGTTTGGATTTACCTGAAAAAATGAGCAATGGAAATATTAGTTTCTGTGGGACGTACGATTTAAGTTTGCTGATTACGTCTTGTAAATTGATGGGGTACAAAGGTTGCCAGTGCGGAAACTAAAGATCTCTGTTTACCATGATTGGTCAGGAAATGTTTTAGAGAAAGCGTGGATAGTGAGGATAGGAATTGCACCAACAGTCCTGATCCAGGATAACTTTTAACTTAATTGGGTGTTGGTGTACCTTATCGTCCTTTAGATTCCGGTCCTTTCCCTTTCAGATCGTTCTTTATTATTAGCGTTTTTAGGATACTTTCAGCCCAAGAAAAACACTTAACCCGCAATTTTTATACATTGCTTTGTAAGAATTTGCGCCATTCAAGGTCGCCAATAAAATGGCCAAACAATATACCCACCATTTCATGGAATTCTTTTTAACCATTTTGCTGACTCACGCGAGAAAGGCGTAACTCATTTACGAACAGGAATTTTTGTGCTATGTTACCTATCGCAACAAAGTGATGAAAACAAATTAATTTTTTCGGATGTTTTTGCAGTGTATATATTACCCTCATAATAAACTTAATTTGTTTGTTTGTCGCCGTTAGTAGTTGCTAATTAGCAGTTGTTATAATTCTTATATGTTTTTGCTGTTTTGTATTTGTTGTTGTTGTTGTTGTTGTTGTTGTTGTTGTTGTTGTTGTTGTTGTTTTTGTTGTAGTTGTTGTTTTTGTTGTTGTTGTTGTTGTTGTTTTTGTTGTAGTTGTTGTTTTTGTTGTTGGTGATGATTTAATAAATACAATCACCCTGTATCCTTTGACTATTCAAGCCCATAGTCAAAATTGTAAATTCAATTGATACATTCCTGAAAAAAAGTGATTTTGTTTCTTTCCATAATAAGCGTTAACGATTATACTATTACACAACATTTTTTGTGGTAAGCCAAATGGGTACTACTTAATAGCACAAGTTTCTTGAATCTTAGGTCGATTATGGTAGAGATATTTTATCTACACAGAGGCGGGTACGCTTATAACGATTGTACTAATTAATTTTAGCATGCATGCAAGTGTCAGTATTAATGACGTGAGATCTATTAATAGTTCTTCTTTCTATGTTTTATGAGATTGTCAGTATCTTCTGTAGTTTGTTAGCGCTAATAAAGAAATGCATTTATAAAGGTATAAATAGCAAAATAATTACTTGAAATGTATACGGCGCTTAATTAATTGTCATGTAATATATCACAGATAATCAACCGTTTAAATAAGCCATTTTTTATAAGAAGCCGTTGTATTATGTGTCGTCAATTCATAATTAGGTGTCATTTCACTCGTGTATTTTTTAATCTTATATTTCCGTGATATTAACCTAATTTTTTCTTTCTACATAATATCGGATTATGTAACGCCTTTGCACGCCTTCACAACCTACAGCATTTGACCACGTATCTGTGCATTCTCCTTGTTGACAAAGACCCTTTGTGCATTCATTTCTTAGATATACTACAGGTTTTTATAAAAAAGGGATAGAAAATCCGAATTCTTAAAAATCATAACCAACTTCGTTATGAAAACGGGGCCGGTATTAACAGGTCAAAATAATAGAGTGTATTGAGCGCAGCATGTATCATCAGCACCTCTCCCAGCATTGAACTTACAAACAATGACACGATCAAAAATGAATGTTCACAGCATTACAATTTTATACATCAAAACACCCCCCCCCCTTTCCCGCAAACCTCGTTGTTGCGTTTTACGTCTACCTTCTTCGTTAAACCTAAGGCGTTTGTTAATTTCATGAACTTTTAAGGGGTTTAATTTTAATAAAATTATTTTGTGGTATATTATATTTATTGATAGATGATAAACTTCATCCTGCGTGAACAAAGAAATAGAAACTATAATTTTAATCGTGCATAAACTGATAACTTTCAAATAATAGAGCCTATTGCTCTCGTTTAACTCAAACACAAATAAGGTATTTGTTGGGGGTTTTTGTACTTAAAGAATTTAACCTTCGCATGAACGGACACCAGTCTAAACCGTGCGTGCTAGAATTTATTTTCATAATAGGTTTTCATGGCTTGTGATTGCTTGTGGTTTATATGAAACGTTAAACATGTTGAACGGAACGTGGCATTGTCCAAAAAATTGGTTGAAATTAAAAAAAATTAAGAAGAAAAACGCAAATTGGGATAGCCAATTATCTTTTTTGTTAATGGCAAACGTACCCAAAGTAATATGATGAAATATACGACATTGAATGAATTAGAAATGTGCAGCAAATTTGCAAAAATTTTAAAATCAGATTTTAAATTCTTAGCGCGACAGTTGGTTAAAACAGCTGCATTATTATTAACATAGGAAATGATAAACAAAGCTTTTAAGGCAAATAACCGTTCTTTTCAAAAGTGGGTTTCCCAGCACTTATAGAATAAAAAATTAGTGAAACACGTAGTTATACGGTCAAAATTTGGGTCCGCCGCCATAACTCCTGGGAAGTAGATTGATATGAAAAGTGTAGAGGAGGATGAATTGGGCTACCCTATGCTATACGTCACGTTTCGTTTACCGCTAGCACGCCGCCATTTTTCAAAATTTGTGCCTTAATTACCTGCCTCATCGTGGTCACACCTGGTTAAATTAAAAAGCTATTTTACATTTTATTTTCGATATCATACGTTCGACCAATCGTCACTAGTAAGAAATGGTAAGCAACGAAATTTTGCGACCTGAACCAAACACTGACACCTCGCTTAGCAGTATAACTGAATTATCTTTAACTTTTGATTAAGCGACTCGGTTTTAAACTAGCTAAAGCTTAAGTACGAAAAAGTGTCCTAGGCGATGTATCAGCCATCTTTGGTGAACTTATAAAAAAGGGAAACAAATAAGACAAGCACATATACAGATGAAATAGAATATTTTGTTGTTGCAGTCGTAATATATACATATATGGCATCCTATCATATTTACAATATAAAACTTTAAAAAGGTTTAACAAATAAAAAGCGTATACACAATCTGTATCGTAGAAGTTGTTCATATGGCGATTTTCTGAGCGTCAACCAGTTGAACGTCACAGAATTGCTACAAGACGCAGTAGGAGGCGTCCAACATCATTGATTAGACACAAGGAGGCGTCAAACATCATTGATTAGACACAAGGAGGCGTCCAACATCATTGATTAGACACAAGGAGGCGTCCAACATCATTTAATAGAAACAACGTCTGATTTGATTTAGCAGCCATTTCTTTACTTTCAGTGAAGTAGCCGCATAAACTTACTGATTTGTGGTGAAGCACACCAAGTTCAGTGTAACTGACCAACCGTGACAGAACTAGCCTGATGTATTTATTTTATGTCTTTTTGTAGTTGTTGTCAAGAAGATCAACATTAAGTGTTTGTGGCTGATCCCTTTGTATCAGTTTGCCCTCTTCGGTAATACTATTGACTAAATTCTTTTCTCTCGGCTCGTCGTGCTGTTTGTTGCGGAACTTCCGCCTCCTTTTTTTACTTCTGCAGAAATGCTGTTTCACTTCTTGGCGACACGTTTGACATTTTACCTTACAACACCAAATGAACGAACAGTTGCAATTACTTTCAACCCAAACCTTGATGAAAAAGAAAAAGGCAATTATCTAAACATTGTTTATTATGTAAAATACTTTTTTACACGCCGATCCTTTTGTAAAGGATTGCAAAAAAGCATAAAACAATGAGGAAAAATACCATATTTGGTTATCTTACCTTCTTAGTGTGAAATCCCATGCCACAGCACATAATCTCGCATCCATCCGTCCCTGGTGATGTTTTATTGCACCTTCTTCCCGCAACGCCAAGAGTACCTTCTTTCAAATCTTTAACACAATAATCAGGCGATAATTCAAGGAAAACCAAATTCCGCTTTCTTATTTTCTCGGCAGAAATTTTCGGCACTAAGTTGTTCTGGGTTTGGTCTAACACCGCAGCAACTGCGCTCTCATAGGCGTTATGCAGATGGTCTCCGACGCGATAAAACTCTGACAAGGTGTAGCGACATGTCTTGACATTGCATGAGCCAGAAACGCCATGACACGTGCATTCCAATTTGACGTTTTCCTTTACAGCCTAAGAAGAAAATCATCGTTGTTTTAAAAGCTGCAAAAATAAGACGATAAATGACAGAAAGACTGGACACTTCAATAACAACTTCTATGTCTTGAGCACGCCTTTTAAGTTAGTTTTGCCAATATTTAATTATTCTTATCGCCGCATTGTCTATGTGTGGTTTTAACCGTATAATTTGTTAGGTATTTTAAACTTGTTTACACTTTTCTCTTTTCTTAAAAACAAGATCGGAAAATCAAACTTAATGTGAGGTCTATTAGATCTCACAGAAACTGCATAAGCATTGGTAATTTAACTTTGGGATAAAGAGTCTTTCAACTATAATCACTTACCAGTCTTCCGGCTAGATTGTTTTGTTTGTTCATGAGCACCCGTGCATCGTTTCCAATTTCACGTGCATCAAGAAATTTCTGCGCAAACGTCATGCCAAACTTGACATTATCGTTGCAGCTGTTCCATTGAAAATCTTTCCCTTTCCTTCCAGCATTTTTGTAGTCGCAAGTGCAGGCTCGATGGTATTTGTCAGAATTGCATGCTTGAGTGACCTTAACTACAACTCCAGCTGATGTTATTGCTTGGAAAAAAGCAGCTTCCCTATTGGCTATGAAAAAGCAAGAACATTTATAAAGGTTTTGTTTACAAAAATATAATTTTTTATTTAAAGAGAAGTGACTTTTATTAATATCTGTAAAGGCCTATGAAGTAGCATCGTACCTTGACTGGTCAATAGACCGAGCAGTCCTTTCTGTCTTGGATCAACATGAGAACAATTCCATTTTGAAGTAGAGAACTGATGTTGACATTCTGATAAACCAAGGTGTGCACCATTTGCTACAACTTTCATTAGTGTTGGATATTTTCTGCATAATACTTTCTGTTCTTTCACTAAACCTGCTATGTTGTTGCAACTGCCCATCGACCCAATGGATATTACTTGTGAACTTAAGCTTTGAAGCCTGAAAAATAAGACGTGTGATCATACAGTTATATGTAGTCCAGTTTAACTGTATTGAATGGCGAACACAGTTCACAGCATTTTAAGTTGAGTTTGACATCTGAAAAGGCAGCATAGGCAATTAATTATGAAAAAAATAAAATAAATATGCAATACCAAGGATTCATGTCTAAAGCAACACAAGTAAATGTAAATGCAAAGGAAACCAATTCTCTCAATTTCTTTTCCAGCTGTAATCAGATGGGACCCCCTGGTGCTTGATGCTTTTCTGTTATTTTTGCAAAAAATTTTCCTTATACTGTTGCTATTGTACCAGCGGTAAAATCGAAAAGATTTTCCCTTGACGCGAACGGCATGGCATATCGTTCATAGTTTTTTTTTTAATTTGCGCAATTAAACCATGAAAACATTGTTGATAAAAAAAGTCGCAGAAATTTAGGTTAATCCTTAAACTATTTTGTGGGCTGTGCGTGTCACACAAGATTAAATTTTGTCGTTCTGCTTATGTTATGCATTTTTTAATCCTATTAAAAGGTTAACATTAAGTTTAATACCGAAATCGCTGTTCCAACCACAAACAGTTTATTTGTATTATTTTTATACCTTCGTAATGAGTAAACATTTAGCGGCGTGTGTTTGCTTCGTAATTCCTCAGGATATGTTTAAATGTGTTACATTTATGTGAAATGACGCCATTGTTAGAATGAAATAGTTCTTAACGTTCTCCGAATGCCATTGGCAAGATAACATCGACTTTGGTTTTTTTGTTTCGAATGATACATCCGTCTTTTGCGTCATAAAACTAATCAGGGACTGGATTGTTTAAAAAAAAGGCACCGCGGTTAGAAGATATAATTGCTGGTCCAACCCTTATGTATATACGGTTTAAAAAAAAACAATTAAGAAGGAAATAAAGAAATAATTAGTGTTATAATTAAATCAATTAAAATGAAATGCCAAAGTGTTTCATATTTCTTTAGATTCTAAATTTTTCATCTTAGAGTTGCATTACCTATTTCGTTTCTGTATGATAACAAATGGGGCGCGTGTTGGTTTAACAGGATTAACTATATGCAGAGATTGTTGACCGTGGAGTGACAATTTTAAGTATACAATGTTTTACGACCGGTTTCCTGACAATTTCCTTTTTAACAGTATGAATGAAATTATACAAAAGCTTGTTTTGAATTTTTAAATACCTCGTTTAGCTATTTTTTTAACAGACGCTTTTTTATTTCAGAAAACTAAGCAATAAAAACAAATACCGATTAAAGAAAAAAAGAAAAACGTGTTTCAAGAATGCAGTTCAAATAGGTCATTTTTATACATCTTTTTTAATATGGCTCTATGCCAAAAAGCACATTACGTTGCAGCAGTATTAATATTTTGGAATGTTAAGATTTTAAGACCCTTGGCAGTTTTCAAAAAACACCTAGGGACAATTTTTAGGTTAATTATATTTCCGGCTGATCTAGAGGCATTGAGACAACCCCAGTTTTTGTCACGTTTTTTGTGTTTTACCTTTTATGAATACAAGCAACGAGGCTTTGACCCATAACTATGAAATATTCTAGGTTTTATTTAAGAATAAATGTTTACAGGCACAAGTTAGAGGTACCAGTTTTTGTCATTTCTTGCATTTCGATTCAGTTTACACATCATTAAACGTTGAATTTTCCTTTTTCAAAAGCCATCAAGAATCAACAAAATGTTTTGGCCATAAATTTCCTTAATGTATATAGCTAATTAAGTTTTCTGACGAGCTTGACTATTTTTTTTTCACTGAACTCATAAAACAGACCGTCAGAGATAATTACAAGTAAACGATGTGTACACAAAGAGTTTTACATATTTGTTTTTAATGAAAGACATACATAAAACAAGTTGTTTTTGTTTTTTCGGCTCGCTTAATCAGTATATGACTTATTGTGTATTCTCGAAAAAAACAGCTGAATAAACAAGAAAGTAACTGTATTGTTCTGCTATGGAATTTATTTTGTGAGACTGTAAATTTCAAACTTTTCCGATTGATGTCAACACATGATTTTTCTTTATTTAGGAAGGGATATATTACTGCTTTTTATGTGCCCTTTTGTGGTATTTGCATTCTTCATTGTACTCTAATTTTTGCTTTACTTGTTGAGAGATCTTCAACAAGACCCACCGCTCTAATAAAAATATTTCCGGGCAACCGATCGGATTAAAAAATGAAACTCGGATTAAGTCATTTGAAACTCGCCTGATATGGCAAGGAGAGTTCACAAGATGTAAATAAGGCGTGCGATTTAGCACTTAGCATATTCCTACTATAAAAACTGTCTTCTTTTTCTAACGTACGAATCGTTTCGCGCCCTTTGTTTGTGTACATCAACACAAGCAAACAATCACTCTAATGGAATGTAAATAAAAAAATCGGATGGAGAAACCGACAAATTGAAACAAATTTTCCCACAATATTTATTTCTATCTATTCACTAAATTTTATAATAACATATAATGAAAAAAAAACACACTGATATTAACTCTAGTATGTGAAACCATAAAACGTCTTGCTGAGAAGTTTATGATATCATGCTTTAAGCTGCACAAGGCTGATTAAACGTCTGTACTGTATAGTCACAGCAGGTGACTTTTCAATGTATTTTCTAGTAAACCGCCTCCCCTAGCATGAAAGTAAGGCTGAGACCGCCTTTTTTCTCCTTTTACTTTAATATGGAAGCAACTTTATATCAAAATATGACACTGATATTTAAAATATGTTTAGTCTAAATGATGACTATTGTTATGCCTCAACTAAAGCACAACAAAATTTTTCAGGAAAAGAAAATTATATGAACATTAATTCTAGAAGCACTGCGATAACTCTAAACTTCCGAAAAAAAAATTTTTTAAAAAGTAAGTGTATTATTATGTCATAGAAGAGCAATAAATAAATAAACAAACAAATAAACAAACAAACAAACAAATAAAATCGTACAAAATTGACCTACCACCAACTCGTTGTCACTTGATGAATAAGCGTTAAGAAGACAAGAAGAGAATTTCCACTGGTAAATGCTTTCATCTTTGTCGAAATTAATTATAATAAATTGATTTCCTCTTTTTAGTATTTTTGTCTACAACATACAAGACGAAAAGTTTAACATTAAAAAAAATTGTGTCACAATGTATCGTATATGTAACACATTTTTGACATATCATTGACTGTTAGAAAAACAGAAAACATACATGTATAATAACAAAAATTTCAAGTTATTTAAAAATCTCGGAAGTTTCTTAATAAAAAAATAAATTCTCAAGGAAGCACTCCCATAGAAAGTATTTCACGCACGCTAAATAACAATCAACACTACATGTAGTACGCGATTTCCCCCGAAAAAAGCATGCACATCTAAATACATATCACAACCCAGTCAGTTCATGGCACTGTCGTTATCTCGACATGTAATATACGACTTCGTGTTCTCTTTCCATCATTACAACTGGCAGCTTAAATCTGGACGAAAAAAAATACCGAATAGAAAAATTCTTCATCATGTTGACAATCCCTAAGGAATCATTACATCATGACACATATTTACCCCGGATCGTTTTATCTCACCGATGACAAATGATCCCACCTCTCTCCAAGGGGCGCAAATTCAGATGGTACGAATTCCTACTAATTATATTGTACAATACACCCGAGAAAACATCAAACGTATTCCGCGCGATGTCTTCGATGAAAGAAATTTCAGTGATATTAAACATTTAGAAATGTGACCATGCTTATAAAGACTTGATTGATTTGTCTTTTACAGTTTATTACTAAACTCATTAAAAGCCAATTATATCGGTTATCCCGAGGCAAACATAACTTCTCATTTAAGACAATGACGGCAGCTCTGTCTATTTTCTAGCCATCAATAAAAGATTTGATAACCGTGTTTTTATACGTTTTACGTTGAACAATTTCGTTACCAAACCCTTTTTTCACCACTTATATCACCTACTTTAATTAATTGTGTTCGAAGTTTGTATATCAAATAATAATCGTACATGACCTGTTGCTATGGTGAATGTATTATTCGTCCGGGGGAGTTAACGCTCAGTACGTTTGTGGCTTCCGATGGTTTCGGCTGCGCTCTTTATCACACAACGGCGATGGATGAGTTAACAGTCCGTATTCAAATTATGACAAACGCTAATCCTTGTGGTCGCGTGGAATCCATCAATATATTACGAAGATCTCGTTCTCAAGCGGAAACTGTCAGTAACAATGCTTTTTACTTTTTATTGAAGGATATTACTGACTTCCTGACTTTTCTTTTGAAGTGAAAATTTCCACATTCACTGTGACTAATACATTTCCTTTACACGACCCGGCGACGCAGACATCTCTCCTTGCGTTTCATGTAAAATTTGCGATATTATCGAGCTCTTTCCCTTTCTAGAAAAGGCAAATGTCAAGAATTAGTCACTAATGAGGATTCTTAGATTCATACTGTTATGACAAATCTCATCATTTTATCGTTCACGTGTCTAAATGAACTCTCCTTAGGAACAGCTAACCACGATAAAACTAAAAACAAGATTTTTCATGACACAACAATACAACTGAAACACATGGTGAAATTATGATTATAATTGCAGGATTACATTCATATATTGAAGACGCATTAGCTTTATATCATTATATTACTTCGGTAAATACAATCTAAGTCTACATTCAGTTGCATTACATGTACTCTACAACAGCCCACTGGCTGGCTGCAATCTTATTGCTAAATTAAAAAAGCTTTCAGAAATTTTTAAATGCGAAGTCTCAAAAATTAACTGAAGGTGAGGTTAAAGAAATTTAATTTTCCTTTCAAAATTTGAGTGACTGAAGCTAGGTGTCCATCTAAGAATATTTTGTTATCACGAAAAACCTATCGTAAAATAATATAGCAGACACCACGCAAGGGAAACATATTTTCATTTAAAAAAACAACTTTCGTTGTGAAAAGTATTCAATTTCATGTTTTGTATTATGGAGGAAGAGTTGATGTTCAGGATTGATTTTTATTCTACTAGCACACTCTCTCTTGGTCAACAATTCTCAACAACATCCAAGAATTCTCCTTCTTCATCAAACACTGTTCGCCTTGTCATACAAACAAGGTTGTTTTTTTTACTTCTTCTGCTAAACTTTTATTCTCAACAAGGTTTGTTTCTGCTTCGTCCAATGTTTTTATTTTAACACGCATGTCATTTAATTTTTGTTGGCGGAATTACAGGATCAATTTAAACGGAACAGTATAAACTGACATTTATTTAAACGGATGAAACGCTGTTCACACGATCCCGATATAAACAGCAGTAGCCAGAAAGAAAAAAACCGAACATTCTGGTAGTAGAAGCTCCTCACACATTGTTAAGCGCGTTAGATTCATTTTAAAGTAAATTTTTTCATAAAACAATTGAAAAATATAAAAAGATCATCAGTATTCTTTTGATCATTAAAATAATACCAATTTTCCTGAAAATAAATCTCGCGATAAGAATAAAAAAGTATTCATTGTCAATCGCGAAAAAATTAACGCGATAGACTAACAATTTCGCGACGTATTTTATCTCGAATGTGTCCACTTGTAGTCATCGCCATTTTTAACGTAGACGGACACCAAGCTTTAGAAGTCTTTAATCAAGAAAATTTGAATGTTGTTGCTTTGATTTAGCTTATTTCATAAGGAGTTTAGAAAATTCTTTGACACAAGATGAAAATGTGATCTATTTCGCAATGTGACATATAATTTTGACAGAATATTTCTTTTTCTCGCAAAAAACTTGTGAAATTTCGAAATTATTTTGTTGACCTATTACATGGCAAATGTCGCTCAAACTCAGCAGTCTTTAATTAGGTCTTAATAACTACCTCTCGCGCATCAAATTTGCTTATTCTTATACAAGGAATTAATAGTTTTTACCCGATATTGATGGTTTGACCTATGAAGAAATCGTCGGATTATCCAAGAAGTTAAAAAAGGCATTAGCGGGGGAAGTACAGAAGCAGGATTAATCACATTATTTACCAGACAATCTGTTTTTAATCTTATTTTAATTCCATGATTTTTTTATTTCCCCTTGCATTGTTAGAGATGTGAAAGTAAGCATACCTTAGCTTTACTAAAACACTAAGTAAAAAATATCTTTAAGCACAAAGAAATAAAAATGGCTATTGAATCATCATAGGAAATTACAACACGAAATAAATATCATTAATTGTTCCGAGTGGCGCAAAAACCCTAAAGTAAACCCTTAGACTCCATTGTTTGGAAAAACTCGAAATATTCATGGTTATTCACCGACAATTTTTCGTCTTTGAACCCTATTTCTACACACCTGCTACCTTATCGTTGGTGAACTTGAGCAATGCTTAGTAAAGTTTGAATTCCCTTTCATATGGGTCCGTGGTCACAAGTTATGGCTAACTGGGGATCACTCACTTATGGTCTAGGGGTTAAACAGAACGTCAGGATAAAGTGACGATAATATGATGTATGATTAGTAATTTTTCTTTTTACTTTAACCTTGGACTTCAATTGAGCTTGGCTTGTTACTTATATTTCAGTCATAATTTTTTCAAATTTAGCCGGACATGGCATAAAGATGTTGCGTACTGAAAAAGTCGTGTGAACAAAGCAAGCATACATGCGTTTTAGCATTAATGCAAGAGCATTGTCATTTTAACAAAGCAACGAAACACATGCTGATGGGTCAAACGCAGACAATTAAAAACATGTCAACATTACGTAAGCAAAATTATTTTCCAGTTTGCTTTCCCTTCAATGGCATAGCATGGTTAAAAGTTGATGGTAAGGATCAACAAAGACCGTTGACAATTTATGCGGTTTCAGTTTCTATGGCCATGCAAGTCAATTTTATTTCATTTAATCCGATTACAATATAACTTCTTGACCCTTTTTTCTTCGGATATGAATGGAATTTTAACTGAGGCTCAAGGTTGCTTAATTTTCTCCATTTCACAGGCTCAACTGATTGTCGTTGCTCGTGAACTAGCTATCTGGGGTGTGGCTAGAGCCAATCGAAATCAAACTCCAGTTTTAATCGCAGAATATGTCTGGGAAACTATTGTTTTTTATAATTCCTGCTTTTGTTTTTTCTTAACAACATTTTTAACAACATTTTTAACAACATTTGGAGGAAGATATTATTTCATATTTTAGGCTAGGTTATTGTTTGCCTGTTGCTTTTTCAAAGATTTAAGTCTCGTGTTGCTTGTAAAATGTTGGTCATGAAAAAGGAGTGTAGACTAACACGACAAATGACGCCGTTGTCGCTAACAAGGACTAGGTGGTATGGTATTGAAATACACTTGATCTATCTCAAAACTTTTTAGGCTCTAATATTGATGTTTGCGTGATGCAGCATGTATGTTGGCCCCTACTTATCATTAAGGTAGAAGCTTAACAACATTTTTTTACTCGAATTAAAAGATGTAAAAGAAACTGGAGACGAGGATACTGGACAGGAGGTTTTAGCAAAGAAAAGAAACATAAATACAACAAATCAAAGAATAATAATATAATTTTTAGAAATCATAAAAATCATTTAACGTCAAAAAGGACAATCAATTATCAATCTTTTATAATTTCATAGCATCAATGTTTGTCATGTAAGCATGTTAAAGTACATCGAAATTTCCGTTAAGGATATTGGTTTTTAATTAATAGCTTTCAGTTTCACAAAATCATGTGCTGATCGTTTGTTCTCTTTTGTAATGAAAGTATTTGCTAAACACAAGCGGAAAATTACGTTGATTGTATTTACGCGCACCAATTTCCTATGCATACATAGGGCGGTACCAAGAAAATTAAATTTAAAAACACCAACGATGTGGGGGAAATTTGCATGTATAATGATTTAGTAACAAATTAAAATATGAATGAAACTTGTCATCCACTGCTGAATTATATGGTCTGTATGGGCTGCCACAAAAATCGATTTAACCCTAAAATCGCTGACATCAATGATTTTGAAAGGCAAAAATCACTAGTTGTTTTTAAAGTGACTCTTATAGATAAATTCCTTTTCACGATATACCCCGTGATGCCTAACAAAATTACATGATCACGTCAACGACCACGTGTCTCTTCAGCCTTGCATTCCTCAAAAATTTGATGCTTGAAAGCTCGCGCAAACTTTTCATCAAAACTAAAAGTACAAGCCCATATTTTCAAGATAGCCAATTACTATTCCATTGTCACAGCGTATCTAATTAAACCTTAATGTCTTGATACACTAGTGAAAATCTTTTTAATTTCTGCACGAGTCAGACTTTAATCGCTGGACCTTGAAAATACAATAGCTATTTATTCGCAGTAGCACGAACTCCAGTAACATTTTTTAACAATGAAAATCCTTAAGACATTCCGATCATGATAACAGTAAATAACGAAACGATACAGATCAGTTTCAACATTGCATGCGTCGGTGACCGTTATATTTTCTAAAATGGCCATATTTCCATTTTAAATATTTTAATCTAGAAAGGCTTAATTCCTGCTGAGTTTACTAAGGATACGTGTCCCCCTTTCCACAATACCCAGCAAGCAGAGGTTTGACAACTCAATAGTTTAGCCGTCATACATTTCCCTCCTGTCGCGAAAGTCAAATTTCAGCACGTAGACGTCCATTTCGATGATTTCAGCAGAAAAAAGAACAGTCTACTGACAAAAAAGAAGTTACACCAACTCCTTGTTTCGAATATCAATAAGCACTTCATTCTACAAATAAGAAAACTTAACAAGGCTTGTTTCGAGATGACAAACGCATCTCTTTTTTGTTAAAGTATCAATCTAATTTAAGCTGTTCATGTTTAAAAAGCATTTTTCATCAAATTGTGGTCTAAGAACTTTTTTTAAAGTTGTTAGAAAAAATAAAAATAAACAGTACAGCTATTCATTTTTATTCATATTAACATTAAAAGTAGGGGCTTTGCGCATTGATGAACCAGTAGTTACATGTAGTTATATTTATTCTGTTCTGATATTTAAAATTATGAATGCTGATACATCTAATTGTTTTAATCCACGATAATGCTTATATCATGTCTTTGTAGTCAATGTTACTGGTAGTTGTTATTTTCTCAAAGCCGTTATTTCCGTCCGAAATAATTTTTCGATTTGAAAATAAGCTGTATTAATCTCTTTCAACAAAAAGCAATTATACCATAAAAATACGATTACAACATAAACGATTTGAAACTTTGCTTGTAGTAAAAAATAAACGGTATTAAATTTATTTGCGCGCCTATTTGCTTGAAATTTAGACCGTAAGAAAACGGCAGTAGTATTTTGGTCTTATTGAGTGTGCTTTTCATTAAAAGGGTAATAGCAAATGGGCACAACAAATGGGCACAACAAAGAGCTTTTCCTCAAATTATGGAATGAATTTTTCACACTTTATTCGTTAAAAGATTTCCGAAAATTTATTAGCACTTGTAGTGCAATTATGCGTAAAATATGAACAAAACAAATGCGGTAACATCTAAAGAGCAAAAAATTCTCTAGAATATTTCAACTTCATGTATATTATTAGCCCGGGTTCTTGACGCTCTTATCGATTATTTATCGACTTATTCATTACGGCGACTACGGTACACGTCCGCGGAAAGTAGAAAAAAATCCAATCACTGGAAAAGCTGTAGAAGAAGAAATAGAAAAAAAGCCAGGTAGGCCAGGCTAGTATATTACCGCCTCAAATCTATTATTCACTCCTTTTAAAAGAGAAATTACCGATTTATTGCCAAATCTTTTTAAATGTTTTTGAGTTATCTACGTTTGGACTATTTTTTTTTAAACAGAAAAAATTTTAAGTCAACTTCTTGAATTTGAAACAATCTTGGTCATAATTTTTTAAGTATAAGCATGTAAAAAGGCTATCTGTAATTTACATAGGTTAGAAAAAAACAATCCATAGGTCAAAACCGTCATCAACGTAGGTAATTTTTGTGACTTGAGCGACGAATAATTTCTCCCAAGTGTGTGAACCAAATCACATTTTCCGTGTAAAAAAACGCGGGAGAAACAGATTGCAACATATCAGACATTGCTTAATTACGATGATAAAATATGAGAACAGAAAAAAGAATTACGATTTCCTTTGTGTCTAACGTAAGTCAGCTAGCAACCGCAAACAGCAATTTAAGATCAGTGCAACAATCAGAATCAGCAAATCAGCAAATTTTACGAAATATTATACAAACCTTTGGAAGAACTTTTCTTCATTCACATATGAAGCAAGCCATTTTCTTCCATAATGCTTCTCATAAAAAACATTTATGAATAAGGTGTTTCAAGATTTTCTTGTGGCAACCATAAAAAAGGTCAACTTTAGCCTTTCAATGATGAAAAAGCTCGTTTAATGCCTTTTTCTTTGATCAAATTCAAGTTCTCGGAAACCTATCTTAATAAATAAAATCAAGGGTTTATCAAGTCAAACAAGAAGCCCTGCGGCTTTAAGGTTTCCGTCATTAGCCTGAAAGATTTTGAATTTTAAAGTAGACCTTGAAAACGGAGAATTATGGGGTAAACAAATCACGAGTATCACAATTCTCAACTATTTTTGTAACTAACCTGCAATGTTAAAATACAACTCAATAAATAAAAAATAAAAATTTTACATAGCTATATGAAGTATTCTAAAATAACAGTTAAAACTTTAACTGGATATTTTTAAAAGTGATCAGGAAAATTCTGGAAATTCCAGAATACAAATCTTGCTGTGTAGAAACTTGACGATTCGAATATAATAACTTCTGAACGAGCTCAATTTGAATGATGAAGTAGTTCATTGTTTATTAATTCAGCAATAAATACATATTAGCATTTGAATATTTCAGTATTTAGGCCTTCAAAATTTACTCTCTTGTTGAAAATGCTGATGGTGCATGGTTTGGTAACAGCTGATCTGAAAAAGAAAGTACGTTTTAAAAATAAGAAACAAGAATACAATTTTACCATAAACTGCATTAAAACCAGGTTGTTTAATTATTGTCTCTTTAACCTCTCTTTGCCTCTTTGATTTGAAAAGGGAATTTAATACAAAGATACATATCCATGCCATGTGATGCACATGTATATTATATATATAAATATGTATATAAATTTAATCAGGCCGGCTTTTGACATCTTTGTTAAACAAGTAACATATTAAGCAGGCGATGCATGATTTTGAAACCCGTGGACAATACAGGATTTATTTTGTTGAAATCGATTTATTGAATTCAACTGATTGTTTATTATTCTTTTTTGATTCGAATTCTCAAATTTGAATTTCTTTCGGGGAGTCAGATTAGTTGCAAGTTTTCATTTTGAGGAAACTGATTGGTCATTGTTTTGTTTGACAAATTGAATTCAACAAGTTGAAACATAAAAGGGTACACACACAATAAATTTGCGGATTTGAAAAATCGATGGTCCTTTTCATGAGATTTTTAAAAATCAAGTCATTTTTAAGAAATCTTAGAAAAATATTTTGTGATACTTTGGGTGAGTTCAAGAAAGATTTTCAAGCAAATTAGGCACAAGGAGAACTGATAATTAGCCAGTAACAGAATAGTTAGCCGTTTTCAATGGCGCCATAGCTTGGTAGTTATAACTCTGGCACTTTGTGCGGGAGAACGGAGTTCGATTCTCCTTGGCGGCAATTCAATATTAGTGAGTGAATGCTACCATAGCCCCGGGTTAACCCAAGCCATGTGAGAGAAATTGGGGAGATGACACACTATGTGGGCTGTTGGATGCTACAGGTAGTTGTCTGGTAGAGCGGGGACCCTAATTGGGTCTGCATAGCTCAAAATGAGCATTAAATACTCTAGGACACCCTATCTAAGCTATGGCCTTTCCTGGAAATAATAGACAGGATTTGTAAGGCTAGCCATATAAAATATACAGACATTCTATTTATCTATGCAGAATAATTATATATATATACTGTGTGTGCAGTATAATTAGCCTCTTATACAGCTACTTATACGATATATATCTTTTTACTTAAATTTTCACTTTTCTTCGTTATCGATCTCCCCATAGCCATCTATATTTATATAGATCAACATAAAGTTGTGCTTCAATTAAAACCAAGAAAAAGAACAAGAAATGATTTTGCAAAAAAGTTATAATTTTACTGTATCTAGCAGTACATATGTCGTATATATTATTAAACAACAAAACTATTCTGATTTCAAGAAAAAACATGGAAAAGACGCAGTTAGCTGTAAAGAACACAAAGAAGCTTTTAACGGCTAATTATACTATCTATCTATCTATACTAGGCGTAGCATCTAATTATCCTGCATCGGCTAACTATATATTGTTACAGGTTAATTATCAGTTCACCCGACTGCTCAGTGCAAGCAACAATAAACTTTTGTCACGTTTCTACAACTTTTCTGCAAAAAATATAAAAAAATCCTGTGCGAATATATATATCTTTTTATCTGATAGAAGTAGTCCCACAAAGTGTCATTTGGAAGTTATTTTTAGCCCCCTTTTTCCCATAAGAACAGGAGTTATGTGTCCAGCAGTCATGGAAGAACTATGCAAGGAGGATAAAGGTTTTTTGTTGCTTGCTCTTTAAGAAAAAAAGGCACTCTAATCAAAGCACTATTTTGTGTAGCTAGCTCCATCTAGCAAGTAAGTAATTTCATGACTATTTAAAAGGGGTATGTCAGCACCATCAAAAGGAGATCCAAGTCCAGCACCAAAAATTGAGATAGCTAGCTAGCCAGCACACCTTTCTTACTTAGCTATATATAAAATAATTCTTACCTGATAAAATACACGAATTTAAAAAATAGTGCTTAGCTCCCCATCAATAAAGCTACTACGACCAAACCAAAGAGACCAGCAAGGGACCAACAAAATGTAAGCACTTTTAGTCATGGCCGCACACGGAATGTTCTGGCCACACGAAGAGTACACTCTCTGTTCAGATTGGTCATTTAATTGACAGAGATTAAAATAAAGCATCTTCATTGGCTTTCGAAAAAATGGAATTTTCCGAGCGTTTAACCTGGACAAAAACTTAGCAGCGTCCGGGCTCTGTGCTGTCTCTCTCTATATATATATCTATCTTCCATCAGGCGATTTTAAAGATTCCGCCCCGCATAGCGGCGACGGAAATCAATAAAGACATCTTGTAAGAAAAATATTTCACATAGCGAAAAGTCTTCATCTAGTCATGATAATTTATATTTTGATCACCTTTAATTTTATTGAGTCCTGAGATATTTCCGAGATTACCAATCTATTAAGAATATGGCGATTGCCTTTTAGTCAATTTTTCTTATTTTAGAAGTAAAATCCAGCCATTAGAATGTGCATGGTCATCACAGTCGATGACGTAACTTTACTTACTATGAAAATATCGGCAGCTCTATTGATGATAAAAAATTAGGTGTGTTACGTATCGTAGAAAGAGAAAACTTAAACACAAGAAGATTTTTAACGAATTAGTAACTAATCCCTCATTTTTTCTGCATATGCACAAGTTATACAGTGAAAATGTCTTTAAAAAATTCACATAAAAATAATATCCTTAATTTTCATGAGACATTTATTTAACTATACTTTTATGATTATTGAGGTATTCTGAAAATTCAATTCGTAATTTACAAATATGTATCAGAATGCGTGTACCCTTAGGGCCATTTGATTTTCAATTTAATTGAAATCAAAAATCAAAATTTTGGTAGCAATTCATTTTTTTTAAACTTTTTTATTTTAAACTTCAAAATTCATAAACTAAAATTCAAATATTTTAAAAAAAAATAATTGAAAATCAAAAATTGAAAATCAAAATTTGAAAATCAAAATCAAAAATTCAAACATTTTAAAAGAAATAAATTGAAAATTGAAAATCAAAATTTTTTTCCTACTATTCTTTCGCGATCAAATGAACCAACAGGTTCTTTTTAACCAACCCACTGTACTCCTGCACAGAGTTCTTTTATTAGGAGCGTTTCATAAGGAGCTGAGATTGGTGTCCAATATTTTAAGGAAGACCTGAGACTGCCAGGCAGATATATTCTTCTTGTTACAAATATCGTTTCAAATGACTTTTTTTTATATGCGTCAATCCTATTCTCTTGGATTTCTTTTGTTAAAAAAGATCTGGAAATAAAAGTTTATGCTAATCTGAGAAGTGTTTGAGATCAACTATTTACAGAGTCCCTTAATGTTACAGGAGAAATTTAAGAAATTTAACTGCACCAATCAGAAGCAAAATTAATGTTCATTCTTCTTAAATCTTCTTTCTGGTTCAGAAAATTTGTTGACATTCATCGAGAGTCTATTATAGAACACTTTAAAAGGCGTTTATTATTGGTATAGTATTGTAAATTTCCGATTAACATTCGGGTGTAATAAAGTTTGACCTAGAAGGACAGGTTTGACATGAATCTCGCCCCAGGGATTCTTAGTTTCTTTATATTGACTATGTCACAATACAAGATCCTAAGACGCCCGGGGAGGAGACTGGTTTGACGTTTAACCCATGCGTCACGTGCGTAATGAAACTTAAAATTTAAAAGCAAAATTAGAATTTGAGTTTTCAATTAGTGTTTTTTGATCTTTCTTGAGTTTTAAATTTTAAATTTTTAATTTTCAAATTAAATTGAAAATCAAAATCATCCACTAATTTTATTTTTTGACTTTCAAATTGAATTGAAATTCAAAAATCATTAAATAATTTTGATTTTTGATTTTCAAATTAAATTAAAAATCAAAATTAGCAACTATTTCTGATTTTAAATTTTAAATTAAATTGAAAATCAAATGGCCCTAAGGGTACACGCATTTATCAGGATGTTTTTATTTAAAAAAAGATGGTACATTTTTCGTTTTCTACACCCCTTATTCAATTCATATACATACAACCACAAAATAATAAATACCGATAACCAGGATAGAATTGGTGCATTTTTTGGACATCCTGCGACTTATAGCATTGATTTGCTGTAGCCCTATTGGGTCAATTAAAAATTGTAAAAAAGGACAATAATTTATTTACACGAGCTGCCAAATGTTTTTAAAAGAAAAGATGCTTCCTAGTCATTGTACTGTTTGAATCAACCGTTGTTGAAACTTAAATTTATTCTTCATTTCGAATCAGGCGCAAATCCTAAATTTGTAATTTTAGATAGAAAGCAACAAACCTTTTATCATAGAATTTGTTTTGCTTATTCACCTAGTAACTATGTGGGTGTATCTGCTAATCAGATAATAGTCAAGTGTCTTTTTATTGCGTAGATAAAATATAAGTGTGAAATTTCCGTGGACGTAAGATGACGTAGAAAATATCCGGTAGTCGATGATTTGTCAAACCTACTACGCACGAAGTATAATCACGCGAAACTCTGCACAATTTCGGCATTTTTCTTTGATGTACTACAAGTTTTTCTTGTAATGTCGTAAGCTTGTCAAATTCCTGTCACTGATAATTAGACAATTTAATAAAATTTTCGAATTGTTAAGAGAAGCGGTTAGAAAAATCAGTTACTTTAAAGACCGGAAGGCATGCGTTTCCTTTCGCTTATTGATTTTTCGATAATTTTCTGACCCAACCGTTTTTACATCCCTTTTAACTTCAATACCGTTCACTCTTTACTTATTAAGCAGGTGATCACACGTAATAAAACCTATTTCATATCCATTTTCGCTCCGTAAAATATGCACAACTTTTTAGAGCGTTTAACTGGCAGTTTCAAAATTTTGTAGTTAATACAGTTATAAAGCGGGTATTGGTAGTGGTGGTGTGACAAAAAAAGTTAAAATATTGTAGATTTTTCAGTATACCTACTTTTGTTATATGTTTGCTAAACCTACTAAGTAAGCCACGTTCTTGGAATGATCTGAACACCTTTTTATATTACTGTTTCCTAGTAAATTTAAAACTAAAACTTATTGTAAAGTTTATTAACGCTAAGTAACCAGGAGACCCAGCATACTTTTTCTTACCACTAACAAATCGGAATAGTTACGGTGGGAAAAATTAAGCTGGGCAAACGAATTTTCTGCGGTCGGAATATTGACCACGCTTTTTGATTGGTTACTTCTTGTTCTTCGCCTACATGATAATTACATTCAAATTATCATTACAAAAATTCTTTCCTTTTTAACGTTTGAACGAGAATGGTCTCACTCACTCAAACAAACAAACATTATACCCCCCCCCCCATTATTTCAGAATGTAAGATGCCACGCTGACTTTACGCTCGTTGGTTGATTTTAATTGGGGGTTTGCCCTGAGATATTCTTTCGTGTTTACTGGGTGGATTTGAATTAGGGATTTGCTCTGACACATTCGTTTGCGTCTAAGCTTTCTTACGAGAGAAACTCAGTTTTCTCTTTCTGATTATCATAAAAAAACTCCGATTGAATCTATAGCACCTAATTCAGAATACAGCTTAGGCAATATTTTTGAGGTGGAAAATACACTTAATTCATTTATCTGAAAATTCAAGTTGTAACATACAACACAACAAATACTTCGTGACATAAGTCTGCGACGCTGTTTAGCTTTCTGAATATAACTCCTTATTTATCTGATTTAAATTCATCAAATTACAATTTATGTCCGATTTTCATTTTGGAGTCAAATGTAGTATGTTTGAGCTAGTACCAATGTAGGAGATTAGCACTACTAAACTAAAAAAGTAGAAGACCAAAAATTTAATTGAACTCCTGAAGACAGGAGATTTCCTTTCCTTTAATTGGATAGAGCCTGTAACATAATAGTATAGACGGTCATGTCTGTTCAAAGAATAAGCAAAACTTATACCTTGTTTCATTTTGTAATTGGGAGACAGGCAGGTAAAAAAATGGTGATATGATGGATGATGGATACGTTGATCCTTTGCAAGTTTTTTTCAAAAGTGAAATATAGTCATAATTTTTACAATTTCTATAGTCAAAGTCTTTAAAAAAATGAGACAAACAAACAAACAAACAAACAAACAAACAAACAAACAAACAAACAAACAAACAAACAAACAAACAAACAAACAAACAAACAAACAAACAAACAAACAAACAAACAAACAAACAAACAAACAAACAAACAAACAAACAAACAAACAAACAAACAAACAAACAACAAACAAACAAACAAACAAACAAACAAACAAACAAACAAACAAACAAACAAACAAACAAACAAACAAACAAACAAACAAACAAACAAACAAACAAACAAACAAACAAACAAACAAACAAACAAACAAACAAACAAACAAACAAACAAACAAACAAACAAACAAACAAACAAACAAACAAACAAACAAACAAACAAACAAACAAACAAACAAACAAACAAACAAACAAACAAACAAACTCAGCAAATACATTCCGCATTAATTGTCGCAGTCTCGGATGCTGGTCGTTCCGTCATTCTTAGACCTAACTTATCCTCCAGGTAGCGTATATAAGCAATTGCAGATTGTAGGATGTGCAAATATCTTGGTCTGCCTTCCATAGGTATATTCAATGCCATTTGTAATGATTTATACGCCAGCCTAATCTCTTGTACTCTCAAACGTTCTCGCACAGTAGCTTCAAATCGACTTTCAATTGTGTGTCTTGGCTTTTTAGGCTTCGGAATACCCTTACGTCGATATTTGCAAGATTTCATCCCACCCAGGACGCTAAATTAAATACTATAAGGAAAACACACTTTATAAAAGTTGGATTATTTGAAGGAACAGTAAAAATTACCAATAGATGAGCTAAAATAATCTTTTATATCCAGGTTGTGCTTTTCGACACTTGATATAATTGATTGAGGAGATTTCAAAATTGGAAAATTATTCGTTTAAAGACTTTACCATATTCAGGAAAAGTGAAACTTTTTCACCAAAAAGCAAACTTGATACTTACACAGGTCTTTTTAAAATTCTTATGTATATTTTGATATTTTTCCGTTCTTCTAATTTTTAGTTTGGTGCAAGCGCAAAAAAATCGGCCGTCTGCAGGAATGCAATCTAAAAAGGAGCTTTTGAAAAACTGATCGAATTATATATTATGCAGCATGAAAAACATTTTAGAATAACATGAGCTGGATATGATATACGAGCCTGTTGAATCACTCTTCAGTAAACAACATAGCATTAATGTGCATTGAAATCAAAAAAATTATAGAAAAACCTTTCACGTACTGAATTAATGGGAAGGTCACACATTGTTAAGCTTTCTTTATTATTTACTTCAACTGTCAGGTTAATATTACACTCGAAGTATTTTGCAGATAGAATGTTTCTAAGTCAACATATCCATTCACTAAAAGGTCATTGACGGCTTGGTTTTCATCACGTTATGAACCAATTGGTGAAATAGAAAAATAGCTCGTTGTTGCAATGATGATTTTGATAAAACTTTGTAGCTAACTTATCGTGACATGTCGTCAAATGTGTTGTTGAGTTTTAAATGGAAAAGTCCGATTGATTTTGTGCATCTTTCCAACGAAGTACGCAAAATAATGTGCACATTTTTAGCTCAACATTGATTCTATTATTCCTGTCCAAATCAAGGGCAATTAAAAGTCAGTCATTAACATTAAAAAAAAGGAAAAATTATGATTAATGCTATCAAGAAATTACCTTAAGATAAGATTGAGTAAAAAAATAATATATCGATATATCTTGTAATGAATAGCTCTGAAAACATGCACGAAATAGACTATGAGTATTATACCAAAACAATGATAAAAGCCTTCAATATTTTGTTGTCGTATTAATCTGTAACTGCACTTCTTGAGAGCGCAATTTCTGAAATTGAACTCCTAATAGAAACACTAAAGTAACAAAAAGAAAAAAAAAGTAGTATAAGTTTAATTTTTTTTATATTGTATGTTTTGTGTATTTCAGCATAACAAATTCAATTCACATTAATGCATGGTAGTGAATGTTAACATATCTATTGTTTTCCCTTTTTTAATTTTTCGCACCTCGCTCCCTCCCTTACCCCGCTAGAATCTGATAATTTCGAGATTCTGTCTAAAGTGTGCTAGAAGCGAGAGTGTGCTAGAACACGATAGATGTTTTCACACCATTCGCCCTTTTATAACTACTACTACTACTTCGCCACACAACCAAAAATTATTGTGCCCGAACCGAAAGTAATTTTCTAAGCTATAGAAATGGCGATAAATAACCCAAGTTCGGATTATCTAGATATATCACAAAAATTGAGAATAACCAAGGCGATAATATACTTTGCAAAGAAGGATAATAAGAAACCCCCAAAGACCATCAAAATAAAAAGAGCAGATTAAGAAACTAAACTTTGACGGCATACAGTTCCCGTAACCATAAATGACATACCAAAATTCGAGAAAAACAACGACATAAAAGAAAATTTATTTGGATACAATGCAGTTATCAAAGTTATAAAGTTAACTGACAACAAAAATGCAATTATTGCTGAATTAAAAACATAATAGACTTGGCTCATCTCAAAATAAACAGCCATGCTCATAGGACATTTATATGTAGATGCCGTTTGAGTTATTTTTAGTAAAAAAATGCGTTCCGAGAACATACAAAAGTCTGCAGAGAACAAATGATATTAAGCGAAGAAGAAAGATCAAAACCGCGATACAACTTGCTGAATAAAAAGTACCTCTAATTCCTTACATAAAATTGCAAAACTCGCTCTACACGGAGCCATTATCCATATCCAGGATGTTATCAGTGCCTTAGACTCGGCATACTTTCTCCTGTTGGTATTTTTCCTCAGCTTATAATTAGTGGGGGAACTCCCTGCACCTCGGAGTATCATATCCCATTGCGCGTGGCCCTGATTTTTTTGTTGTTTAGGGGGTATTTCTACCCACGCCAATGGCCCGTACAACACACACATAGACACACACATTAGGACCACGCGATTTGAATGCGGGAGCAGTCGCACATTCCTCGCTTAAAAATACTACCGAACAAAGAAATAACAGACCAGATAACATCAAACCGTTTATTACTATTATATTGAACTACAGTTGAACTCATGTAATTCGACTCTTCAGGGAGTCTCACGATTTGGTCGAATTACATGAGTTGTCGAATTAAAGGAGTTTTGTTGTAAGGGTTTCATTCTGAAGGGACCGAAGAATTTGGTCGATTTACATGATTTGTCGATTTACATGAGTTCAACTGTATTATATTAATACTAGTCGTTAACCCGTGGAAATATCCACTGGGTCGCCCGTCTTTAAATAAAACGCCATTTCGTGTGCCCGTTGCAAGACGCTTTTCTTGCGGACAGACAGACAAAATACGGCTATTATTATAGAGACGAAAGCTGTGCCCGTCTGTGACCGGCAAAGTGGGCGTGCTCATGTTTCTTTGATGCAGCCGAAAATATTACGTCTTATTTGATAAGTTTTCTGGCGTTCCAGCACAACGTCAATGCCAATTGAAAGAGTTTAAAAATTACAAAAGTTTTTGCACCAAAATGAATGTATTCTGAAAAGTAAGTATTATTGTTAATAAATATTCACATAAAAATGGTAGGAATTTAAAAAAATAGTATTGTGAATAATATATGAAAAATTCGGTCATGCCACATGACAAAAAATTGTATTTTTCAGGCCGATAAACGATTTTGCAGACAAGCTACTAAATTACAAATAAGCATCATTGGAATTATGAAAATGCATTAGCTTCTTCTAAATTTTATCCCGGCCAGCCTGACGTTCGGAACTCTCTGAGAAAAAAAACGAGAATAAGAGTCTACAGGGAGACCGTCGAATAAACCCTGTGCCATTTCGAATCCATAATAAAAAAAGACAAAAGGCGCTGGGGACGAGTTTGGTTTGCATTTTAAAGATTTTGAAAAATTCAAAAAAGAAGAAAAAAATTGTTTTGGATGATGTTGGATGAAGTTTGATCGCTGTCAAACATTTCATCCAACAATTTCGGCAAGATCAAGGAAGTCTCTGATTGAAATGCGTCATGTTGGATAGGTTTGGTGGTATGTTATGTCCAACATCTACAAACTCTGTGAATTGTCAATGGAATGTTAATGGCGGTTGAATTGAAGAAAAACCCAAAGGAAGGAAAAGAGGCTAGTTACAAAAAAAAAGGAGAGCAAAAAGATTTTTTGCCCTCTTCTCTTTATCCACTCTCTTGTTTTACCACGTGTTGGCTTTTCGTCTTCTGAATTAAGAAGCTCATTCAGTAACACAACAAGCACTACAAACCTCTTGTCATCCGTCATTTTGTTTTTAAAGAATGAATCAAACTTTTAGGCGTTCAAATGTTGGATGAAAGAAGTGCCCACAAACCTAAAATCTTATATCATCCCAAATAAAGTTTTTCATCCAACATGGGAGAAGTTGGACTGGTTTGCCTCGGCCTTTACCCAATGCTTTGTACTTTGGACACTTAACACAATGATAAAAACTTTAGTAATGAGGTTGAGTTTCTGATCACTTACATTTAAATTAAAAATGTGGCAGGTGTTTTACGCAAGTACTAAATTTGGTTTCTCTTTCCCACATTTGTCGTTACAAAATGGAAATGAAACTTTGAAGAAATAAATTTAGAAGTTTCAGATATGTCATGTGATGGAAATGTGTATTTTAAAGAAAACAGGTGTATTTTACAGACTAGCTTTTACTACAAGTATAAATACAAGTATAAATTGATTTATTATTAGTCATGAAATTTACGAAAAAATAACTCTTAAACATGTGATATGTCAAAACACAAACATGTGGCAGTATAAACAGATCATGTATTTAAAGTTTTAAAATTTCTAAAATTCGAAGATGATCTAAAAACGCAATACTAAAACACAATTCAAAACATCATATATGTTACGCAATAAAACACGCAATAAAACACTCAATAATACAGATAACAATTCACCAAAAAGTAAAATAGATCTGACGCCAGGGAGAACTGGAAAATAGACGGTAAGTATTTTGACGACTATAGTTAAGCTATTTGGTCAGTCTGTTTTTATCAGATAATAGACCAAAAAGGAGCATTTTAGCGAACTCAAAATGTCCATTATCTTTTTTTAATAAAACTCAATGATACTCAATACGGCACTAACGGTACTTGGTCAATTAAGAGGTGGAACACAAAATGTGTGCTGCTGGTCCCAACACTGAGGTTTCTATAAGCTTACGTAGCTAGCTAGTATATACATCTAGTTGAACACTTTTCTGGTAGAAAAACCACACCAGTCCCAATAATCCCTGAAAAATCCCTATTTTCATAGGAAGACTATGTAAACATGATAAAAATTGCGTATTTATACATAACTTAAAAGTGCCTATTAACCAGTGTTTTGTTTTAAGCTCTATGCCATAGAAGCAACAGGTATAAAAGTTTCTAAAAAATTTTTGGGCCTTAACGGATCTTTGTTGTTATCTCCTTTACCGTTCGTCAAAAGCACATGACTCTGTACATTTTCTTGATCAGTTTTCCACGTTCTAATCAATGAATGCAATAGGTCAACAAATATCTGGATGAAGGTTTTGTGCACATTGGCGGGTTTTTGCTGATGTGAGCAAAATTTTAACCCCTTATATCTCCTTAAGCGTTCGCGGAAAGCACATGTGCATATACATTTTCTTGGCCGGCACTTTAGGCTCTACACAATAGGTAACATGTAAAAAAATTCTAAAAAAAATTTGTGTATTGGCGGTTCCCTGCTGACGTCATCAAAATTCCAACGACGCTTCTCTTTACCAATGTTCTCCTGCCTCCTAATTGGATTTTCACACAGGCATAAGGCCCAACTATAATACGAAGATTCAGTATGCTTGTGAGGAGCCATGGTGACATGCACTTTTTTGCCCTTATAACTTATAACTTATAACTTATAACTTATAACTTATAACTTATAAGTTATAACTTATAACTTATAACTTATAACTTATAACTTATAACTTATAACTTATAACTTATAACTTATAACTTATAACTTATAACTTATAACTTATAACTTATAACTTATAACTTATAACTTATAACTTATAACTTATAACTTATAACTTATAACTTATAACTTATAACTTATAACTTATAACTTATAACTTATAACTTATAACTTATAACTTATAACTTATAACTTATAACTTATAACTTATAACTTATAACTTATAACTTATAACTTATAACTTATAACTTATAACTTATAACTTTTAACTTATAAAGGATGTAAATATTTTTTTTTAAAATAGCCGTATTCTGTCTGTCTGTCTGTCTGTCCACAAGAAAAATGTCGTTTTGCGGAAACACGAAATATGCGATATGGAAAGGACGGGCGACCAACCGGGTTCATCCTAAACCACGCACGAAATCTTTTAGCTACAAATAACAAATGCGTTACATTTTTATTATGGTTGATGGTGAACGTATAGTTAACCTAGCAACAAGCCACACATGTGTGCTTCTAATGCTTTATACTAAATGTGGCTAGGTAGACTTGTGAGTGTATAGGTATAAATAGCAGTTTATGAGCAGTGTGAACAGTTTTAAAAATGGCAACACATTGCGCCAAAAATTGTTTTTCTTCCAATCAAAGACAAAACAGTTTGCTGTCTTCTCGCCAGATAACAAAATTTAAGTATACCTTGAAAATTAATATTATCAAAACTTTATAACGGATTATTGCATGTGTCACGTGTTTGATAGGCTGTGTTTAAGTATTGAAAGAAGACAGACATCATTTGAGGTGTCGCAATGAATTGATTGGTGGTCTATACTGCCATGCATTAACCTTACTATGAAATTTGCTGCGCCGAGCTTAATCAACATTTGTCCAAAAAAGATAATGACAAGCTCTTTTGCATTGAAATTTTATTAGTATATGCACAGATTTTAGAAGTATTGTGTTTTTTTATTGCTAATTTATTGGTTAGTTATTGTGTTGGAAATAGCTTGAAAATCATAAGTTTCTCTATTGCAGAACAAAAAAAAAAATAGAAACTGATTTTTTGCTGCTTTTCGTCTTTCTCTTGGTTCGAGAAAAAAACAACAAGAAAGCGTCATTAGTGGTGAGTTACTTCAAAGACGTTTCATATCATGCAACCTTTTATTATGTTGTTAAAAGTAGAGTCTAATAGAGTCATACTTTGACATAAAACTTAGCACAATTGTAGCATGAGACAAAAGGAATAATTTAGCATAATTATTTTCTTGCTGACGCTAGCGTTTTTGTGTGACGTTATCAGCATCTTTGAAATCAAGGAAATACCATGACCTATCAAAATCGCGTTTGCCAACATTCTGGTCAACATTATGCAATAATTATATCATGATTTTCTGTTAGTAATATAAATGGCTTTAAAACATATCTTTCGGTTTTTGGACATAAAAATGGTTAAGTACTGGAAAAGTCCCGAAAAATCCTATGTATTTTATATATCGGCTTAAAATCCTAAACATACGGGAAGACGTTGCGACAAGTGCCCATATGATCAATAGATCAGACTATAGCATTAGTCACAAAGTTTCATAAAAATTGAGCAAGTAATAAGATAATTTGAGAGATAGGGAAATGTTCCTTCTAGCGCAACGCACATCTCGCACACGCGCACGCGCACGCCCACGGTCAAACACAACAAAGTCCCCCACCATTCAATACAAGTCCCTATTAGTCCACAAATAAGTAAAAAAATTCTGGCGCAATCCCCCAGAGTCAAACCCCCAACAAATCGACGTCATGCTATGCCTAGAGGTGTAAGTCCCTATTATTCTATGTGTAGTCATGCATATCAAAAAATCATACAAAAATGAGTAAAAAATTTCTAGCGCAAATCCCTATGATTCTATACACATCAAAATCATACAAGAATGAGTAAAAAGTAAATTCCTGAATACTGCTGACGTCATCAAAAAATCAACGCATGCGTAGTCAAGACGCGTTAGTCGAGCAGAATGAAATCCTCTGATAAAACAAAAACTCTATTCAATAAAGAAATGAACACGCGCAATGTGAAACAATTACGTGATATCGCGAAAAGCCGTGGACTTACGGGGTATTACAAGCTACGCAAGGCCGAATTGATTTCTTTATTGGAGAATGTACCACATTATGCTTGGAGGCCACCTAAACAACCGGCTAAACCTATAACATCGGAGAATGTACCACATTATGCTTGGAGGCCACCTAAACAACCAGTTAAACCTATAACGTCCGAGGATATGGACCTATTCAAGAAACAGGAACTGTCGAAAAATCGTTCGGTTGTGGGGGATAAGATGAAAGAGTGGTTTAACTGGCTTGTAGACGCTGTTCCAAAGCCTATAAAAGAGGGGGTCAAGACAACCTATGCAGACTTTAAACGTAGGGTGATGGATCTCTATAACAGGGCAGCCGGCGCGAAACCTACGCTTCATGACGAAGTCGAACAGGAGGCTGAGGAAGACTATATAGAAGATATCCAAAATCCATATGATCGGCCGGGGCAAGATTTTACGCCTCAGGAACATAAGCATGCTTTCCACAGGACCTTTCGAAGTTTCCGCATTCCGGGTATGGGAGGAGCCGACGTCGACGGATATATAGGAATGGTGAGACCAAACGTGAAAACATTGGTTGAGGACCAGGTAGAAGATATGGGATCGGCAAAGATACAGCTGTCCCTGTGGATTATGTGGAAGAAGCCGTCAAATTCGGAGGAGGCCAACGACGAGTATATTGAAGTGAAGAAGGCTTTTAATAGTAATATGGCCTCAGTCTTCCAGGGCAGCGACGTAGACGACGTGCTGGGCAGGATGTTTGCTCAAATCAAGACCCATGTGGAACATCCAGCACTACCTCAAAGTGGATTCACAATTGGTCAAATTTTACACCTTGATATTGATATATCCATAAGCTAAGGCTAACGAGAGGGTCCTCATACATAGAACCCCCAAAATGGATAGCGTCAAAGAAGGCCATCATCAACCCAAAAAATGAAGATGAAGAGTGCTTTAAATGGGGTATTATAGCATCCCTACACCATACGGAGATTGAAAGAGATCCACAAAGAATCACCAAGCTAAGACCCTACGTAGACCTTTATAACTGGGAGGGTATAGAGTTTCCGACAAGCATCAAAAGTATATATAAGTTTGAGGAGAATAACAAGGACATTGCGGTAAACATCCTATATATAACGGGGAAGAAGATCAACATCCTACGTCGATCGGTGCACAACGGACGTAGTAATCAGGTGAATCTACTGCTTATCACGGATGAAAAAAAGACACACTACACAGCCGTCAAAAGTCTATCGAGGCTCCTAGGCAAGGAGACCTCGAAGAATAGGAATGCAATGCACTTTTGCCTGAACTGCCTACAGGCATTTCCTAGAGTTGAATCGAGGAACAAACACTATGGCTACTGAAAGGACCACGAGGCAGTTAAAATTACGATGCCAGGCGAGTCTGAAAAATGGTTATTCTACAGGGATGGCCAGATGCAATTCAAGGTACCCTTTGCCATCTATGCGGATTTTGAAAGCCTGCTAATCCCAGTAGAAGATGGTAGGGGGGCTAAAACCAAAAAGCTGAACAAGCATGTACCATCAGGATGGTGTACTTATAGTACATTCGCCTATGGACCTGTACCAGATCCATTAACAGTGTATCGCGGTAAGGACTGTGTGACGCGGTTCGTGAATCATCTGGAAGATGAGGTGAAGCGGCTATACTACACATTCCCGCAGCAACCCATGCTAGAACTAACGGAGGTCCTAAGGAGGGAACATGACGAGGCCACGCACTGTTATATCTGCCTAAAACCGTTTGACGACTGCGAGAATAATCGTAAAGTTAGGGACCATTGTCACTACACAGGATTATATCGAGGAGCGGCGCATAACAGCTGCAACCTCAAATACAAGATACCTAGTCATATACCTGTCATATTTCACAATCTCTCCGGGTACGATGCGCATCTCTTCATCCGGGAATTAGGAGAAAAGTATGACACCCAGGACATTGGGTGCATTGCCGAGAACTCCGAAAAATATATAAGTTTTAACGTTAAGATCAAGGTACCGCTTGCAGGTATGGGATATGGTGATGGTGAGGTGTACAAGAAGATAGAGATTAGGTTCATCGATAGCTGTAGATTCATGCCATCCTCATTAGACAAATTGGCAAGCAATCTCATTGGAACAAACGCCGCCGGTATGAAATGCCAGCAGTGTGCAGATACCTGTCTGGAATTCCAGAGCATAGACGCCGAATACATAGCAAAATTCTGGTGTAAAAATTGCAACTCAAATACCACCAAGCAATTAAACCAGGACCAGGTAAAGGCAAACGTACCATCCATGGCAAAGTTCATCGACAAAGATGATACTTTCAGGCTGATGCTTCGAAAGGGCGTGTACCCGTACGAGTATATGGACGATTGGCAGCGATTTGAAGAGTCGGAGCTACCTCCCAAGGAGACATTATACAGCAAGCTGAATATGAAGGGTATCAGCGACAAGGACTATGAATACGCAAAAAAGGTATGGAATGTCATTACCCCAGAGGGTGATGTAGTCACCATGGGCGACTATCACGACATCTACCTGACAATGGACGTCCTGCTAATAGCCGACGTTTTTGAAACATTCCGTGGTGTGTGTCTGACAAACTACAAGCTTGATCCTGCACACTTTTACAGTGCACCTGGTCTGGCCTGGAAAGCAGCACTCAAGCATACAGGTATTAGGCTAGAGCTCCTCACAGACCCCGACATGCTCCTGATGTTTGAAAAAGGTATCCGAGGAGGTATAACCCAGGCCGTACACCGGTATGCCAAAGCTAACAATAAGTACATGGGAGACCAGTACGATCCAGAGGTTGAATCCTCATACCTCCAATATCTCGATAGCAACAATCTGTATGGATGGGCCATGTGTCAAGACCTACCAACAGATGGTTTTAAATGGGTGTCGAACGTCGAGGCCTTTACCGAAAAGCGAATCGAGAAGCTCGTTGAAAAGAACAAGCATGGGTATATTTTAGAGGTTGACATTGATTACCCGGGAGGCTGCACGACAAACATAACGAGTTTCCGTTCCTACCCGAACGCACGACGGTTCACAAGGTCGAGAAATTGATACCGAACTTGGAAAATAAGCGGAGGTACGTGGTACATATAACGGCCATTCACGAGGCCTTAAAACATGGGCTTGAATTGAAGAGGGTGCACAGGGTCATCCGGTTTAATCAAAAGCCATGGCTGAAAGGGTATATTGATCACAACACGAGGCTGAGAACGAATGCCAAAAACGAGTTCGAGAAGGACTTCTACAAGCTGATGAATTTAAGCGTATTTGGTAAGACAATGGAGAATATCCGGAACCACCGAAACATTCAGCTGGTTACCAATGAGGACAAGTACATGAAGCTTGTCATGAAGCCAAATTTCAAGGGTGGAAGCCGGTTCAGTAAACACGTTTTGGGTGTAGAGATGGGTAAGACGGAGGTGAAGATGAACAAGCCTGTATACATAGGCCAGGCGATCTTGGACCTGTCAAAAATGGTCATGTACGAATACCATTACGACTTCATGCAGCCCAAATATGGCAGCAAGCTACAGCTCTGCTACATGGACACGGACAGCTTCGTTTACCATATTCGAACAGATGACTTTTACAGAAATATTGCGCTGGATGTTGAAAAAAGATTCGATACGAGCGCGTATAGCAAGGACGATAACCGGCCACTTCCAATCGGTAAGAACAAAAATGTCCCGGGCTTGATGAAGGACGAGCTTGCGGGCAAGGTTATAACCGAGTTCATCACCCTGAGGGCCAAGCTATATGCATACAAGAGCCTCACAAAAGAGGGCGGTGATCGCAAAGCCAAGGGCGTTAAAAGATGCGTGACCAAAAAGTCCATAACCTTCGACGACTATCGACTATGTCTGGAAGAGGGCGTTGATATATACAAAAGCCAGGTATTAGTTCAAAATAAGAGGCATCAGGTCTACACCCAGGAGGTGAACAAGTTAGCCCTTAACAGGGAGGATGATAAAAGGCTTGTACAGCCTGACCAGATTACAACACTTGCCAGAGGCCATTACCGCGTGTTGTCTACCCGGGAATAAAATGGAGGTGTGTTTACTAATTGCTATAATTCTACCCTATGCCATGGTTGCTTTTGTTCTTTTCCATTATAGACGTATAATAAATAGAATGTCTGATATCGCACGAGTATTCGACACAGCCTCTACAGAATATGAGCATGTAGAGAAACCCATCGATAGGCGTCAGTCTTTGAAAGAAGCCCTACGCAAAGGCAAACGGCATCTCTTACCTAAAAAATGCACAGAAGGGTTTGTTGACAAGGCCCCTGATGAGCCAATTGACAAGGTACATACTGAGTACCTTCAGCGAGAACTCCACGAAAAGGGTGAGAAGACGGCCAAGGCGTTGACTACTCATGTGATCAGCCTATATGCGAACCTTATTGGGAATATTGTAGATATAGACAGTGTTGACGAATTGCGCAAGGACATTGAAGAGGATCCGATTATTCGAGACTCTATGACAGATCTCGGGATCCTTGTGTACTGTACCATTGGGAGGTGTCTGGCGCCTATCTTGGTAGCAGGACACACGGCCCAGCATATGGGTAAAAAGAAACAGGAGGAGGAGGATAATATAAATGAGTGAAGAACCTACCAACCAAGTCATAACCAAGAAAAATGAGGGTCGTGTTGCTGCCGGCAAGAGACTTGCCGAATGGAACCGGAAAAACAAGGCCAACTTGCAGAAGAACGTGGGCAAAGGTTCTTCGCCAGATGATCAAGAACCTGTCGCAGGTCCTGGCAAGTCAATAGACAATGTCTATATGTATGGAGTCGGTACGCTTGCCATATTGGCGATAGGATTAGGCGTTTGGTACAGGTTTGGCAGAGGTGAAAATGAATCTCAAAACCCCACACCAGAGCCTCAGCAGGGGAAACAGGGCAAAACTCAGCCAAATATCGAAATGTTCAAAATGCTATAGAATAAATGACAAGCAAGGATCATATGGACAGCAACATTAGCCCAAAGGAAACCATGGTTATTGACTCCTTATGGGAGTCCGTCAGGCTGGTATCGTATACAATCCTAATAGCCATGGGTGCGAAGAAGGCCTTAGGAGTTTTTTGACCTGGGGCAAAGATGGACTTGGAGGACGGCCTGAAGCTCGCCGGCTATATGACGGCAGCGATCTTGTTTGACGAGTACGCGATCAAACAGGGATGGTATAAAAAATCTTTTATACCTCCAAAATAGACCGCCTATTTAAAATTTCTATCTCTCTACGGGAGATAGAAATCAATATGGAGGTTAAAAAATGCTCGAAATGCAGGCACTATCTCCCATTAAACCAGTGCATCGCGTGCCTCGCTTCTAACAAGGCTTCAAAGGATCACACAAGGTGCCGCCTCCGTAACCGGCCTCTACATGAAAACAAGGAGCTCATGGCTATACTGCGGGCCCATATTGAGGCCCAGTTTTCTGAAGGTATGACATGGGAAGACTACGAGTATTTGCACATTGATCACAGGATACCCTATAAATATGAAGAAACTGGCAGGTTTCCGATGCTTGCTGATTTTGCCAAGGCATTACACAAGGCGAGTCCCCCCCGATAGTAAATGGAGGCAAAATGTTGTTACAAGTGCAAAAAAGTGTTAGCCCCAGACATGTTCCAGATTAGGGGGAACAGCCGGACGAAGAGTTGTATAGGTTGCCTGGCTAAGGCGAAGGAGAGGCGGCGTACCAAATGCAAGGACCCTGTTATTGAACATGAAGTAGACCCCATCGGAATAGACAGGGAGATTCGGGGGTTTCAACAGGATAAAGATTACCTGCTTCTTTACACCATCCTGACATACGATATTATACCCCGGTACGCTGAACTCATCGGAGCACCCCCTGAGAGCCAGGAAAAGGCACTGCTCGTCGAGAGGTATCGCAAGGTATTGAGGTGTCTCAAAGGTAAATTAGCATATACTCCCCTACCCCTCGAATATAAGACCCAAAATACCAAGCTCTGCCCCGCCTGCCTGGGGTCTTTGGTGAACAATCACGGTGGCGTTTTAATATGTGCCTCATGTGCCGCGATATACCCCAAGATTCACGATAGGAAGTGGTCGAACTATTAATAAATGGACGTCGTGAAGGAACCGCATACAGCTATCTTCACAGGACCCACAAGCTGTGGAAAAACGCAGCTTGTCCTTGATTTGCTGGAAAACGAGTATAAAAAGCACTACCATAATATCATAATCTTATGCCCTACCCTGCAACGGAATACCACCTATTTGGAAAGGGCATCGCTCTGGAAAGACCCCTATATCTTTATGATCGATCCTAAGGACCAACTGTTTGACTGGATTCAGAAATTGTCGTCGTTACTGGCGGGCGAGAAGAGTCTTTTCGTCGTGGACGACATGATAGCCGACGAAAGCCTCGACAAGCGTCGACAGTCTCTATTTGAATTGGATATTTCGGGTAGGCATGCCTGTATGTGAGGTTGGAACACCCTAGGGCCTGGAGGATTCTCGAATGACCATACAAAAAAATCCAAATTCTACCTGAAAATGGAACAAAGATGTCTCTTACAACGGTTGATTATTTCCAAGGAAAACAAGTCCGATCGTTTTATGTCGAGGATAAAGGTCAATGTATCGTAGCCTCCGATATTTGGAGGGCCGCAGGATATAAGCGAGGAGCGGGAGTAAAAGCCATTCAGCGATATGTTCCCGACAAGTATAAAATGCGGCTGGGTACCACTTTTCCCGATCTCCAAGGTGTGGACAGATCTGTCCACACCCAGCCAAACACAATTTTACTGACGGAGCCCGGCCTCTATTGCTTTCTGTTGAGGTGTGATCAACCTGACGCAGAATCATTTTTGGAGTGGGTTGTAGAAGAGGTGCTACCCAGGGAAATGCGAAAGCTTGCTGCAACAATCGAGGAAAGAGATATTGCCATCGCCATCCTGGAGAACGATCTTGATGCCAGGGATGAACAGCTTGATGCTCTTAAACAAGATAACTCAAACCTAAGGCATAGGCATGTTCCCCACCGATATCAATATGATACCGTGCTATGCGTGGTTGATAAAAACGATCCCCACGAGCATGGGAAAAAGGCGGGCATAAGCACTACATGATCCGGTGCCAGCGTAGGCAGCTCAGCATAAGAATAAGTACGTTAAAAGCAATGTACCCTGATATGGCTGTAAGGAAACCAGAATGTGACGATCCGAATGCCGTGCATGCCTGGTGCCGATTCAGAGACGATACTCTTGGCATTGAGAATTTCTACAAGAACCACTTCACGCTACCCGACGATGATACGCGGGATCTATTCGAGGGGATGTTTGACATTGATATGTCGTAAGCAGGCGCTAATTTTACTACTCTTGCGGGTATTTAAATTACAGGTGAAATCTTCTGGTTTACGTTGTTATATTAGAAAAGATGTCGTCGCAACTTACGTTTAACACAGAAGCCATTGAAACCTTGTCCGGCAAACAAAATCAACCTATGTTCAAGCGTGCCGATATTGCTAGGTTTTTGGGCATTGAAAAGATTGCCGAGTCATACCGGGATATTCCTACCCTTGCGCGTCATGAGATGAGCTTGGTTACTAACCAACCCCCAAAGGGGGACCAAAATAACCATGACGCATTTGTCACATTGGACGATGCATTGGAGATTGTGCGTCGTTCCAGAGAGACCAAGGCTGTAGGGCTAATCAAATGGCTTGTTCGGGCAGGTGTGAAAAAATTACAATATGAGCTTGAGAAGCATCGCCAGGCCCTATAGGACAGGGATGGGGCCCTGGCCCTACTCGGTGATGAAATTGAGAATAGGGACAACCAACTCGTGGCACTGGGGGACAAGCTTGAGGAGCTCCAGGGACAAGTAGAAGCATTACAGCAACGAGCCGTGCCATACCTCGAAGACCCTCAAAAGGATAACGGTATGGTCATTATCCGGAAGAACAACAACGACCCCTGGCCTGGCAAAAAATACGGAATAAGCTTGTTGACTACCCCAAGGGTGAGATTGTGGTACTAGCAGAGACCCCGAATTCTATTGTCCACTACAACTGGCTTCGAGAGCGTGGATGTATTGAAGTCAATCCTGAGCGTGTGAGACATTTCAGGCTTGGTGAACACTAAACACATGAACTACACACACACATCTCCTAGAGCTCTCGGAATGATATGACTTAAACGGGCACTAATTTTAATACCCACAAGGGTATTAAAATTATCCTCACATCATATAGCATCAGAGGCCTCATTTAGTGGTGGGTTCCCAACCCCTCTCTATGGGATATCATTTTTGACCCTTTTGGGTATATGTTAAAAGGCAGTGAAATATCAAAAAGATGGAAGCATACATAAAACAAAATCAATTTAAAATCAACTACGATATCCAGGTACCCGTGCTACACTGTTGTATCAAGGCAGGGTCAGTGGCTGGATATTGTCCTACCTGCTTAGACAATTTTAGGTATCGAGGTGGAGTATACTACGAGGGGTTTGAATACCCTACTGATGACGACCTTTTACACAGGATAGCGTCAGGCGAAAAAGCATGGGGTACATTTGCAAGAAGCGAGATCGATGAGGATTTAGAGGATGATATTGAACGTCTAGGGCTCAATATCGTTGCGGTTAAGGAGAACAACTATGGGGCACTCTGTTATCAGGTCATCAAGGATAGGGACCTGAAGCTATCAGATTTGGCTGACTTGGCAAGAATAGGCGATATGCTCAACCTTCCCATACCAGATAGACGATTGATTGATATTGATTTGGAAAATGAACCCAATGTCATCAAAGGCATCGTCTATGGATACCCGTTCTACACCCAACAGCCTTTGGATTATTTAAGGGATCCGAATGAAGATGATGACGAGGATGACGAAATAGATCTGGATGCCCTAGGGGAATTCATGAAGAACTTTTACCACTCCTTGATAAGCTCCGGAGGTACCTGAACGTCCTCTGGAATAAGCATCAACTTTTCCGACACGAAGCTACGATCGGGACCGTCCTTTAAATAGTACAAAAGACGACTACCTGCTACTATTTTGTCCAACCTGTAAGTATGTTTGCTCCAAAAGGCGTCAGTGGCGCGTCTTTTCGAGTCACCATGTTTTTCCCCTGGTTGTAGCAGATATAGGTAGAGACCATCCTCGGGTAGGGGTCTCTCCTCGGGATATTGCTGACTTTTTGCGAGTGGGACATCTTCGAGCTTAATCGCCTTGTTAGGTTTCATCTCAATCATGGCAGTTTTGGTTGTTGTTGAGATTTTTCACGATGGTAAACAAATGCTTGACCCAAATGGTACTGGGCTCCCCAGAAACCAGCTCTTGTGCATCTTGAGGCTTGAAGAGTCTTTCCGCGAGTACCTTGTTATAAGACTCTACAAAGGCCGTGAACGTATGATGATATTTGGCGGTAGCCCGTTAAATACCCACGCCCTTGTCCTCCAGCAGCTTGGCTACATTTGACTTGAATTCAGAACCATTGTCACACTGAAAAATCTTGGGGTATCGAAGAGGTCCTGCCTTGTAGATGTCCTTAATCATGTCCGCGACTTCGCTGGCTTTTTTGGTACGCAATGGCCTCGCGACCTTGTACCTCGAGGCCACGTCAATGCCCGTCAGAATATACTTATATGTATTGCCATATACCCTATCGTGAGGCATGTACAGTGGATCAAACTGATGCATCTTATTAGTTGTTGTAATGGTGAAATGAGGGTAACCAATACGTTTTGGGCCCCGAATATGCCGTAGCCACAAGAGTTGACGAGACAACCAGTGGGTTACTAGCTTTTTGGACAGACCACTCTCCTTCGCTAGCAGCTTGATAGCTTTGCGCCAGGTCCACACATGTTCTGGGGTGTGGTATATATCGCTTAGCTTTTCCGCCTCCCTCCCGGTAACAATATGTAATGCTTTTGACATGTTTATTATACATGTTAAAAACGTCTTACAAATACTTGTAGGCTATGAACCCTAGTAGGGACAGTGATCCAAAGATGAAGGTGAGTTCGCCATCTTGTTGGGGTTTTGATGGTATATAATAGTCAGCCAATGTTGGGGCCTTCTCGTTCGAGGCGATATAGAATTTGTACATGTCGTCATCCAACTCCCTCAGGCTCTTGCCGGCCTTTATTTGCAGTTTCCGTTGTTCAGCAAACCAGTCCAATTTGGCTTGTCGATCTTGTACCCATTGAGCCTGGGCTGCTTGTAGTTGTTCCATGGCTTTATCATGTCTTTTACGTTCGGCCTCGCCATGCCCCGAAAGTTTACTGAATAGGAAGTTGGTGCCACTAAAGGCCAATGCATTGATTGCAGCGCCTGCAACAATAACAGCAATCGTTGCCATTTATTGTTTGCCCTTCTTGCAGTCTTTGCAGCAATCCCTCTGCTTTCCATGGAGGCATATTTGACTTCCTCCGCAATCCTTACAATAGGCCCTCCTTTTTTCATGCTGGCATATATCTCTACCACCGCATTCTTTACACTGGGATCTCCGCCTTTGATGGGGGCATCTGTTACGTTCCCGCGAGGCCTTCTTTTTATCCAGGCAAACTAGGCAACTTGTTGCCGTCTTTCCATTTTTCAACACCCTAAATTCATCTAGGGCCAACACTTTTTTACTTTTTTAGCAGCTCCTGGTTCCCTCCAAGTGTTTACTCTTCCTGCAGTCTTTGCAGCGATACCTCAATTTCTCATGGGGGCAAATCTGACTACCCTTGCATTCTTTACAACAAGCTCTCATCCTTTCATGCAGGCAGATTTGACTACCTTTGCATTCTTTACAGGTGGATCTCACCCTTTGATGGGGGCATATTTGACTTCCCCCACATTCTTTGCAATATTCCCTCACCCTTTCATGGGGGCATATTTGACTTCCCCCACACTCTTTACATTGAGATCTCTGTCTTTGATGGTGACAAATCTGACTGCCCTTACATTCTTTACAGTAGGCCCTCACTTTTTCATGGTGACAAATCTGACTGCCCTTACACTCTTTACACCGATCCCTCCGCCTACCATGGGGGCATTTGTTTTTGGCATGCCGCTGTTTCGCTTTATCCAGGCATTTGATACAACTAATTTGATACAACAATTTTTGTCGTTTGACCATTTTTCAACACCCTAAATGCATCTAGGGCCAACACTTTTTTACAATTTGGGCAGCTCTTGTTTTCTTCCATATTAACTCGTATTTTTATTTTTGATGATGGCGGGAAGGATGATAGGCCTGATACTACGTCAAAACTTCCATCAACGCCAAAACCTCCATCAACGCCAGGGCCTTCGACCCAGGGAGAACAACAGGGTGCCCCGGGGTCTAGGCTTGAGGAGCAGAGGAAAAAAATACTAAGATCAAAAATTACTAGCCTCTACAAGCATCTTAGTAAGGATACGAGGCGGCTGGGGAAGCTTATTATGATACCTTACGATGATTTTATGATGGAAGGGGAACGTCTTTATTTCAAGGGTATAGATATTACAGAGCTTATTTACAAGGAAAAAGGTGCTGGATTTCGATCTTCTGGAGCCATAACTTCAAATTTGAAGGTAGACCTCTTGCGGGCTATGGGTTTCCCAGACTATGTCACTACACCCAACAAAGGTAGGGCAGCGGCCCAGGCACTTGGGCAACAGGTTGATGACATCGTGAGGAAGGACAGGGCTGATGATATCATTTCGATGCAATCTATAGAATCGATAGAGGAATTTGTAGATGCCACGGAGAGCTTTATAGAAGAAACTTCATTTGGCGGCACTGATGAAGGTATCACTGAACGTGAAAGAAGAGGGCTTAACCTCGAACTCCAAACTATAAGGGGTAACCTGAAAAGCTTAGTAAGCAAGATAATTTCGTATGATAGCGAGATTGACAAGGCAAAGGCTAAGGTAAAAGAACTTGAGAAGAAGAAGGCCGGGGCAGCCGGGGGACAAAAGGCTAACATTGATATAGAAATAGAAAATCTTAATGATAAGATTGAAAAATTGAATGATAAAAAAAAGGCCACGCAGAATGCACATGGCTTACTTTCCTCGGAAATTTACAGCCAGCTGAAGACCATCAAGGAAACGTTGATGAAAATTGCCGAAGATGACACGTCTTTGCTGGAGAAGCTAAAGATCCTCTTCAAAGAGCAAGGGATCACTATAGCGAGTATAGTCTCTGCTATTGGTCTACTAATAAGCACCATCGTACTTGCAGCTACAGGAGGAGGTGCCGCTGGAGGTGCCGCAGGGAAGGGCTTTGTAGAGAAGCAGCTGGAACGATTGGGGAAATTTTTAAAGTACTTGGCAGGTAAAGTAGGTGCTGCATTACCTGGGATTATGTGTACCATAGTCTCGTTCTTTTTGAGGGTAGCGGTAACTGTTGTCGAATACGCAGCCAAGCATCTGTACATGGCAATCGCTACTGCCGTTGGGTTTGTCGTGGTCTATGTTGGTAAGGTGTAATATGAACTATTTTTTAAGCCTGATGTAGGCAATTATAAGACCTACCCCTGTCGTGATCAATGCGGCCTTGGTATCCTCATGTTGGTTTTGTGGGGATTGTTCAGTGGTATTTATAGGAGGTGTAGCATGCTTAGGAGGTAGTTTGATATCTGCCACATGTCTGATGGTATGTTCTGCATGCTTGGGTGTTGATTTGATAGCTGCCACATGTCTGATGATATGCCCGGTATGCTTTGATGGTGGTTTGATAGCCATCTCTATAGGCTTCACAATAGGTTTGTTATTCACGTCAACCTGGACCCCCCACATTGACATTGGCAGGTGCGATCAAAATATTGTTGTTATACCCCTCAATCTTACCTATACGTAGGTTCATGTCTGAGGGCAGCATGTACACGCTGGGCATAACGGCAAAGTTCACTGGCGTTCGGGCATATTGCAACACCTTCTGGAGTTCCGTGATGTCATGCCCTACATTTTCCTGACGTTGTACCATGGTCTCAAATTTTTGCATCAAAATCTGCCTTGCTGTGTAGTTATCCGCACCAGACCGGAGTAGGGATGCCTTGGCCCCTGCCTGCGATCCAAGCAACAAGACCACGGTGACGCAAATACTCTCACTTAACTTGGTCAGACCCTCCAACATCAAACCCTGACTTGCTGGTATGATGAATTTGGCCCAATCACCATCAACCTGGGGCCACCATCTTCCGTTGGTGAGTGATGCACTTACTGATTTGGTCTTGTACAGGCCATTGGGGTCGGCACCGTACTCGCGACATACCTGCGCATACCCAGAGGTTGAATAGGGATTTTTGTACCGGGAAAAACCATCGTTAAAAGACATGGGTACCTTCATTCTTGCCAGGATACGACGCATATGATAATAGATATGAAATTTTAAGATCGAGTTGACAAGTGGCACGGAGCCTGTTAGGTGCTTAGCGGAGATACCTAATGCAGTGCTTGCGCAATAGGTAGCGAAATTCACCTGAATATTCCAGTAGTCCAAGGCCTGTCCTTTTGTCCATTCCTGAATGACAGGGTCATTCAGGTAGGTTGTTGTAACCTTGATAGGGTATTTGGTAAACTCGGGAAATACCACGGAAATATGAGACTCCGTCGATACATATAGGTCCTGGTGTTCCAAGTTGGTTACCCCAAGTGGCCATTCTCCCCTGTTGGATTTGTACTTTGCCTTGGGGTTGTATGAGTAGATATTCATCCTTTTCCTTTAAGAAGAAAAGGATGAAACAACTCTACATCACCGATATTGCGAAGCCCACGATGTTTGAGGACTATCTGGGACAGGATACGAGGATTCCCCTGAAATCCATCAATATCAGGCCCGTATGGCTGGATCTTTACAACAATAATGAATTTGTCATTCGTAAGGCAGGATCCATGCAGGTGGAGGTCCGAATTGAAATCATGAACGGTCTGTATAGGATTGAGGATTTGGCAACTATCGTCAATAGTCAGGCAGGGGACATGATTAAGCTGTTTGTCATGAAGAATGGACTCTGCAGGCTCCGCGTCAGTGTCGGGTACACGGTGGTTATTCATCGGCAACTGCAGGAGCTCTTGGGCCTACCCTATGATCCTAGTAAGAAATACTATCAGGCGGGCGACTATGATGTAGAATATAAGACTGACATCTATATTCGACTACGCCTTGTTTGTCCCCAGTTGGATGAAGACGACTGCCTGCTGGATGGTAAAAAGTTTAAAATTCTGGCTTTACTCCCCACCAAGGAGCTAAACGCTTGGGGGGATATGCTGACTTGGACTTTTGACACCCCGATCTACCTACCCCTAAAAGGCTCGACAGATCGCCTCGAGTTCATGCTAACAGATGAATTCCACCACGACAAAATGTTTCATTCACTGGAATTACAATGTGCCTGCTTATAGAATAAATGGCTGATATAACCAAGCTGTATCCGAGTTTGCAAAGTGCACCCGCAGAAGGCGCGGACCTGCAGGATGGAAGCCAGAATTTTAGACTTGCCGAGATAGGAGGGATTGAAGCATTTCTAAGGGGTGAAATTAAGGAGCGTGATAGGCTCTCAAAGAAATTCAAGATGCACGGGACCTGGGTCCGATACTGTGATCATGGACTATTAGGTGTTAGTATTATCACCTCGGGTGTAGGGATTGGGGCGCTAGCCTCGGGTCTTGGTGCTCCGCTCTGCATAGCGATGGGGGGTATTACAATCGCCACAGGTATCGGGCAGGCCGGTCTACGGAACGCCTCAAAGAGGCTTGTTGTGAAGGCCAGGAAGCATGAGAATATAAGACTATTGGCTGAGGGTAAGTTGAACTCCGTCATTGACCTGATTTCAAAAGCCATCGAGAATGGAGTCATCAGCAACTACGAATTTAGTCTGATCACGCAAGAGAAGCAGAAATATATGCTGTTAAAGGAACAGATGCGACAGCGTTTTAACCGCATTGTCAACGCCATCAATGAACAGGAGCGTGCTCAGCTAGTTGCCAAGGGTCGGGAGGAGGGCAGAAACGACGTTTTAAAAAAACTGCAATCTGTACAGTATGCAAGCGGTATATAGGGCCACCGCCTGAGTATAAGCCTTAGTTTTGTATATATTTTATAGGCCTTGCATGGCCTATAAAATATATGGTTTTTTAATCCTCACCCAGTAGCCATTTATTCAGTTTTGTATATTTACATTCCACAACATGTACCTGTGGGTAGCAGTTGCTACCTTGAACGTATACGGATGATATAGCCAACACACTATAAAGCTTGCAGGGCTCATTACAGGGTACTGGTTGGCCATGGAAGTTGGTCGTGATCGCTTCCCTATAGTGTTTGAGCTTAGCGTTGATATAGCGACCTTTCTTGACCGGCCCCGTCGTCAATTTTTGAGATATAAGCTCTTCGATTTTAGCCCAAATTTGTTGATATTTTTCAAGCCAGTCGGGGTACTCTTCAAAATCAATACTCATCGCTGGTACGGCACTGGTATTGTATTGACTCACCCCATTGGACCGGACTCCAGGTGTCGTTACCCTGAGTGCCACTACAAGGTCCCGTGTATGATACCCCACGATGTATCGTTGATCCTTGTCCCTGTTGGCAGGAATGGAATCTGACACTGTCAGGTGGTCCACATTGATATCGTCGATGTCGGTAAAGGTAGTCGCAAAACTATAGAAATTTCTTGGGTTGACAATTTCATTCTCAAATTTCAGCATCCTTTATTTGAATTTAAAACAAGGCCCGAGGATTGCTTCTCGAACATACACAACTACCCCCGTTATATATGATATATTCTTGGTAGCAGTACCAGCACAGTATTTTAGCCTGTACCACAAGCCTTCGTCCGCAGGTGCACCTATCATACTCATCCAGCATACATTCACAATCAGTACATTGCTCCATTTATCTTTACTGCCCTGGGGTATGATATCTATTCGAAAGGAGGTCACATTCTTTACTGCGCATGCGTTGATTTTTAGCATTCTATAAGGGAATTCCCCTACTAGGTGCGCTAGAGTTATTTGACTCATTTTTGTATGATTTTTTGATATGCATGACTAAGCACCGCATGGTACTGGATATGCATGACTCAACACTGCATGGTATTGATTTGTTGGGGACTTGTCGTGGTTGACTGTGGCGTGCGCCTAAGAACTTGATGTGCGTGCGCGTGATGTGCGTTGCGCTAGAAGGAACATTTCTCTATCTCTATTTGCCGCGGGCACTTCTCCCTGTGTTAAAAAGTCTTTTTGAGTTACAATTTGAAATTTTGCTTAGGTGATGTTGTTCTCTTTTCTTCACAAAGCTTAAAACAAGAAAACCTAAAACTTATCAAAAAAGTCTATTTTGTGGATGCAACTTCACCAGGTCGATTTGCGACCCAAAATGACTTCAAAAAGCATACATTGCGTCGTGATTTATCGTTACAGTGTCGGTACTTGATTTCGAAATCACATGAGATAATGCTATTACTGTTTTGTGGTAATTTCTTATGATCAAATTTTGAGCATTGGTAGAGCTGATTTTAAAGCGTTTCTAAATTTTTAAAGCATTTTAAAATCCCGAAGAAAAAAATGGGCTTTGATTTCTCAAAATGGTTCACAAGAATATGTTCTTTCAAGACTGTAAATTTAGATAAGCAGATTTTTTAGAAAGCAGTTGTAGATAAAAATTAGAATATTCCTATTTTAATGTTTTGCATACATTGAATAAAAAAAAAGGTCCAAAACTTCCTTAACATTAACTTTTTATCCATCAAGAATAAATGACTTTAGATGGCGTTATGGCTCTAGTAGTAAAACCATAGCGTATTTGAGATATTAGGGAGCTTTGGCAAACGAACAAAAGACTGACTGCGAGTTTTCGTTTCCATAGTTACCAGCAGACCGACCGCGGTTTTGTTTACAATAATTTCGCAAAATTATTAAGTGCCACATCATTAAATTAAATGCCAAAACAAGATGGAGGATTAAAGTTTTCCATGAGCTAGCTACAATCGGTGATGAAAAGGACCTCATGAAAGTCACGTCTTACAACAATCGGGATCAATTCAAGTTTCGAAGAAAAAATTATCAGAAGGGGGATGGCAGAAATGCAAACACATAAACATAAATTTAAATGAAAATGTAAAATCTAATTAAAACAGTAGTACTACTTTCCATAGCAACATAAAAATTATCGACTAAAAAAAACCCTTTTTCTTCTTTTTTTATTCTCATCTTCATCGATATCCATTAGATTTTTATTAACGCTATTAGAAGCTGGAGAGCGATTAATAGTTGGAACAGCTACAATAACATCCGCAGTTGTATTATCGGATACAATTACATCGTCAGGAGCATTATTATCATTAGGGATAGTATCAACACCAGGTACAGTATCAATATCAGGGACAATATCAACATCTGGGACAGCATCACCATCTGGGACAGTATCATCATGTGGGATAGCCATATCATGCGGGACAGCATCACCACTAAGAACTGCATCAGCACCTGTGTCTAACTGTTCAGGAACAGAAATGTCATAAACGATTTTCTCCCTAGTCTCGACTGACGGATGATTTTCTTTCAACAAGCCGCCATTGTTACAAGTTGCATCACTTTCAACCAAGCTAACAGGATTACTTAATATACCGACTGGATTATCATTTTGTACAAGAGAAATCAATTGCAATTGCTGTTCCGGTAAGCCGCCATTTCCGGTACCAACAGGTACAATCTCAATCCCACCCATTCCCTTGTCATTTTTCTTTTTGCAATCAGTTATATCGCGATATCTGACAATTTGTGTATATATCTTATCAGTTTTGTTTGGATTTACAGAGGATTTCTTCACTATTGTAGGTGGCCTTTTGACTTTTTTCGCAAATTTTCTCTTCAGTTCTTTCAACATCCTTGTCTTTAATATTTCTAGATGGAAAAAGAGCATCTGTTATCGTAAATCATATCAACATTTGAGTTGGGTTGCGGCCTGGCGTCCTTTTTGTATTTAGGAATGATAATCTTACTTTTAAGCAACGATTGCAATTAAACTTTACCGCATCTACACCAGTTTGATAATTTTTGTAATAGCAATAAAAAGTAATAATTCCCTACCCTGGAATTCCTTAATACATCGCATTCTATCGTCAAAAAAATATGCATTACTCAGTCGTACTATCACGTCATCACTTATGGTCAAGAACTTATCAGATCGTACAAAGATGAACAACCCAACAACCACACAACAAGGTACCACATATTTCATCACCTCTAAGAATACATCTAAAAAAATGAACAAAAAAGTATGTTGCGTATTTCTATACAAAGGAAAGATAACCGAAAGTTTTTTTTGAAACCAAATGTCAAAATTGGAGATTCAAGAAGTAAAATTAAGGGTACATGACTTTAATACGGATATGGATTAAATAGCGCATTTTGTTTCTATTAATACCGACACAGGGGCCCACTTTAGATGCTCTTCTCTGAGGTTTTTTCGCAGAAAAAGTAGCACCACTAATGACGGGTGCAAACAAGGGTAATAACTGTCTCACTAATTGAGAGCTGCATCCCGTTTTATTCTACATTCAAACCTGTCTTTGGCGGACATGTGTCAGGTGTTTGCTACACAAGGGGTTTAAAAACATGAAAATAGTTAAAATTTGCGTATGCAACATACTAAAAACTATTTTTTTCCTTTTGGTAAAAGTTGATAAGGAAAACGTTTTATTTCTATTTCTCTATGGCGACAATGTCGCTATTGAGTGAAACACTTTATATATACCTTGGATTTCCACTATATGATTTGCTGCATAGAGGCTTGCTTGATTGATTGTATTTTTTTTGCAGTACAAAATGCGTCTTTTAGTAGCCAAGATTTGGTTTATAAATAAAAGTATTTTCTTAATATAAAAATGAGTATTTCAAAGCAAGAATTGAGGATACTAAATGTCATGAATGTTCAAGTTGCAAGAACGTTGATTTGAAAACAAAGAATTTATATTTTGAATGCGATTTTCTCCGTTTCGCATTTAAAAAGCGACCTGAAAGACAACTATTGTGAAGCGACCTATGTATTATATAATTCATCATTTCACGACGCATGCTAGCCTGCTTTCTTCAAATTTTCGACCTGATTCTGCTGCTGAAGGTACTACACATTGCCATGGCACGGCTAAATCCTAAAATTTCGCAATATTTATATTTTATGTTTTAAGATGATTCACAGGGCATTTTCTATCAATTTATTTCACACCAGATAATTTTTATTCCAACAAAAAAATAATTCTTAACAAGAGGTTGTTCACAAACGGGTCAACCATTTTTCCAAGATTTTATTCCCTCCCACTGACCAATCAGATCACAGATTGAAAAAAATATGTTCGTCACGAGTCGCTCACGAATGGAGTGTGTTTGTGTGGCCATAACGTTCTGTGGCCAAATCACCTGGAAGATAGATGTAGATCCAAGGTGTAGTTGGTTAATGAAGAATGTCATAACTCAAACTAAGGTTGCTAAAAAGCCGAGAACACTGTTTAAGAGAGGGCTTTATATTATCTAAGAACGCAAGGAACTGCAGGCTCTACCGAACACCCCTGGACTTGACGACCCTAATCAAAAAAAATACTCCGCTTAACCCTAAATATATCGGACATTCGTTAAGTCTTCGTCCCTTTAGTGAAAAAAACGAAAAATAATGTAACGCAGACATTATGAAAACCGTTGTCAAATGATTCGAATTGAAAATGAATTATTGCAAATTTCATTAGGATCAAACGATTTTCTGAGAGTGTCATACTTAAAGGGGAATTAAGCCTCAAACTTAAATAGCATTATTTCGGTTAACATTATGTTCATTTCTCAAATTCTGTTTAAAATGTTGAAAAATAAATATTATTTGGATTGATTTTAATATAAACGTTTCCCCTTCTATGAGCGAACGGTAAGCGCCATTTAAATTTTCTGACGCCACGGCTGATTCTGGAGACTGTTATATCGTGACGTATCTTACGCTGAAGAAGCATAAGCTTGCGCTGAGCGGAAGCAGCGAGATATGGAAAATTTAAGCTCCTGCTCTGACTCCCCTATTTCTAGAATATTCAAGTGACTCTAGTGAAATGTCAGTAACAGGATGTTACATGAATAAGCCTGAATACTCCAAAGCAGAACTTGAAAAAGTGACTTATGAATCTAGTGATAGCGAAGAAAAAGACGAATTGAATTCAAGCAGACTTGAAAATTTGCATTGGTGTACCTGTACATGTTGCGTTATTTTCAATTCCTTCACTCTTGTGGAATGCAAGTGTTGCCAAGAATTTTCCAATTTTTTTGAATAACAAGTTGAATAATAACAAGTGCATCACGATGCACAAGGATTTTGAAATTTTATGTTTGAACCGCACAGTGTTAGAGACAGCCAGCATACAACATCGACGATACCAGAAAAATATAACAAACTCTCCACATATACTAATAAGTAAGTTTTTCTTCAAAAAATATATTTCTCATAGTCACACCAAAATAAAACATTCTTCGTATCTTCTCACTTTTCGCTTTATAATCTTACAGGTCCACGCGCTATGAAAATACACACCATCGTAGATTATTTAATTAAATTAAAAATAATGTCATTCCTTGAATATCAAATAAAAAGGAGAAGAGCCCATGTGCCTCAAATAACAATTTGTTTCAAAGAAGTTTTGATGAATGAATAATTTCAATATATTTTATCCTGGTTTACACTATAACTTAAACTTTGATTCCTTGTACGGAAATGAGGTACACCAGTTACTGACAGTACATGGCCTGGGTACATTATTATGAAAGGCTTGGAAAAGGATGTCGCGTGGTGATTCCAGCGTGTATTGTGCGAAAAATAAGGGAAGAATTTCCTGATCCAAATGGAAAGTATACTGGTTTCAAAGAATTTGTTGATATATAACAGGACTTAGCATTTTCAAACAAACAATAACAACAACGAAAAAGCGAAATAAAGTACAACGGACCAGAGTTACTTTTTTGGAATCGTTACGTTTGTTCACATTGTGTAAACAACTTTAAAAAAGACGAAGAGATCAAAAAATTGAAATGAGCGTAAAATACGTTCTAGATCTCCATCGAAGATATTGTTTTGATTTTAACATGGCGATTACTGTTGTCAACTTTTATGCTAGAAAAGGGATGTAAATTCAAAGAATTTCAATTTTTTTTATATACCATCAAAATATGTAGGGTTTGTAAAAGATATTTCCGAAGAAAAAAAATTTGGGCTTAATTCCCCTTTAATTTCAATATGGCTTCACGCAGTAAAGAGAAACGTAAAATACAATCGCGTACGATTTTTGAAAAGTATGAAATTTTAAAAGCAATCAAAAAACGGTCAAAGCTTTCCATTGCATTTATTATTTTCACCAAAAACCTTTTATAAAATCTTTATCAGTCGTACTTTTCAAAAAGTTCGAGTTATCGAGACTTCGGATATCTCAGACATTCGTTAGGTCGGACGAATTTTATTTCTCTCTGAGGGCCTGAGTTAACGGTATTTTATTGTATCACACAAATATCGAATTATTTGACAATAACATATTTATACAAAATTATAATAAGATCCCGCTGTCAACAACAAAACAATGGAGTAGATTCTGGAATGCAGTCGCATTTTTACTGAAAATGGTGTTTATAGAACACATTACAGTGCGTTCTGAAGCACTTTTAAAGTGTTTTGAAACAGTTAAGTTGTCATACATCCCTCAAGGCAAAGAGCAAAATGTATTGCAAGCAGAACGCCACGTTTGCGTCAACCTCTACTGCAGTTGCAAGCTACCTTGGATATGGTACCACAAGAAATCCAAGGATATGCACATGGTATAATGTGATCTATTACAACTAAGTTTGATTTTGTGAATGATTTTAAAATGTCTTCTTGTGCTATACCTTTTTAATAATAAAAGTTAAACACTTTTCACCAGATGTTTTGATCAACGCTGTCAGAAAGCCTGTTGCAATTCTTAATCTAAGTCCACCATGTCCTTGCTTCTGAGCGTAGGCCCTGTGCAAATTCTGATAAAGGTGCACGTTCTTCTTTTACGTTGCGCCTACGTCTACTCGAATATATTGGTACGATGCATGAATTCGCAGCCTTCTATATTACTATGCGCGCTATTTCCTATCCGCCCAAACTCTACGTGTTTGCGTGAATTTCAACTTCGATAGCTAGTGTAGGGAGTCAGTTGATACAGAATTTCAAAATTCCCACGGTCAAACTCTCATAAAAACAACATACAGTTTTTTTACTTGTAACGTCACAGATGTTCATCACGCCTCATCGTGACAAAATCCGCTAACAAGAAGCAAAAAATCAGCAAAAAATCAACGCATGCGCAAAACCTTCAACAACATCTGACAAAACCGACAGTGCTATCATGCGCATGTTGAATAGGGGAAATTCCCAACATGCTCAGCAATCTTCGGACTTTGTTAAATCTGTATATAAGAAAGGGATGAGTTGGTTCAAGAATGCAATCAGCAAACTATATAGCACCGTGTCTGCACCAGTGACAGCAACTCGCGACGCTCTTGCCAATCGACTACAGAGTGTGCGGGATACTGTTGCTTTTTACTACAACAAGGCAAGGGAACAAATTTCGAGAGGTACAACGCTTCACGACGAGGTCGAACAGGAAGCACAGGAAGACTACTTCTACACGGAGAACATACAAGACAACTACACAGGTATTGAAGACATTAAGCATCTGTTTCCACGAAAAAATAAGGAAAACCGAGGTATTGAAGATATCCAACAAATATGTTGTGAATATGTTGGAAGATGGAAATAGGATCAAAACATGGCGGTTCAACAACCATTTGAACCACCTCTAAAGGACGCTATTATGCGAATAATTACGTCACACATAGAAATGCGTGTTAAGGTTGTGTATAGTTTCAGCTGTGATATTTACCAAGGTGGGGGTGGTGTGTCTGAATATCACAAAACTAAGAGCTCCAGGTCACTATCAAGTATAGCGGAAATCGAAGCGTTCATTGAAGAATGCGAGATGAAGCGCCTCGATTTGGAGGATGGCGAGATTTGGACTAAGGCTTATTTACCACCCGTTAGGACCACCGAGACCCCAGGAGCATATGAAGGGAAAATCGTCTTTGGTCACGTACAGATCAGGGTGATAAGTACGGGTGAACCTCTTCTGGGATGCGGCCCTCTCTCGGATTGGTTGCGAAATAAGAGGTGCATCTACGCTATGGATGGTGAAGATGCCAGAACGGACAACTTATGCTTTTGGAGGTGCTTAGCTGTAAGAGAGAGGGTTAACGTAGTACGAGGAACAGAGTTTCTAACAAGACCAGCCCTCACGTTAGCCCGAAAGTACTACGAGAACCCTAAGCTTAAGGGTAAGGACCTGCGCCCCACAAGGCTGGTGGATCTTGAGGGAATGCGAGGTATGCGTCTACGTTTTTAACAAAGTCTGCAACCTATCACGGCATAAGAAGAATGAATGCGAGGGCGTCGAGACGACAATCATTTGCAGAGGTGGCAAGGTGAAACGTATGCTGAGCAAGGCGTAGAAGGTCTTTTACGATGAGGGTTTTAGCTACGATGCCTCAAAATGGATCGAATACATATCGAAGCAAACTGGAAGACATATCCATCATGCCTTATGTGGTCATGGAGGTGATCGCGTTATCCGCGAGGGTAAAATGAGTGGAAAGTTGATGGCTATGAGCATATCACAAAGACCGTCTATGAATATAACGGTTGTAAATGGCACGGATGTCGCTGTCGGCCCGAGAGAACCGACGCGGACAAGAATCGTTACGGTGCAACCCTGTCTAAGGAAAGGTTGATAAAGGGTTTAAGCTACAACCTCGTCACAGCTTGGGAATGTGAAAAACCACCCAAAATCAAGAGGTACTTTACGAAGAAATTTAGGCCCTATCCCCACTATATCGTGTTTGATTTCGAAGCCCTCTTACTACCGTTAAATTACCACCAAACCCCCGATCTGACGTATCTTTCGAGACACATCCCTGTAAGTGTTGGTATTGCCGATAGTCTTAACGGAGATCCAACGTTCATTGAGCACGAGGATCCCAAGGTGTTGCTTAAACAGTTTGTGGAGCAGCTGGAAAAGAGGCATACCCTCATTGTGAAGGAGGTCGAGAGAATGTACCCAAAACCAGACGATTTCGACATGCTCTTCAAAAAGAACCAGGATATGTGGAAAGAGTGGGTAAATCAAGTAGCCGTAATCGGGTTTAACAGCGGCAAGTACGATATCAACCTGATCAAGCGGTATTTTGTCGAAGAAATCGCGCAAGGCGATAAGATCAGGGTAGCGAAGAAAGATGACAACTACATGTTCCTCACAACCTCGAGGTTTAAATTTCTCTACATTAAGAATTTCTTTGCTCCTGGTATGAGCCATGACGGTTGGTGCAAGTCTCTGGAATGTAAGCTCCAAAAGCTCGTGTTTCCATACGAATGGTTAACGAGCCACGGCAAGTTGGACCATGTCGGCCCTGTCGCGCACGAGGACTTCTATAGCCGGCTAAGTGGGAAAAACACGCTATCTTGCGAAGAGTAAGAGACATTCCGCGCTGAGTTTGACAAACGAGGCTGCGTCACCATGATGGACTGGCTGCGCGAGTACAACCTAGCCGATGTGGAACCATTCATTGAAGCTGTGGCCAAGACGAGGTTGCAGTATTACGACGACGAGATAGACATTTTGAAGGACGCGGTAAGTATTCCAGGTGTGTCGATTCGCTACGTTTTGAACAAGTCTCTACGGATGAACCCCAAATTGGAGCTATACGCTCCAGGGAAACCATGCAGGCACAAGTGCGAGGACTCTTGCTACACCAAAGGCTGTAAGGGTTGTAAAAAGGTACAGAAAGCATGTGAAAAATGTACGAGGAACGAGGCCTACGAGCTCTTGCGTACGGGGATGGTTGGTGGCCCCGCGATCGTATTCTGCAGGTACCACAAGAGGGACGTGACGGGTATCAGATCTCACGTGTACGAGGAGCCACACTCTTGTAAGACCATACTAGGTTACGACGCAAACATGCTTTACCCGAGTACCCTGATGCAAGACTTTCCTTGTGGTAAGGAAGAGCTGATCAGGGTGGCTACACCAACATCAGAAAACAATATCGAGATACTAACGCGAGGTGTGCTAGATGGATCGCTCTTTGGGTTTGCGCAGGTCGATATTGAGGTCCCTCCGGAACTGTATGACAAATTCAGCGAAATGGCTCCACTATTTGTCGTTAGGGAAATACCTGACGATCAAATTCCAGAGCACATGCACGAGTACTTAACAACTACGGGTCGCAAGCGTGTTCCGGGTACGCGTAAGCTTCTAGGTTTGCTAAAAGCTGAAAAAATCCTACTGTATACGCCCGTACTGAAATGGTACCTTGACCATGGGCTAAAGGTGACTGCTTTTCACCAGTTCCTCAAGTACACTCGAGGTAGGCCATTTGCATGGTTCCCACAGGAGATTGCCGATGCACGATGACAGGCTGATAGAGACCCCAACAAGCGTATTGCGGGAGATACGGTCAAATTGAAAGGTAACAGCTTTTACGGCAAGATGATCGAAGACCTAGCGAGGCACGCAGATACCACATTTACCCGCAATGAAAAGGAGGTTGATGCAGCCCTGCGAAGCCCGTACCTCGAAGATCTTGAACAGATCGGAGATGCGTACGAGCTCAGAAAAGGCAAACACAAGTGCAGTATTGATAGAGCCTATCAGTGTGGTATCGCGGTGTAGCAACTAGCCAAACTTCGTATGTTGGAATTTTACTACGATTTTCTCGACAAGTACGTGGATCGTCGGGACTTTGAGTACATCTACATGGACACTGACAGTGCCTATTTTGCCATCTCTGGGGAAGAGTTACGAGATGTCGTTCGCCCCGAACTGCTTGACACTTACGACAAGGACGTGAAAAACTGGCTCGTCACCGATAAATACTCGAGTCGAACAGGGGTGTTATTCAAACCAGAATTCATCGGGTTTCGGATGGCTGCCACGACAGCCAAGTGCTATTTTATCGAAGGTAAGAATGGTACGAAATATTCGTGTAAAGGCATGTCAAAGAAGCAAAATGCCGTGACTTGGCCTAGGTACATGAGTGCGCTAAAGGGTGGTCTAGACATGGCCAAAAACGTAGGTTTTCGGGTGCACAATCAGGGTATGATCAGGTACGAACAGAATAAGCTCGGTCTCTCGGCATTTTACGACAAAAGAGTTGTACATGACGACGGGATACATACCTCCCCGCTTGCGGTTTAATTGCCTATTCAGAAATGTTGTAAACATTTTTGAATAACGAGGGTTTCTAAAAGCTGTCCAAAGTTTTGTAAAGTACTACCTTCACAACACAAAACAATATGGAGTGGACCAGGAAATGCACGCAATGTAAGCAGGCTTTACCACTATACAACTTCAAGGTGATCCAACGTAATGGACAACGAACAAAGCTATGCGCCAAATGCCTCGATATAAAGAATTCATCAAAGGAACGTACCAAGTGCCCACATAAAAAACGAAGAAAACAATGTCCAACATGCGATCCCCTAGGTTATCTCCATAATCTTACTTTGATTAGGATTCATAACGCCCTAAATTCTGATACAGAGATATCATCCCAGGAATATCTGGGATGCGACATTGTAACGTTTATAGGTCATATTCAGTCACAGTTTAGGGGCGGGATGAACTGGGGGAATAGATGTAGGTGGGAGTTTGACCACAAGATACCGATAAAATACAGGGAGAATGGAGAATATCCTAGCGAGGAAGAACAATTGAAAAGGCTGCACTACACTAACATACAGCCCACGTGGGTTGTAGATAACCAAAAGAAAGGTCATCGATATATCTCCAAGTAGAGTGTAGCCTAGCGTGGTTGATCAAACACACTTCGAATAAATGGAAGTGTGTTTGTATATTGGGGTAATTTTACCCTATATGATAGTACTACTATTCTATCTAAAATTTCAACATACAATAAAGAGAATGAGTCAGCTCGCGAATATATTTGACAAGGTAGAGTCCGCAGAATCTTTTGAACAAGTCGAAAAACCTATCTATAAACGCCAAGCTTTGAGGGAAGCTCTACGCAAATGCAGGGGACATCTATTGCCTAAAAAATGTATTGAAGGCTTTGTCGACAAGGCTCCCGATGAAGCTATCGAAAAGGTACATGCCGACTATGTTCAACGAGAATTGAGTGAGAAGGGAGAAAAAACGGCCAAGGCGTTAACTACTCACGTAGTTAACCTGTATGCAAACATGATTGGAAATTTCGTGGACATTGACAGCGTTGACGATTTACGTAAGGACATTGAAGAAGACCCCATCATTAGAGACGCCATGGCAGATTTGGGGGTTCTCGTGTACTGTACAATCGGCAGGTGTTTAGCGCCTATCTTGGTGCTGGGGCATACAGCTAGACATATGAACAAAAAAGATGCGGAGCAGGAAGATACCAACGAATGAGGCATCCGGAAGAATTTTCGGTCATTTAAAATAAATGACTGAAGAACAGAGACAAGAAGAGAAAGTCCTCACGAGACCAGTAAAGCATCCGGGAAGAGTTGCGCAGGGTCACAAGTTGGCGGCACTGACGAAGCAAAGGAAGGAAGAAATGAAACAACAAGAGGGTACTGTAGAATCTACAGTCAAAACTTCTTCTGCATCAGGTCCGCACAAGTCGAGGGACAACGTCTACATCTACAGTGTAGGTACGCTTGCCGTGCTCGCGATAGGAGTAGGCGTCTGGTATAAATTTGGAGGCAAAAATGGTCGAGAACCTCACAAGCCCGCCCCTGAGCCTCAACAAGGGCAACAGGGCAAAGCTCAGCCTCAAATTGATATTTTTAAAATGCATTAATAAATGACAAGCAACAAAGTAACTCCCAAAGAGAAGGAAATCATAGACATGCTATATGAGACTGTGGTAGATCTCAGTTTTACCTTTGCATATGCTCTTGCAGCTAAGAAATTCCTGGGCATTGCACGACCTTCTGCAAAAATGGACATGAACGACGTCATGAAAATGACGGCCTATTTTTCCGCCGCAGAGCTAGTCGCGAAATGGCTGTAAGCAAGGGGTGGATCCCAGCAAGTATCGTTCCGAAATAAATGATAGATATAGCCAGAATTGATAAGGAAATTAAAAAGGTCCAACAGGACGAAAATTACCTGCGCCTCTATACCTTGTTTTCCCACAATATTGTGCCTAAGTACATTGAACTGTTAAAAACACCAATCAAGATCCCCTTCTTTTACCATAGTCCCTGCCCTGTCTCTGAGGAAAAGACGCGCCTCGTTGAGAGATATCTCAAGGTACTGCGGTACCTGGAGGGTAAGCTATCGTTTGGTCCTCTACCCCTTGTCTACAAGAGCACGTACTGCCCTGCCTGTAATGGGCATCTTGTCAACAACCATGGCGGCGCGTGGATTTGTGTCGATTGCCTTTCGATATACCCTAAAATACAGAAAAACACAGGGCGTTTAATAAAATGTATAAAAAACACTACTATAACATAGTCGTGTTGTGTCCGACCATACAATGGAATAGTACCTACCTTGAGAGAGCCTCGCTTTGAAAGGATGACTATGTGTTCCTGATCAACCCCAAGGATCAACTCTTTGAATGGATTCAGAAATTGTCATCGTTGCTAGCAGGTGAAGAGACGTTGTTTGTTGTTGACGACTGTATAGCCGACGAGAGCCTCGACAAGCGGAGACAATCCCTGCTTGAGCTTGCTATTTCAGGTAGGCATTGCAAGTATAGTCTTTGGCTACTAACCCAGTCGTACACGGCTCTTTCGAAAAACCTTCGAAGGCAGAAAAAACAGCTCTTCGTCTGGTCCCCCCATGAAAGGTCTGATATGAAGATGATCGATGAAGAGACTAACATGATATCCGATTGGGAAGAAATCAAGACTAAATTGAAAAAGTCCGAACATGCATGCCTGTACGTGAGGCTGAAACATCCTAGGACTTGGAAAATTCTCGAGCAAAAACCTCTGGCTGAACATTGGTATATTAGAAATGTCGCAACTTTCCAACGCAATACCAACAGGAGCAATTGAGACCTTATTTGACAAGCAAAATCAGCCTCGTTTTAAACGTGCTGACTTGGGGAGGTTTTTAGGGATTGCTGATATTCGTCACATGTTTCAAGGCGTCGAAACCACGCCACGCGTTACCCTTGTGGGGGGAGGGGTTCTAAACCCCTCACTTATGGAAGGCCAAAATCAGCATGATGCTTTCGTCACACTTGACGGTGCATTAGAAATTGTGCACCGTTCTAGAAAACCCAAGGCCGTAGCCTTGACAAAATGGCTAGCTCGAAAAGGTGTCGAAAAATTACAAGATGAACTTAAGGAGCAGCGCCAGACCATTGCCATCCTCGGGGACGAACTCGAGGTACAGACCCAGAAAAATGTGAGGCTTCAAGAACGGTACGTACCACATGCTCAAGAACCTGGAAAAGACAACATGATCATGATCTATCTCAAGCATACCACACAGGACGACGACGAGTATCATCATCTTCCATACTACTGTGCGCGTGTTCAAAGACTTGTTCTTCCCACCAACAGGAGATGGATGCGAGACAACTACCCAAAATCCGAAGAAATTGTCGTCATCGATAATCCAAACGGTATACACGCTTTTAATAGGTTTGAAAAGGACGAACATGTGGAGCGTTACCGGTGTCACTTTATCGAGACGACTTGTATGACTTGGGTGTTCCGGCACTAGAGGATTAGAGAGGCGCTAAATTTTACTACTCTTGTGAGTACTAAAATTACCACACCATATAGCAGAAAGGGGTGAAAACCTCCGGCTGAACATTGGTATATTAAAATTTCGTCGCAACTTTCTCTCTTCAACGCAATACAAGCCGGAGCCATCGAGACTCTGTTCGATGAACAAAATCAGCCTCGTTTTAAACGTGCTGATCTGGGGAGGTTTTTGGGGATTGCTGATATTCGGACCTCCTGTAGAGCACTTAACATAGCGGAGAGCACGCGCTCTGAGCTACGCGGTCAGGATCCAGCATGCCCGGCATGCCATGCCGCCCCCCTCAAGGAAGGTCAAAATTGGCATGATATCTTCGTCACATTGGACGGAGCCCTGGAGATTGTGCACCGTTCCAGGAAACCCAAGGCTGTAGAGCTAATCAAATGGCTTGCTCGAAAAGGTGTCGAGAAACTACGGGATGAGCTTGAGGGGCGGGATATTGCCATTGCCATCCTCGGGGATGATCTAGAAGACTGAGACAAGCAACTCGTGGTGCTGGGGGACGAACCTGAGGAGCTCCAAGATCAAGTAGGAACATTACAGCAACATGCCGTACCTTACCTCGGAGATCCTGGAAAAGATAACGGCCTGGTTGTGATCCAGAAGAACAACAACGATCCCTTTCCATACCTGGCCATCTGTGGCCAACAGGGGTATGTGGCGCAAAAGATTCGAAACAAACTTGTTGACTACCCCAACGGTGAGATTGTGGTGCTAGCCGAAACACCAAATGCAATAGTACACTACAACTGGCTTCGAGAGCGTGGGTGTATCGAAGTCAACCCGGAGCGTGTTAGACATTTTAGGCTTGGTGAACATTATACTCACCAACGTCTCTTAGAGCTTGCGGAATAGGCGACGCAGGTCTCCAAGGTGTGGACAGCCCTGTCCACACCCAACCAAACACAATTTTACTAAAGTGTAGGGCACCACACTACACTTTGGAAAATAGTGGTAGGCATTTTAGACCCGTTTGGCCCCATGCTAAAAGCCATTGAAATAACAAAATATGGAAGAATTCGTACAAAATATGGATGAATTCGTACAACAAAAACAATTGACAAATAAATACAATAAACAAGTACCTGTACTACAATGTTGTATTGAGGCACAGTCAGTGACTGGATATTGCCCGAAATGCTTGGAAATTTTAGGTTTCGAAATGGAGAATACTATGAAGGATTTAAGCACCCCAATGATGAAGAGCTTTTAAACAGGGTAGCCTCGGGGAAAAAAGCATGGGCGACATTCCCAAGACTCGAGATCGACGAAGATCTAGAGGATGATATTCAACGCCTAGGGCTGCATATTGTTGATATAAAAAAGAACAAATACGGCGTACTCTGCTACGAGGTCATAAAAAATAAGGAATTAAGGCTATCAGATTTAGCTGATTTAACAAAATTAAGCGACATCCTCAACTTTCATTTAGCTGATTTGGCAAGAATAGGCGACATCCTCAACTTTCGTTATTTGCTAAGAATAGGCGACATCCTCAACTTTCGTATAGCAGATAAACTATTGGTTGACATTGACCTTGGGTATCCGTTTTATACCCTACATCCCTGGGATTATCTGCGAGATTCATGATGACGAGGATGCTTAATGAGAACTTTTTTTGTGGTTTAACAAGACCACAAAAAAAGCTTACCACTCCTTGACATGCTCCGGAGGTACCTGAACATCTTCAGGGATCAGCATCAACTCTTCCGACACGAAGCTTCTTTCGGGCCCGTCTTTTAAATAGTACAGCACACGACTACCCGCTACAATACGATCCAGCCTGTACGTTTTCTTACTCCAAAAAGCATCAGTTGCGCGTCTTTTTTGATCACCATGCTCCTCTCCCTGTTGTAGCAGATAGAGGTACAACCCATCCTCAGGTAATGACTTCTCTTCGGGTTAGTGTTGCCCCTTTGCGAGTGGTACCTCCTCGAGCTCGATCGCCCTACTAGGTTTCATCCCAATCATGGCAGTCTTGGTATTGTTGAGACTTTTCACTATGGTGTATAGATGTTTGACCCATGTACTACTAGTCTCTGAGGAGACCAACTCTTGCGCATCTTGAGGTTTAAAGAGTCTCTCAGCGAGTACCTTGTTGTAACTCTCTACAAATGCCGTAAACGTATGGTGGTACTTGGTAGTAGCCCTCTTAATCTCCACACCTTTACCCTCTAGTAACTTTGTCACATCTGCCTTAAATTCACTACCCTTGTCACACTGAAAAATTTTGGGATAGCGAAGAGGTCCTGCCTTATAAATGTCCTTGATCATGCTCGCGACATCGCTGGCTTTTTTCGTTCGCACTTTATATCTCGAGGCTACATCAATACCCGTGAGGATGTATTTGTAGGTGCTACCGTATAGTTTGTCATGAGGCATGTACAAGATGTCAAATAGATGCATCTCGTTGGCTCTCGTAATGGTAAAATGAGGATAATCAATCTTTTTTGGACCCCGGATATGCCGGAGCCAGAGCAGTTAACGAGAAAGTCAGTGAGTGACTAGTTTTTTGGATAGGCTACTCTGCTTCGCGAGCAATTTAACAGCTTTCCGTCCGGTCCAGAGATGTTCCGGGGTGTAGTAAATATTGCTTAATTTTTCCGCCTCTTCTTCGGTAACGATATGTGGTGCTTTTGACATGTTTATTACATGTCAAAAACGTTCTACAAATACTTGTAGGCAACAAACCCCAGAAGAGTCAAGGAGCCAACAATGAAGGTGAGTTCACCGTCTTGTTGTTTCTTCGATGGTACATAGAAATCTGACAATTTCGGGACTTTATCATTCGATGCGATGTAGTACTTGTACATATGGGAGGTTTGTGGTTTTTCCATCGCTTCATCGTGCCTCTTGCGCTCTGCTGCGCCATGCCCCGAAAGCTTGCTAAATAGGAAGTTGGTACCAGAAAAGGCCAATGCGTTGATAAGTGCTCCCCCTGCCATGATTGCGAGAGTTGCCATTTATTCCGGGTGTTTGATCCTCTTACATTCCTTACAGCGATACCTCAGTCTTTCATGGGGGCAAATCTGACTTCCTTTACACTCTTTGCACTGGGCCCTCCGCCTTTCATGTTGACAAATCTGACTTCCCTTGCAATCTTTTCACTGGGATCTTATCCTTAGATGTTTGCAAATCTGACTCCCCTTACAGTCTTTGCACTGGAATCTTATCCTTAGATGTTTGCAAATCTGACTCCCCTTACAGTCTTTGAATAAGCCCTCACCCTTTCATGGTGGCAAATCTGACTCCCCTTACAGTCTTTGCACTGATCCCTCCGCCTTTCATGGGGGCACTTGTTTTTGGTACGCCGCTGCTTCTTTTTATCCAGGCAACACACGCAACTTTTTGTCCGTTGGCCTTTCCTGATCCTGAAATTTTCTAGGGCTAAAACGTGTTTACAACTTGAGCAGCTCTTGGTTCCTTCCATATTGACTTGTTCTTGCCTTTACGACAAACACAAATTTTGGTCACTAATATTCAACGCTGTGAAATCTACCATCCAGGATGTTTAGCTGAGCATCCTGGAGCAGGTACACATAGCAGCGTATATCCCCAGTTCCGTCGGCCTTTTTCGTCATGTGGAGCGTGATGCCGTCGCTCAGGCGTTTTAGGGGTCTTCCAGATCCATGCAGACTATGGTCGGGTGAAGTTCGGAAATCTATAAACAACGCGTACCTTTCTGTTAGGAATTGTCCAATTGTCACATTGGAATCGTGACTGCCGAAGAGGTTCACGATCTGTTCCAGGTGATCCTTCGGAAGCATCGCGTGTGAGTATAACTCATTGGGCTCACCCTCGACAGTGATGCTTATTTTTTCAATTTTGGGGTTGTAGAACACCTCGTTTTTACCAGAGTAGGCCTTCACTTTCCCTGGGTCAACGAAGATTAACAGAACACCCTTTAGACTCTTGGCAGGAGTGTCGATCTGGAGATTGTAGCTGGTATCCGCTTTTTCATAGTTACTACCTTGCTTCTAAGAATTCGCTCATAGGGTAGCGCGAGACGACTATACCTTGACATCATGGCACTCGCGAGACCTTCGTGATTGACCTTTTTCAAATTCCAAGGAAATGTTGGTGATTTTATAGGCGGCATCAGCTGCCTTGGCCGCTACCGCAGTAGATCCAGACCCTGAGGCCACCGTACCTTCATCCTTGACAACGTTGCTATGTTCAGTAAAATGTAGGACAAACTGTAATCTGTCATACAGGCCGGGTTGGTAAAACGGCAAGTCTCTCGTCAGTTCGAACATTTTTCCGAGGGGAATGCAAAAGGTGTTACCATACACGGCAACAATGGCCTTTTCTTCGTTCGTCCTGGCATGGTCAGTGGCCTTCACCTGCAGAGCCCGGATTGTACCGTCATTAGGGTTCAACCCCTTTAAGGATTAGGTTGTTCTCCCGATCGAAATTTGGCAACCAGAGGTCTCTGTAGACCGCCAGCGTGTTATAGTCGCTGATATTCTGTACCTCGTTGCCGTTCAAGGTGATACGTAGGTCTCGCACCAGGGATTTACCTATGTTGCTTACGATGGTGCGTTTTGTATTGGTAGCGGTAACCTCTAGGTCAAACAGTAGCTTGATACTCCCCGGAAAGATGACATCGTTTTGACCCATATTGGGAATGTCGACATAGAGGTCTTCTTTTTGGCTGATTGTAGAGGGTGCGTTGCTTATCTTGACGCGCTGCCTTCTTCCTTTAATACCTAGCATCGTTTTAAGTTCTGCGTAGGGGTTAAGTTTATCTCCCAATGCGTTACTCATTTATTATGAGAATTTTGTTAAAATAAATGCCAACGAACCCAGGATATGAACACGATTTCACGACAGAGGAGGACCTTCCAGATTCTGAAGATCCTCCGGCAACGCCAAGGCCTCCAGCAACGCCAACCCGAGGAGAACAACAGCAGGGCCATGAAGACACAACGACAAGGCAGAGGGAAGAAATCGTAAAATCAAAGGTCGACGATCTGTACGAACATCTTAGGGAGGAGCTGGGGCTGCCTAATGCGGAACATTACGACGAGTTTAGAATGGAAGGTAATCAACTTACTGTCGATGGTATAGTGATCACGAATCAGAATGGTGAATTAAAAAGCGTTGGCCAGATACGAAGGTTGTTAGGTAAAGAGCGTCTGATAGCCATAGGATTTACAGACTATACTACACCCAACAAAGGCAGTAAAGCAGCGGTCCAGAAACTCATGCAAGAGTATGTTCACATCGAGAAGGAGGTTGAGGAGAATATTTTTGATATGGAATTGCTGTCAGTAGTCGAGAACGTTGTGGATGACACGGAGAGCCTTATAGAAGAAACTTCGTTTGGCGGCACTGATGAAGTCATCACTGAACGCGAGAGAAGGGGGCTTAACCTCGAACTTCAAACCTTACGAGGTAACTTGAAAAACTTGAAAAACAAGATGATTCTATTCGACAGCGAGATCAACAAGGCAGAAGCCAAGGTGAAAGAACTCGAGGCACAGAAGGCCGGGGCAACCGAGGGACAACAAGCTAACCTCAAGAGGGATATCGCAAAGATCAAGGAAAAGATAGAAAACCTGCAGGATAAAAAAGAGGCCACACGAGAAGCGCACGGTCTACTATCGTCCAGCATCCACAGCCAGCTAAAGACCATCAAGGAGACGCTGATGAAAATCGCCGAAGATGATACGTCCCTACTTGAAAAGCTCAAGATTTTGTTCAAGGAGCAGGGGCTGACTATAGCGAGTATCGTCTCAGCTGTTGGTCTACTGATTTCCACCATTGTACTCGCAGTTACAGGGGGAGCGCTGGAGGTGGAGGAGGAAGTGCCGTAGGAAAAGGGTTTGTAGAGAAGCAGCTGGAAAGGCTTGGACAATTCCTGAAATACTTGGCAGGTAAAGCAGGTGCTGCATTACCAGGTATTATTGGTACCGTGGTCTCGTTCTTTCTCAGGGTAGCAGCAAAGATTGTCGAATACGCGGCCAAGCACCTGTACATGGAAATCGCGGCGGCCGTTGCTTTTATTATGGTCTACGTTGGTAGGAGAAAATAAGTCTAATATGTCGATGAAACACATTAGACCTTACTTAAGCCAGATATAAGCGACGATGAGCCCTACTCCGGTGGTAATCAATGCGGCCTTTGTATCCTCATGTTGATTGGGTTTTTTCGTCTCTATTTGTCCCGACTCGCGTTTAGTATATGTTGTTCCCCCTGTAGGGCTTCCCTGTGTTCAGGGGGTGATTTTCTAGTATGATTAGGAGGTGGTTTGATAGTATGCTTAGGTGGTGTTTTGATAGCTGCAGCATGTTTGATGGTCTGCTCTGTAGGCTTCACAATAGGCTTGTTATTCACATCAACCTGGACTCCAACATTTACGTTGGCAGGGGCGATCAGATTGTTGTTGTTATAACCCTCGATTTTACCTATACGCAGGGTCATATCAGAAGGCAACATGTACACGCTGGACATGACGGGAAAATTAACCGGAGTTTTGGCATATTGCAGCACCTTCTGAAATTGTGTTATGTCTTGCCCTACATTCTCTTCACGCCGCACCATACTTTCAAATTTTCGTATCAAAATTTGCCTGACTGTGTAGTTGTCCGCACCAGAACCGAGTAGGGATGCTTTGGCCCCAGCCTGCGATCCAAGCAACAAGAGCATGTAGACGCGAACACTTTCGCTTAGCTTGGTAAGACCTTCTGACGTCAGACCCTGGCTTGTTGGCATGATAAACTTTGCGTAATCCCCATCAACTTGAGGTCACCACGAACCGTTGGTCAATGATGCTGATACTGCTTTGAATTTGTACAGACCGTTGGGCTCGCACCATATTCGCGACATACCTGCGCATATCCAGAGGTTGAGTAGGGATTTTTGTACCGAGAAAAACCGTCGTCATAAGGCATGGGTACCCTCATTTTGGCAAGAATGCGACGCATGTGGTAGTACATGTGGAATTTGAAGATAGACTTAACAAGTGGTATGGATCCCGTCATATGCTTGGCCGTGATACCTAAAGCCGTGGTTGAGCAATGGATTGCGAAGTTAACCTGAATGTTCCAGTAATCCAAAGCTTGTCCCGCCCATCCCACTATGACGGGGTCATTGAGGTAGGTTGTTGGAATTTTGATAGCATATTTGGTAAACCCGGGGAAGACCACGGAAATGTGTGATTCTGTAGACACGTACAAATCCTGGTGTTCCAAGTTTGTTATACCAAGGGGCCATTCTCCCCTGTTTGACTTGTACTTTGCCTTGGGGTTGTATGAATACATGTTCATCCTTTCTTAGAAGAAAGGATGAAGCAACTGTACATTACCGATATTGAAAAACCCACAATGTTTGAGGATTACCTGGGACAGGATACGAGGATTGCTTTGAAATCGATAAGTATTAGACCCATGTGGTTTAACATTTACACCGACAATGAGTTTACCATCCGTAAGACAGGGCCTGATCAGAGGGTTACTCGAATTGAAATCATGAATGGATTGTACAAGATCGAGGATCTGGCAACTATCGTTAACAGTCAGGCACAGGACAATATCAAGCTGTTTGTCTTGAAAAATGGACTCTGCAGGCTCCGTGTCAGTGATGGGTACACAATGGTGATTAACAGACAACTGCAAGAGCTCTTGGGCCTACCTGCTCCAGCCGGTGGTAAGTATTACACAAAGGGAGACTATGATGCCTTTTACAAGACTTACGTTTACATTCGGTTACGACTTGTTTGTCCTCAGCTGGATGAAGACGACTGCCTACTTAACGGAAAAAAGTCAAAAATTCTCGCTTTGCTTCCCACCAAAGAGTTGAATGCCTGGGTGGACATGCTTACATGGAGTTTTGACACTCCAATTTACCTTCCTTTGAAGGGTTCTACAGATCGCCTCGGGTTTATGCTGACAGATGAATTTCACCACGACAAAAATGTTTCGTTTACGGGAATTACGATGTGTTTGCTTATAGAATAAACGATGAACGATATAACAAAATTGTACCCAAATTTAGCAACTGCGCCCGAGGACGATACTATGCGGGATGAAAGTCAGAATTACAGACTTGCCAAGATAGGAGAAATTGAAAAATATCTGCGAAGTGAGATTAAAGAACGGGATAAACTCGCAAAGAAATTCAAGATGCACGGGACCTGGGTTCGATATTGTGATCATGGACTGCTGGGTATTACTATAGTAACGTCGGGTGTTGGAATTGGGGCGTTAGCCTCGCGTCTGGGGGCACCACTCTGTATTGCCATGGGAGGAATCACGATTGCTGTAGGGGTTGGACAGGCAGTTCTACGGAACGCCTCAAAGAGGTTAGGTGTTAAATCGAAGAAACACGAGAATATCAGGCTACTCGCAGAGTCTAAATTGAACTCTATCATCGATTTAATCTCAAAAGCAATCGAGAATGGGGTCACCAGCGACTACGAGTTTAGTCTCATTATGCAAGAAAAACAACGGTATATGCTGCTAAAGGAACAGATGCGACAACGATTCAAACGGATTGTTGACTCTATCAACGAACGAAAACGTGCTCAGCTAGTTGCGAAGGGAAGACAGGAAGGTAGAGATGACGTCTTAAAAAAACTTCAATCTGTACAATATGCAAGCAGTACCTAGAGTCCCCACCTGTTTACAGGCGTTAGGTTTTGTAACCCTTGTGGGGGTTATAAAACCTTGGTTTTTCTATAACAACCATGTTTTCATGTTTTTATATTTACATTCCACAACTTGCACCTGCGGGTAGTAGTTTTTGCCTTGAACATATACGGATGATATCGCCAGCACACCACTGAGTTTGCAAGGCTCGTTATAGGGTACTGGCTGACCATGGAAGTTAGTCGTGATTGCGTCCTTGTAGTATTTGAGCTTGGCGTTGATATAGCGATCTTTTTTCACATGTTCTGTCGTCAAGTTTTGAGATATCAACTCCTCGATCTTGTTCCAAATTTGACGATATTATTCGATAAAATCAGGGTACTCTTCGAAATCAAGACTCATAGCTGGTACTGCACTGGTATTGTATTGACTGACCCCATTAGACCAGACTTCAGGTGTCTTTATCCTCAGGGCTACTACGAGGTCTCGCGTATGATATCCCACGATATACCGTTGATTCTTACCTCCATTGGCAGGAATGGGATCTGACACCGTCAGATAGTCCGCGTTGATATCACTGATGTTGATCTATCGTTCCTCGCACATGCGCAACTACCCCCATTATATGTGATATATTCCTGGTAGCAATACCAGCACAGCATTTTAGCCTTTATCATCAGCCCACGTCCGCAGCTACACCTGTCATACTCGTCAAGCACACATTCACAGTCATTGCATTGTTCTTCCATTTATCTTATAACCCCGAGGGGGCTATGAGATAACTTACCTAGGGGTCCACAACTTTTCCTCCTCCGAAAAGCATCCTATGACCCTACCCCGATGCCAGGAATTCCTTTTGCGTCAAGTCGCCCCCAAATCTGACGAGGCGTCTCCAGTCTGGGGCGGCCCTTCCTTTGTAGCGCCTTTTCAACAACCACAGCGACATTTCGTACGCGCTGTCATACACCTTTCGCTCCTCCACGTAAGCCAAGCAGCACGCATTTCCACAAAAGTAGCCCTCGTACACGTACTCGCCGTCGTCGTGTTCGACCATATGAGCAGCCATGTTTTCTTTGACATGAAAAAAGCCAGATTTCGTCGTATGTTTTGTACTCACCTGCGGGGGGTTGTATCTCATGGGGCACCTGACGCCTATTTTGTCGCACAGTTCTACAGAGCACCAGTAACAGAGTACCATTTTAGTATACACATATATAGTCCGAAGATTGCTGAGCGTTACTGCATTGTTCCATTTATCTTATAACCCCAGGGGGCTATGAGATAACTTACTCGGGGCTCCACAACTTTTTTAGGTCTGCTTTTTCATCCTCTGAAAAGCACCAGTCTATGACCCTATCCGGATGCCAGGCTATTGGAGCTAGCTCATCCTTAATCCTAGCCTTGTCCGCTTTCCTCTGGCGGTAGGCCTCGAGTAATTTAGGCTTAATTTTACTACACATGTCCCGGGTGACAAACCAGTCTGGAACATACTCGAACAGGTCGGGATACCATTCAACAACCTCGTTGCACATGTCTTGCGTCTTGAACCGGTCTGGCACATCCTCGAACAAACAGGGGTGTTTTTCAAACACCTCGTTGCACATGTCTTGTGTCTTGAATTGATCTGGCACATACTCGAACATATCGAAATCCTCTTCGACAGCCTTGTTGCACATGTCCTGCGTTTTGAACCGGTCCGGCACATACTTTAGCTCGCGGGGCTCCTTTTCAACAGCCATGTTACATATGTCTCGCGTCTTGAATCTATCGGGGACGTACCAGAGCATTGATGGCTCATCTTCAACAACCTCGTTGCACATGTCTTGTGTCTTGAATTGATCTGGTACATCCATGAGCGCCAGGAGATCCTCCTCGACGGCTTTGTTGCACATGTCCTGCGTCTTGAGCCTGTCCGGGACGTATTCGAACATGCGAGGCATATCTTCAACCATCCAGCTGCAAATGTCTCGCGTCTTGATATGATCCGGTGCATTCTCGAATATATGGATATCATCTTCAAAGGCTATATCACACATTTCATCCGTCTTGAATCGGTCCGGCACATAGTCGTACATACGGGGTACCTCCTCAACGACCCTGTCGCACATGTCATGGGTCTTGAACTGATCCGGGACATATTCGAAAATGTGGGGTATTTCTTCAACTATCCACTTGCACATGTCTTGCGTTTTGATATGATCTGGGCATTCTTGAACCAACTCATCCTTATCACTACAACCCTTTTTTTCTCCTGGAATGGTCAAGATGTATGTTCCTACATGTTGGTCACGTTGCGCATGCGTTGATTTTTTGCTGATTTTTTGCTGCTTGTTAGCGGATTTTGTCACGATGAGGCGTGATGAACATCTGTGACGTCACAAGTAAAAAAACTGTATGTTGTTTTTATGAGAGTTTGACCGTGGGAATTTTGAAATTCTGTATCAACTGACTCCCTACACTAGCTCCGATCATAGGGCATGTAGAGTTCTTTTGATATCGAGGATAAAGTGCGTACTTGTTGCTGTTTCTTCTTTCTTATGTTACTTTACTTTTACTTGTTTTTCGTGTCACGTACACGTTTCATCCTCATATCAAAGAACGCAAAGGGCCCCTGGGTCAAGGTTGCGTGGTTTTTAAATCCAGGTGATAGGCCGCGCCCGGCCATTCTACAACTTTGACCAGTTGGTATTTACTGTGTTTACTCAACCTCGTCCCCAGGGCCTGTTAGGCTTTTTTTTATTTGGACGGCCTGAACAGTTCAGGCCGTCCAAATATAAAAAGCCTAACACGCCCTGGGGACGAGGTTGGTGTTTACTGTGTTTACTCTCTTACTTGCTCACGCGAAACAAGTTTTTACTCATCTTCAGTACTTGTTACAAAATTCAAAAACAAAACAGGTGGTACAACAACCGCTTTGAATATATAAAATTCTGGGCTGCAGCTAAGTCAGCGAAATTATCATTCTGTAGTCGACGACACAACCCCTCTTGCGAAGGATTTTTTAAAGTTGCGACAAGATGACGACCCACGAAGGTTCTTTCCTAGATAAAATTTTGCAACTTTAACCACAAATAATCTTGCGAACAAATCAAAACATAGTATATAGTATAAAATAATATTATTTTATTAATTAGTACAATACTTTGAATTGATTTCCGATCACTTTTTTTAAATGGAAGGAAAGCTTAAAGAAATTTAAACTTGTCCAAAGTATTAAAATATTTTTCTACAAACACCAAAACATTCAGTACTTTTTACTGCGTAAAACCTCTTCTGTTACTAGCAGAAAAATATGGAAAGATTGTAAAATTATAATACCATCATTCTCCACGACTTGCCTAACAATATTTCTGATATTGTTGAGCGAAAATTCAAAATTTCCTTAAAAAAAACTTACCGCTGTCTGAATTCTGAGCCTATACCTTCTAGACAGTCTTTTAATGCTTAATTATTACCACTACATGGTCTGAACTTAGTCTTGCGTGATTATACCTTAAGTTTGTGGTTGCTTGGCTGTGGTTGCTAAAAACAGGACCATTTCATCTTATTCATATAGCGCACAAGGCAACGTTTAAGTTTTTAATTTTTTTTCTGACAGGCATAACTCTAAGCCTGATTGTGTTTTTCACACAAGCATATCCCAGCCTGATTTCGAACTTTTACTTGCTTTATAAAAAAACGAAGGTTTCTCTATTTCTACTGAACACAAACCACATCAGAAGACCTCAAAAACCTCAGTTTTTTGAAGTATATATTCTTTCTTTTTCAGAACATCCACCATCCGCATTTTTGAAAAATCTGGAGCAAAGGAGAAAGTTTTGAATGTTTAGAAAAATGTTTAGAAAATTCAGATGTTAAAATTCACATTGTTGAACTAACGAAATGTTTGAACTGCTTGGTTTAATGTACCTTCTCACAAGTTATGATTCGAATCATCAATTTTACAACAAGATTTGTGACATTGAATTTCAAAATAGATTTTAACGGACATACAGTTGCTACTTTTTAAGAATAATAGTATATATAAAAACTGCATTCTATAATTTTATTCGGATGTATATATTGTATGTAAGTTTAAAAAAAGTTAGCTATGACGTAAAAATACAGTTTATTTTCTATAATAGAGACTTAAACTTTGAATTTTCAGGAAATTAAATAATTTTGCCCCACCTTTCCTGGTCTTCAAAGTCTATCTATGATAATTAAATAACTTGTCTAGGTATTTGCGGAAATTTTTACATTTTTGCATTATTTCCGCAAAATGTTAAAATTAGAAATAGTCCATAAGACTATTGAGAAACTAGCAACGACACAAAAAAGATAATCTCATATTACACAACGACTGGTGTGACTTTTAATGAATATGAAACGTTAACAAAGTTATCTGAGTACACAATGAAAAATATCTTCATTTCCATCAACTGCAAATGTTCTAACTTCGCCAAAAATTCTAATTTCGCAGAACCACAAAAGGCGTGATTTTGCAAGGGCCAGGTAGGATTCTTCTATGATTAAACATTACATAATAAAAAATATTTAATTTTAAATCTTCACGCAGATCTTGTTTTTATTTAAAAAAGGAACGTAAATAAGATGTACACATATATTGATCATATATATTTGTATGAATTACTTGTAACCTACTTTTTTAATAAGCAACTGTTTTTTACAGGTTCAACTTGTTTACCTGATGCTTGGAAAAATCAAATTCGCGTATTTGCTCGCCCAGAAATTCTAAGTGCGTCAATTGAAATTCAACTTTTAAAACCCTTTTTTGTATGAAATTTATGCAACTTATAGATTATGATAAACATAGCAAGGAGACCCAACATAAATTTTCTTATCAGATGGAAATGAGAATAGTTAAGATGGGAAAAGTAACGCTGGGACGCTGAGAGTTTTCTGCAAATAGAATACTGACTGCGCTTTGTGATTGGTTACGTCTATTGTTCTTTGCTAATGGTCTCAATCACCTGAAAAAACATAATTAATTCCCATACTATTTAAGAGGGTAAGATATGGCCACGTTGGCTTTGTGCCCATTAGTTGATTTTAATTCGGGTTTAGTCTGAGAAGATATGTTGTGTTTATTGGTAGATTTGAATTAGGGATTTGCTCTGACACATTCGTTTGCGTGGAAGCTTTGGTATGAGAGAAACTGGATTTTAATATCCTCGAAAAAAGCTTAGTTAAATAGGCTAGGATAAATCTTGAAAAGTATTGTTTTTTTAATCCCTGTCTTTCTCGTTTTTTTCTTTATTTACACTGGGCTCTGTTACCCGTTGCTTTGTTCTTTTAAGGATTGGAGCCTCATGTTGGTTATAAGATGTTGCCTATAAAAAAACGTTGATCAACTTTATTTTAGATTTTTCTAGTGATATTGAATTTGTTTCAGATCTGTATTTCTTCTACCTTCTTCTTTATGAAGGTTATGGCATCATGGAGATTTTTAGATCCAGTGCATTTGCACCTCTGTAAGCGGAGTCTTTGCTGCAAATAATGCAACTAATCTGAGAAAAAAATTTACATATCTACATTGAGTTAATTTCGCAATTATTATAAGGACGAGAGATGTTTGCTGCTGCATGTAAATCAAATGATGTCGAAGTATATAAAACCATCTTTGCCGTGAAATCCTGCGTGTATTTCATCTTTATTTACTGAGTTGATTTGACATGATTTGCTTTCGGTATTTCCTTTATATTGGAAGTTGAACGAATGACAAGCTTCCCCATGTTGTTGACACAAAACGAAGCATTCATTCACATTTGAAACGAGTTTTTCATCAAATACTTTTCCTTCTAAAGCATGATCCTTAAAGCCTATTTTAGTTGAACCAATCTTTGCTCTGTAAAACTTGGCTTGGTAATTAGGAGTCGGTTTGTTCAAACCTAGAAAGAACAAGTTTATTGTGAAGATGAATTAAATGCCTTGTCAAAATATTTTGTTCCGTTTTAAAGTTAAAAGTGCGAAATTTGCCAAATGTTTGTGCAAAAATATACGTTTGATTTTGTAAAAAGTTAAAGATTTACACAACTAAGTGAGACTGATACAGCAACTAAGTGAGACTGATACAGCAAGAATACAACAATGATATAGCATTAAAAACAACGAACAAAAGGTATGGAACAAAACAATGTAAGAACAAAATAAAAATTTTAAAGTACCTGCATGAAATGTCAAATTTATGTCAGTTATCAATAGAGCTGTGTCCCATATCATGACGTCATCAATCATTACATTTACCCCTTCATCAGGAGGTGGTTCTGCGGCTGTTGTTCCAATAGCTAATCGGTTTGGAATGGGTGATCCTTCAATTAATATTGTATACGGATTGGTCGCACAATATGTATTTGTTTCTGACGCATTTACAAACACGGTAAGACATGTTTTATTCCATCTGATTGTATAAAAATGCCAGTCGGGATTTCCGCCAGCATCAGTACGATTGAACAAGCTGGAGGTATCATGAAAAATGCTCCACGAATTGGAACCATCCCAAACTTCAATCGGTAAAACATTTGGCGTGAAATGTTTTATGTTAAAAGCACTCGAACTGAATATATATGACACTCCTTCCAGCCATTTAATCCAGAACGCTAGAGTGTATCCGGTACTGCAGGTCGTGGGTGTTAAGAAGCATGTGTTTTGCAAATTATCAACTAGGATCCCACTTTTCTTTCCACTGAAATAAGCAACGTTCGTCGTTAGCGGGATGTCATATTCTATGAAAGTTCCAGAAAGTATTTTTCCATTGTTAATTGTTCCATTTTTTGAATAAACAACCCCTTCAGCGGTAAACTTCTCCATGTCCAACCAAACATTAGGCTCCACAAATTCACCTATAAAAAGATTTGTTTTAAAAATTAACTTGGCAAAAAAGTTGAGTTAAAAAGATATATCGCTGCAACAATTAATTCTATTCTTTACCAACATTCGTTCGCACCTTTCCTCTTAATTTGCAGATAAAAAACTTCATTGATTATTTGAACACCTTATACAAATTAAAATGATTTAAATAAATCCAAAAGTCCATATCAATTGTGGGTACTCACAAAATGAAAAGAATGTAGAATTCAGTAACAAATTTCCCATTAAAATATTCTCTCACTTGAGTTAGTACGGAAATCGAGCAATACTACATTTGGTAAGTGGGAAAAAAATATCCAGCAAGGATTTATATTTTAAGTTTGCATGTGAATAACCACCTGCAATAAAACGTAGCTTAATTTTATCTCCTATACTTTAAATCGCATAGATGAAACTGTATATTGGCAAGATTGGAGCCAACTCGGAGCTACAGAAAATCTGCGATGATTAAATAAACACACAACCTGTAATAAATTGACAAAATGTTTCCATTAGCTTTAACAACATCAGTATCTTTAGCAAAAACATTTTTCTTTTTTTTCTGTCGCGACCACCTTTCTCGTGTCTAGTTTTAAAATAAAATAAAAATTCTGTTCAAATATTTTACATTTACTGTTATAGTTTATAGAAATAACCATGGCAATGTAGGAAGTTTTTAAATTATGTCATAGCACCCGTTTGTGTTAAACTTATTTCAATACACGATGAATAGACTGTAGTTATATATGTATACACTTTTCTCAAGGCTTTTCTTGATTAAGTAGCTATATTCTTTTTTCATTTTTTCTGACTTTTTCTTACAATTTTAGTGTGACGTTGATGCGTGTACTTGTTTACATAAGTTATGAGAGAATTTTTACGAGAGAAAGATTTATAATATGTTTAGTTTCAGAATTGAATGTTTTGAGGAACATCGAGCAACACCTGTTCCAACTGAACTTACACTCCGCGTATGGCACAGGCAAGTTGCATGCAGAAATAAAAAATGACACCTTATGATTTCTTCGGGTTGTCATGTTTTGATAATATTTTCAGGAAGTGGTATTAAGACGATTAAAAAAAGCGATTGCACAATCACAACAACAATTCATTACCCCGAAAAAAAAAGCAAGTAATAAGAAAAAAGTTGTTCGGTAAAAGTAAAAATGCAACTGATGAAAGCAGTGAATAGGAGAGATTCATCTCTGTTAAAAGTTACGAAAATAGTCAGTGCTTCTTTTGTTTGAGTTTTGGAACCGAATATTAATGAGTAAATTTTTCGAATAAGATAAAATTTGCATTTATCAACTTTGTGAAATTTAGTATTGTGAAATTTAATAACCACCTTAAGTTTGTGCTGCAGAGATATGAAATTCCTGCCGACTACTTCGAAGGTAGAAATAATCTCGCCAAATGTTATATCTTTCACATATTTTCATCATCAATAAATTGAATCGTGTAGTGTAAAATGTTAAATTGAATACCTGACTTTAACTTATTATCATTTTTTGCTATACTTCCTATTCCTATTCATAAATTCAATACAAAAACGACACTACGCATGGAATTGAGGCCAGGGCTGTTAGAAAAACTCTTTCTTTTAAGACGGACACAACAAAGGTGAATAAAATTATTAGGTTCACGCTATAATGGAGAATATCTATTTTACCGTAAAATTTCATGATACCTCCATAGTATTGCGTATGTTTGTAACAATCTCCATAATAAAACGAATATATGACAACTAAAATAGCTCGCAATTGCCATTATTAGTTGTTTCAACTACAGAAGAGAAGTCTGGATTTTAGTAAGCGCTACATGTGACCCACTAAGAAATTATTGTGTATCGTAGAAATGCTTTGTCTTTGCATGGTCTTTTACACGTGGGAAAACAGCTTTCCATACCATTCAATATTATGTTTTTTTTGTATTCGAACAAAAATATGGCGATTTTTTGTTCAAAAAGATTACCCTGAACAATTGACAAAGGTAATTTTTTTTCCAATCGTTCTAAACTTAAATGATCTCTATTTCTTCAGCTTTTCTAACCTTCCAGTTTCATCATGTATTCATAAGAGGTGCAAACATCATGCCTGGAAATATTCTTTATGACTAGCAATGACTAGCAATTCTTGTTAGTAAGAAGTCTGTAACATCTAAAAATAGGTGATCGCAAATTATTTTTCTGTCCACGAAAAACGATGGACGACCTTGTTCCTTCTTTCGAAAAATCCACTATTTCTTAGTTTTAATTTATGCAGCGTTTGATTGTTCTAATAAATTTCTTCGAAATAAATTTGTAATAAATTTATCTCAAATGATAACATATGAGATAAAAGACGCAAACACAAGCACAAGCCTGGACTTATCTTTGTAACCCCACGTGGCAGTGTGTCAATTCTTGGTTAGCAAGTAGAGTAGACACTATAAAACATAAAAGACGCAAACACAAGCACAAGCCTGGACTTATCTTTGTAACCCCACGTGGCAGTGTGTCAATTCTTGGTTAGCAAGTAGAGTAGACACTATAAAACATAAATAAATTTTAAAAGTTCTTGAGTGGATTCCTTTTTCGTTTAAAACGTTTTTTTAACCTTCTTAATGAAATTGCTAACAAACATTTTTGTGATAAGAAGCACAATAAATTTAAAAAAGACAATTAGTGGATTATTCCACGAGTTTAAATAACTAGTCTATAATAAAAGAATCCAACGGTATTAGACAATTTATTAAAATAAAGAAAAAACCCCGAAAATTACCATCTTTTTAGGTTTTAAGTTTTAGAATCATCATGAAAACTTCTTTATTATGTCGTTATCAACCATATCAATTTAAATCAATCATAAAAATCAACCATAAACATTTGCTTTGTAATTTGTTACATATATTTTTTTGCAATAATGGTAGAAAATGCGATTTATCAAAAGAGACAAACTTCACCATTTTTGTCAATGCGATGGCCCACATTTCTTGCAACTAAGCAATGGCAGAACTACGATATGGTGAATTCGAATTGACATTTTTTAGTAAGAAACTATAAATGTGAAAACTTTGCTAGCAACGGCACATCATCGTATACATATATATAGAAACACTCATACCCTACTTCTTAATATGAAAATATTCACAAAACCTTTCAAAAGAATTGGGTGGTTTTCTAAACAACTGAGACAAGTAGAAAGACTCAAATTACCAAAAAATTCGCAAAGATTTTATTCATAGGAACTGGTCTGTTCAGTATCTTACCTACATAAATCAGAAAGCAGGAGAACTTTTCATCATCCTTTGGCTCTTTATCTTCTTTTTAGTTGTTTTGTGATCTACATTTTTGCGTCTTCTTCTTACTGGAAAATTTTCACATATTTCATCTTATTAACTTTTTTATTTTTATTTTTCACATATCTGTGTTTAACGGATTAACTTTATTCTATATCATGGTTTCAAATTCATAACAGTTAGAGAAAAAAAAGCGGGATTAATGTTTGCGAGTCTGCATCTGCCTCACAAACTTAAATTCGGCATATTTTAAACAAGGACAGACAGACAAGGACAGACATCTTTAATTTCACATTTTACTTTATTTCAGGTTTGTTAAGATTAATTTTCCTACTAATTTCTACATAGGATTTAAGCAAAATAATAGCTGTGTTCGCATAGAATGTTCGCATTCGCTATGTTTTATTCTGCATTTTGCATAAATTTCGAGGTCCTATTTGCAAACATAAATTCCACGATCTTTTCTTCCGCAAACATTTCTTCCCTTTCTCAGAGTTTATTATTTATATGTAGTTTTAAAAACAAAACTTAGTTTAGATCAGTAAATTGTTTTTAAATAAATGACGTATTTCGTTCAATAGAACCTAATTTTTCCCTTCTATATAATCACAATCCAATTTTGAAGTCCCGTTTCTTTTATAAAAACAGATTGTACGTACGTTCGTTCGTTCGCAGATTACGTGTTTCCGATTTTATTAAAGACTAGCCGGGAGACCCAGCGTCGAAACGCCCGGTTAAGCTACCAGTATTGAAGGTCAGTCCTTCAATACTGGTAGCTTAACTTAAGGTTTAGCGCTTGAGTTCTTATAAACCGTGCTGTCTGTCAAGGTGAAGCACTGTAGCAAACGTATACAGTATGTCGCAAATCCAGAGAAGCGCACAGAGGGTTTTAGCATTTCGGGTGTAATGTATTTCCCACAAAATAACTTTCCCACAGCTTTAGCTGAAATAAAAACACAATTAGAGTTACAATCTGTTGTTACCCCGTCATAGCAAAAACAGTTGGCCGGCATTTTTTTAACTTGTACCAAACTGAATAAGGCTAGCTAGATAGCTGGCTTATTAGGATGCTTCCTCGAAATCTTAAACGTAGCCAAAATCTTAAAATTGGTGAGTTCAAGAAAATAAATATTCCTATAGATACAACGTATTTAGGAGGGAAAAAACTCAAAAGGAAACCTAAAGGCATTACACCATAACTTCCAAACAAAAATGGCCTTCGTGAGCGGAGTCCGACCGTAACATGTTCCCTTCGTCAGCATTTTGAGGCTAAGAAAGAACTTGGATTGGTTATTAGCAAAAATCGAGCCTCGTGATTGGTCTATTACGCGTGAGCCGTCAAAACAAAAGCGCTAAAACACGGAGTCTGTCGGGATCTAAAATAAAGCTACAGGGCTGCGGGCATTTTCTTTGTGTCTCGCTACTTACGGTACCATTTTGTGTAGAGACAGGCAGACGGCGGCTATTATTATAGAGACTCCAAAAAAACCCTCAAAACGTGTAAACAAGTACTGTAAACAAGATTGCTCCTAAAGGCTGAACAATCACAGCTATATTACAATTTTTTACTGGTTTAATTCCTTCATAAGTTTTCAAAATACAAGTATCCATCTTGCTTGGTCCACTTCTTGTCGCACTTTGTCAACCTGTTCAGCCTACACATTGTTCTGTTGTAGTTTTTGTCAATTTTGATGTTAAATGAACGACAATTTGGCCCGTGGTTTTGGCACAATCTATAGCAGTCATTCACAGATAAAACATTGCTTTCAAAAATAAACTCTCCGCTTAATACGTAATTTCTATCACCAATAGTCGACAGACTTGCTTGGGCATCGTAGACGCTTATCTTTGATTCTGTAGTTTTCCATCTTCCAAGATCTGATAATAAAACAAGCGAATATACAGCTTAAATTGTTACGTTACTCTTGTAACTTCTCAAACTTTAAAAAAGACCACTGTCAATCCAAAATTAATGCATACTATGTCTTAGAAGATTTTGCAGGATAACAACTTTGCGTTTTATTATTTGGAAAAACGCATAACAAAATACCCGCGAAACCTTGATTAGGCTCTTCATCGTGATATTTAAGTCCAAGAGTATTCTCATTTTTCAAATGCAATCAATTTTGAACAAAAACATCATGTCAAATTATTAGTTCTCTGATCGCAAATAACTTTACCTAAAAATATACACCTGTACGTATGTACATATGTACGTATGTATTTCGTCAGAATAAGTTGTTTTTTTACATGTTTGTTCGTTTTTACAATTAAATAATGACTGGAGCAAGTAGAAGACATATTTTGTCTTATCATCAAGCCCCATATAGTTGAGATAGGTTCAAGAGAGCAGGTTAAAATTAACGTAAAGAAAAAATATTTACAATACCTCTAGAGCTGTAAAAAATTACAAAGATGTGATACTAAAAATATCGCGAATAATCTAAATTATTAAATAACAAGAAATGTTTTGTGGTTTTCTTAAAATGCGTCAACAAGCAAATAGACTTTTTATCTTCATCTAAGATTGTGTTCCATAATAATGGCCCACGATAAGATATTGAGTATCGACTGGTCACTAGCTCTCGTGTTGCTGTTGTTTCTCTGAGCTTAAATATAAATTTATATAAGCTGAGTCTGTGTTTATGAGGGGAAATTTTGACATGCACTTTTTTCCACTTTAAAAATTAGGGAAAAATTATATCCTAATTGCTAAACGACGAGTTACTTAGTTTGACGTTACGTCACAACGTCGATAATTTACGTCGACATCAATGTTTAATTTAATTAGTCATTGCATTGCACTTTCAGTTTAAGAGGCTAAAATTACTTGGAAACAGGTGAAAATAAACTGACGTCATCTCCTGTATGGATAGCTAGGAACTAAAATGGGGCCAATTTCCTAAACCTAGGTCAACCCATTCGTTTTGGAACAAACGGTTTAATGACGTCATCATAAAATCTTCAAATCCTAGTATCTCTTCAACCGTTCGTCAAAAGGATATGATCCTGTACATTTTCTTGGTCAGCATTTTAAGCTCTATACAATAGAGGCAACGGGTTAAAGAATTTCTAAAAAATCTTTTTTGGTACATTGGTGGGACTTTTCTAGCGTCAGCAAATTTTATAAACTCTTATATCTCCGCTATAACCGCTAATTAAAACCACGCGATCCTATACATTATTTTCAGCGTTTCAAGCTCTACACAGTACAGGTAACAGCTAAGAAAAATTGTGAAAAAAAATTAAATAGTGTATATAGTATATATAGTTAAAACTACATCCTCACGAGACAGTCTCAAATCACAATATTAGGTTACCTGTTAATAGCAGCTCATTCAATGCTGTTTGCGAAAGGTGGAGGTTCCATATGCGCACGTTATCTATAATCACTCCCACAGCTGTTAATAATCTTCGCACGTATGATGATGTTCCAATTGCGAAACGATCCTTAATAGGGGTCTCCGACATAAGTATACTGTATTCTCTCGTGTCGCATCCTTCTTCATTGAATGTAGCGTTGATATAAACACTGAGACAAGTTTTATTCCATTGAATAGTATAAAAATGCCAATCTCTATTACTGCCATCCTTTGTGCGATTAAGAATTGGTTTCGTGTTGTGAAAAATGGACCACGAGTGAGTACCATTCCATACCTCGATTGGAATCACTGAATTTGTGAAGTGTTCCATGTTGAATGATTGAGAACTAAAAATAAACTCCTTAGTGGGCTTAATCCATTTTATCCAGAAGGATAAGGTAAAACCATCAACGCATTGTGAAGGATTGGTAAGGCAGGTTTTATTGAATTGATCTATTATGATGCCGCTGTTTGAATGACTGAAATTTGCTGCAGTTGATTTAAGGTTTTCGTCATAAAACAGGGTAGTTCCAGGAAGTTTCAAAGCTATGTTTTCATCTATTTTGTTACTATAGATCGCATTTTTGCCATCCGTGTGTTCCATGCTGTACCATACGTTTGGCTGTGGCACACCAACTATAAGTAACACAAAACCATTTTTAGGTCGAAAATACCGATGCTTTTAATTGGAGGAGAAGTGCTTACACATACTGGAGAGGAGCCAGTAAAGTAACCGAATAGGGGGCCATTTCAGGTTAAAACTAATTATTCAGGTGCTAATTTAGTGAGCAGTACCCAACAGTCTCCAGCAAAAAAATTCCAATAAATATATCTTCTTTAAAATCCTTTTGTTTCAAATTGAAGGCTCCTTGGGAGAAGTTAGAAATTGTCAGCATACCTGTTATGTCTATTGACATGACGAAACATATCATGAAAAAATTCATGGCACGATAACTGCTCCAAACTTCCTTCGTGTTCTCTTCTTTCTGAAATTTGGTAAAACGAATATATCCTATCCATGCGAAAAGATAAATTTCGTTCATGTTGAAAATTTTTATATACTTGTTAAAGAATTTTGTATAAAGAAATAAGAATAATATTAAATAAAATTATGTTTCGTGTTTTGTAATGTGGAAACTTTCGCTAAGGAAAGAGAACAAACATCAGAGGTACTCGTTATTTTATCATTATACTTAAGAATAAAACTAAAAAATATAAAGTGAAAAAAAGATAAATATAAATTAGTGTTAAAATGCAACATTCTCAACCGCAGAGCTTTATGAGATAAACCTCAAAAGTAGGTCTTATCTCAAAGAGCTCTGGGGACGAGAATGAAATGCACACAATTGACACATCAGTCCCCCGATTCCAGTTTAAGTAAAACCATAAATCGTTTCAAACTAACTGATTATGACAGAATGAAAGGATCTGGACGGGAGGTACTTAAACTGCACTTTAAATTCTGGAAAACTGTTTTTAGCAGCAACAGCTTGTGATTTACAACTTTGATATATCTTCTGATAATGATTTTGTTGTCAACATCGACTAGCTAATCTTAACAAGTTTTGCGGATTTGGAAATAAATGCCCTGCAACCATATTAAGTCTTTTTGCAATAAGGGTCACACAAATATTAACAACACTCTTTCTAATTCACGTCAGCAACAAGACAAGCGGAAAATGAAATTACGTCGACAATTTTTTGAGAAAAATTGAATTAGAAAGACATGAGCAACAAGTTTTGGTAAAAAAGATATATATATATTATTGTAAAATTTGGATCTCTATATATACATAAATTAGAAAAAATATCATGAGAATTTCATCGGCTGTTTGTATTAAACTGCATGAAATACGCAGCAGTAGGATCGTTGGTGTAGACTTCTTTATTTAGATTTTCCAACCTAGAACACAACAAGAATGCATAAAAAGATATAGAATGATTTCGAACATCTGAGTTATATTTTTTAGGACTGCCATTAGTAATCCGCTTGCATAAACAGGGTATCTGCCAATTTTTTATTTAATTTTTAGCGGTGTCGAGGTTTTCAATTGTTTTTCATTTTTTAAAAAAGTTTCTCAAAGCTTTTTACACAAATCTTAAGTTTATTTAGCACAGACACAAGGAAGATCCCCTAAAAGACTCAAATGACTTTTCTAGATATCTTAGTTCTCTCCACCGCCTGTAAAAAGAACTGCAAACGCAACAAATCAATGTATCATTTTAAGCACAAATGTTCATCAAGGTTTTTAAGGTTTCCCCCCGGAGAATTATGAGTATTTAAGGATTTTGAAGGTCCGACAGGCACCTTGATAAAGACAACAGATATAACCAGATTAAATACAAAACAAACAAAAAATAGGGAAAATGTTAACGAACCTAGTGTTTTGCTCTGTAGCAAGTCTTAAATTTTCATCGGCTTGCTTTTTCATGAGTTCTTTTCGCAATCGTTCTTGTTTTCTTTCGAGCATTACAGCAGCTCTTGCATTATCTAGCATTTGCTTATTCCACTCGGCCTCCCTTTGCGCCTCTTCCTCCTTCAATCGCTAATAAGAGTGAAAATATTTTAGAAAACATACAATGCGGCAACCGAACGCGAGTACAGTAAGCTAAGGTCATAATTGTACCTTGTTCTCTTCAACTTGTTGATTTTGGATATTTTGGATATTATTCACTTCTGCTGGGCTCATGCCTTTCCATCGATCAGGTATAACTCGATGTGATCCGAATGCACTTTGAGCAACTGAAGGGTTTTCCGTCAACATGTCACCGTTAACATGATTCGAGATTTCAGTTAAATTATCCTCCAGTTCTTTTTGCTTTTCAAGTTCTTCCTTGGTCTTTCGTTCTCGATCTAAGGCTAAGTTGTAATCCTTCATAGCCATGTTAATAGCGTTTCGGCATTCTTGTTCGGCACGTGCTAATTCTATAGCGCGTTGATCTGATTCAATTGCTTTCAAATCATATAACCATTGGGCTTGTTCTAAGTTTGCTTCTTCTTGCGCTTTTTCGTTTATTTGTTGCTTCATCCATTCTCTAAAGAGTGCTGATGTTAACAACAATGCATTTGCAACAAAAGATAAAAAAGAAAAGGTCCTGCCTAAACTGATATAGTTGTTGTAATAATCAAATCCAAGCACAAAGATATCACTAGGTATTACATGTTTATTAAAGACAACAATGAGAGACTCGTTGATTTTGTAGCCGACATAAAAAATGAAAGCTATCATCCAATCAGTTTTTAATATTTTTCTGCTCACGCAAAACCTCACCGGTGTTGCTCTTGCTGTAACTTTTTTCTCGCCGTTTCATTTAAGTCTTCACCTAAAAACTTTTGCATACCGGAGATACCACATCTCGGATCATCATCAGAAACCCGGGCAGGTTTATCCTTCTTTTTACCATCCGGATCGTATATGTCAAATTCGCGTCTATCTTCTGGACGTTGAAACTTTTGACGAAATGAATTTATAGACTTATTAAGCTTGCTTAGATCATTTTCTTGACGGTTTTGAAGCAACGTACAGATTTTATCATTTCTTGCCATATCTGCAGCTGTAAAAAAGAAACAGTATTTGCTATATACCTAAAAAATTTAAGATATAGTTGGTAAATTACATACTAAGCGTAGTGAAACTTTTTTTCTCCAAAACTTTCAGGGTAGTAGGAAAAACACATACCGAATGCCTCTGATCTTCTTCTTTCCTGTTCTTCCATCCATTTTCTTTCAGCAACTTGTCTTTCTAGCGCCTGAACATCAATCTGTAGAAAAATATAAAATACTTTATTGTAAACTAGTTGCCATACAAATAGCGTTTGTAAACAGAGTTGAATGATTATGCAGTAACAAATCGGTTCTATGTTCCATGTTTTATCGTTCTTTGTTTTATATATTGTCTTTATAGCAGGGACCAAAATTATGATTCTGTGCAATCAATAATTTATAATTCGAAATAAAAATAAGCTTTTATACAACTCGTATAAATTTTGTTTATTTACTGGATTTTAACAATAAATACTTAAATTCTAAGGGATATCAGGAAGCCAATCAATTTCACACTTAATGGTCTTAAAACTACGAAATATGATGAATAAAAGGCCACCTAGTTCCCAGGGTTTTTTTAGATATTTTATGAAATTGCTAACTAGCTACCTTAAGGATATGGTAACCTTTTTGTATCAAAAAATATATTTTTTATTAGTCATTTATACTAAAGAAACAACAAACTTTAGAATGAGAAAACTATTGATTTATTCTTTAAACTCCTGGAAAGTTAACTGTACCCATATAAACTTACTTTTTTTCTCGGACCGTTCTTTCACATGTTTAAATTGAAAAGGAATTGTGAGTGAATTTTTTTAACACGTATATCATCCTGTTGAGCATAATTTGGTTTGCTTTCTTTGATATACTCAGTCCGTAGTTATAAATAATAAGTTTTAATAGGACAACCTTCTGAAAATTTACCACCCCAAAAGTGTGTAAGTAATCACCCTCGCATTATCACCCTCGCTTTTTCGTAGTGTTGTGTTTTTCGTATACCATGTTAACATTTTAAATTTCTTTTACAAAACTACAGAAACTCTGAAAGGAAGAGTGCTACTGTGATGAAGTCAAGGTGTTTATCTAAAAATGATTTTCTTGTTTTTCGCCAAAAATTGAATTATTTTAATCATAACATTCAGGGCGCTACTGACATGAAAATGCAGAAAAAATTACAAATCAGGTGGACAATGAAATTTTGCATAAATTTCTAAGCTATAAGAAAACCAGTTAGAATATATACATATTTTTCAATTATCTTACCACTTACCTTATTTTACCTTCCTGTTTGGCTTGTCTATGAACTTATTGAAGGGGTATTTCTTCACCCAAAAGCAATCCTACTAATCGGAAATGTAACCAAGAATTTTTCGTATCAAAGAAACACGAATTCAAGCAAGAGCCTTTAATGGATTTTTTCCTTAATAACTACACGCCTAGACAGAATCACTCATTTCTTAAATTTCACCGAATGGGTGTAATAATTATAATTTAAAATTCTGGTAATTTTTTTCTGATTCAATGCTCCATGGAGATTCAATGCTCCATGGAGCTTCATTTTAGTGTTGATTTTAATTGCCCATCTTTCTTTGAAATTTTTATGTTAATAGCGTCCTGACTATTAAAACAAACGTATATATATTTTGTGTCTGATGCAACAATGTTTCTCCACAACCACTCACTAATTCAATCACATTTGATCTTAACTTTGTCTACTATCATTTTGAACTCTCTTTTTTATATAGCGTTTTTCGTTATATTTGGTTCACAATTCAGAAATTTGAACATAATATTTATAGCTTTATTTAAAATTTTAATTTTGTTTTTTTGTTAATTTTTGGGTGTGGTTTTAAAAAAATAATATCTATATATATACAGTATGTTTTTTTCATCAACTGGTTTTAATGGACTGGTTGGCATAAAGCCTGAATTACACCAAACCTAAACATTTTTAAAAAATGCCCCTGTTTCTCTGTTGGTTACTTCATATACTGTTGGTTCTCCTTGAAATACTACTGGTTACTGCTGGTTCCTACTTTTAGTAAAAGCCCTTTTAAGAACTGTTGTTTAAGAAAAAAAGAAAGTCTACCATAAGAAAATCTACCATAATTTCATCTCCATTCTGAATTTTTGTTGCTATTTGATGCACAAAAACACAACCGTGAAAAAATTTAATGATACTTGCTTCACATGCTGTATGAGAATATTTTTAATAAAATACCCTCATACAGCATTGTATGTACTTCCTGTTTTGTATTACCAAGCTGTGATACACAGGGGGCAAAAAATTGCAAATAAAAGTAAAGTACAGTTATTGCGAGTGCTATTGTTTTTGTACCTCCAGAACTTCAAAAGAAGGGTGTCAATAATCTGCAAATACCCTCTCATATATAAAAAGGTTAGCTAGCTATAGAGTGGGTTTGCCCATATACGGCCAGTGTTTATATATACCTTCAAAACTTGTTAACGGCTACGATAAACAACTATCGCCTGGTCTTGATAAGTACAGGTATGTTCGTGCACCAATATGGCCATTTGTCACGTGTACGGCACAAATAGACCCTGGGTAAACAGAGAAAACAACAACTTAGCCAAAATCGCCCATTCGCGGCCATTTCGCCCTAAACCGGGCACCAATTATTTTTCTTAATAGACACTCTAATCTGGTCATCATAGTATAATCTGCAATAGAGGGAATTAAACGTTCTTACATGCCAACTGATAACACTCCCAAAATGCTTCACATTCATTTCCAGTCCCCTAAACCATGTTAGTTCAGTTTGTGACCCACCCGTGTATATTTTTATCATGCGACCCTAAACCCTGTTAGTTCAGTTTGTGACCCACCCGGGTCTATTTTTATCATGCGACCAACCATGTGGTTGTTTTATCACGATTAAAGATAGGAAAATGAACAATGTCAAAGAAAACAATAACGACAGGTTGTTTATTACAGTATTTATTATTAAAATGAAACTTTACATTGTTTAAAGCATTAAAATCCACTTAAAATGTATATGTGGCTGTATTAGGGCGCCATATTTTTTTTTAATGTGGAAATTTCTTTGGTCTATTATTTCCAATCCTCTAGTGTTAACGAGGTGGTTAAAGGACAGCACCAAGTATGTAATTCACACAGAGTTAGAGGCGTGAAATTTGTGAATCTCTTCCAAAATTCCAAACTTTCCTGTACTTGATGTAATTTACTAACCAGACATTGTCACTAACGAAAACAAATAAAGCAATAACTTCTAAATTTGATAATAAGGTATAAATAACGGAAGCTAAACTTACCCCTATTGTCCTCACACGTGCATTAAATACCCTACTCTGCCTGTGCTGTTCTCGTATTCTTCTTCTTTCGATAGCTGCCGACTCTTTCATGTCTATCGGTAAGTCTAACTTATACATTTTGGATTAGATAGTTTTCCAAAATAAATTGAAATAATGATTATGTTTGCTATGCAAGGTAAGCTGACTTCGTGTTTGTCACCTTCCTGATCTTTTGATTAATCGGCAGCCATTTTGATTATATACGTGCTTTGTTTTGCAGTTTCCTTGGAGAAGTTAACGCATATCGGGTCTGGTTTTTACTGTGTAATTTAAATTTGTAAAATTACCTCGTCCTGTTCAGTGTACAGTACTTAGAGGCGTGAAAATGAACTTAATAAACTTGAAATGAGATGATTAAAAAAAGCATAAAGGTATTTTAGAACAAGTATACCGTTTCCGGTAGGTATAATGTAGTTCAGAACATATTGAAAAGGTAAACCGGGTCTACTATTTGTTTAATCTCTTCTCCGTTGATGTTTTCCTGCATCTCATTCTCATCCTCAGAGCTCATTATTGTTGAGATAAACCTTTTGGGGCCTTCAGATAAACCTTCTGAGAGGTCTTCCCTGGCTGTTCTTATTTTTCGAGCCGTCTTCAGCTAAATTGTTCTCATTCAGTTCAAGAGACAACTTCGGAATTTAGCCCCATTTTCTATATTCTCTATAGGTTTTTTTTCTATATTGATTTTTTCTCTTATTATAGATGACACTTGCCAATGTTTACCAAATTTAAAAAGTTTGCGGTTTTTTTTCACATGCGCAAGCATTTCTGTAGGCAGAAAATATTAACAACAGACCACAATAATCAAAGAAATTCATCCAAAAAAGAAATATTCGCTCAAAATTAGTGAAATCTTTTAAGAAGAATTAGATTAATATAGTTAAAATTTAATTCCAGTTCCTCTTGGATCTTATGCTACCCAAAAAATCTTTAATCTGCATTAATAACCATTTTACCCTGTGCGAGTCCTGCTTTTTTACCTACACAAAAGTGTGCGCATGCCCATTGTTCTCAAAATGAAATCAAAACAAATTACGTCACGCGGAAAGTGGTCATATATGGATGTTCCTATATTTGGATTTTTTTTAAATATCTATATGTTTGAAAAATTAGGTGTTTTTCGTTGCTGAGAGAAAGCAACGACCACAAACAATTTTTAGTTTGAGACAAAATGGCAAGAGAATGCTTGCAAAATTTAGAAATTCAGTTTTTCTTAGTTATGTAAACAATAATTTAAGCCTGAAGTTGTTATTATTTTGTTCTTATTTTGGGGGCAAAATCTGAAACAGCATATGTTCATAATAACACAAGGTAGATTGCAGACATGTCATTACATTTTCCCTGTTTATTTCAATCCTCCTGCCTCCGCCCCCGTTTATTCGGTACTCAATGAAGGGACTGAGTTTATTATTAAGATTTCGGATATAACATCCGAGATCTTAATAAAACGGGCGGTCTTTTTGCGAAGCAATTGAGCTTCGCGAGCGAAGCGAGTGAAGCGAAATTGTGGAGCACGTTTGCTACGCGTTGAGTATACCAAGGAACTGCAAAATTTCTACACCCCCCTACCAAACCTCCGACGCCGAGTAAGAAAATGAATTCATCAAAGATAGCGCACAAGGAAAACGGTGACCGTAAAAAAAAGTGTGGTATATTTCACAGACTTGAAATTTGCTCTATTTCCTTGTATTTAAATTAATTATAATACAAATAATTTCTCACTTATTTTGAAATGATGTTTTTAATGTTATTTTAAATGTATTTTAATTAAAAATAATAGTTTTAAAACTGTTTTTGTTGTTTAAAATAATCTAATGCTAGTCCTGTTTCTGATCGTCTTTACTCGTGTATTTTTAGTATTTTTTGTTCCTTGAGATTTGAGTTGGATTGTAAAGCTCGTGTACCTTTTTCTGAAGAAAGATTGAAGTAATTTAAACAATTATAGCGCGCCAAGCCGTGTGTTATTTTATCGTTTTTTGCTTGTCTTCAGATCATGTGCAGATCAACAAGGTAATGTTTACTTACTTAAACATAAGGTAGCTAGCTATAGCTAGCTATATTTTGTAAGCTGCACGTGTGTAGTTTTCAAATTGTGTTGTAACTAGCTACATATACAGCTAAACGTATAAAAGAGTTGAAGGTAATTTCTGGAATAAACATGGAGTAGATATATTATTACCTCCTGACTGCAGAAAAAACCTGTTACCTGTAGCTCTAGCTAGTAGGGCAGACATAACACGGCTGTTTCGAAGCGGACAAAAATGTTACGAAAAAATAATTCGAATTACCCTCTCAGTTAAAACAGGATATCTCAAGAACGAATTAAAATTTTTATATTCTGTAAAGAGAATAATAATCTCAGATAAATTGTCCATATTATTAAAAGAAAAAAATTTTGGACACCTGTCCGAAATTGGTAAATTTAGGCCAAAATGTCTAAAAATGACTTAAAAATTATCATTTAGATGAATGTCTTCCACAATATCTCTGGAATAAAGTTAAGGAAACATGTTTTTTATGGTCCACAGGTTAGGTTAAATATCTGGAATGAAAATTACTTAATTTTATTACTGTCCGAAATTGTCCAACGGGTAATTTTTGAGCCAAATGTGAGACCTATGTGAAAAACGGCCTTTAGAGCCTCAACGTATGCGTAAAGTTTGTTTATTAACTGAATAAAAGACATTACTTTGGATTCTAAGGCCATTAAAGATGATGCAGATGAAATATTAGTCTGTCCGAAATTGTCCAAAGGGTTATTTTTGGGCCAAATGTGAGAAATTATGTGAAAAACGACCTCAACGTATGCTTAAAGTTTGTTTATTAACTGAATAAAAAACATTACTTTGGATTCTGAGGCCATTAAAGATGATGTAGATGAAATATTTAACTGTCCGAAATTGTCCAAAGGGTCACTTTTGGTCCTAAGGGTTTTCGGGCCAAATATATGACATCTATACATTAAATAAAACGTCATTCAGAGTCGACGGTTTCAACATTCTAGTTTATCATGCTAGTAGGAAATATCTCAAGTTGTACATAAATAGTTTATTTATTATATACATTAAATATATACAAAGCAATCATTTTGTTTTTCTTTATAAATTGTATAAAATGCCACTCAATCTTGTCATAAAGTCAAGATTTAGCTATAGCTAGCTAGCTATAAACATCTTTGATTTCAACAATTTCATCTTGAGAAAGCCCACCAAAGTCTTAACTAAATATAAAAAAGAAGTAATAGGTCACTTAGCTACAGAACACGATGCAAAATGCAAAACTGTAGGACCAAAAAATAGCTACTCTTTAGAGAAAAATACAAAACAGAAGAAAAAAGATTAAAAAAGATAACAATTAGCCACGCTTGAAGTTTTAAAAGCTATAAAACAATTTCTTAAAATCAAGGGTGCTCTTATAGCAAAAAAATAATATTATAATCCCTGCAAAATAAAGTAGTTTACTGTTTTGTCCCTTACCTCGTGGTCTGCCAACCTTTAGCTAGCTTCAAAATTGCTAAGACACCGTTGTCTCGCTTATTCCAACATTTTCGAAAAATTCCGGTTTTAAACTTAGGATTCCCGGGTCGAGCAATCAAGTCCAAAGTAAACACCGGGTTGCCGTAATTTTTTTGGGAAAAACCATACCTACCAAAACATTAAACGCCATCGCTGTGACTTGCTTAGAAGTTTAGATACTTATTTAATGAGACAGAAAAGGGATCACACTACATCAAATTGCCGTGTACCACTTTGGCAACTTTTCCCCCTCTTTTTTAGCGCTTAAAGAAGACTCTAACTTTAAATTTAAGTAGCTTATAGTTTGCGAGACGAACGGTACACGGTACGGGCCGATAGAACCATGTTTCCAGGCCCCCCATACCAATTTTCAAGTCCGTAGCTAGTAGCGCGGCGTTGGCACAAGGTTGGAAAGATGGTATACTTTCGCCAAAAATAATGTTTTTTTTAATTTTGTGTGTTTTGTTTGACGAAATAACTCGAAATCCATACCACACATGTACAACATATATATATATTTAAAAAGTAGAAAAGTAGATCGTTTTAATACTTTTTATTTCAATAAAATTAAAACAATACAAAAAAAGTTTCAACAACTTAAAAAATGATAAAAATACAAAATTTCAAAAAAAATTGTGGAAGCCATTTTAATTTTGTCCGCGGTTTGACCGTAGCGAAACAGCCGTGATAACGAATGTCTGGTGTTAAGGATCCAGCCGACCAACCCTGTTAGAGTCAGGCGCCTGACCCTTTTTCATAACATTGTTTTTTGTTTGATGAAAAATATGACTCGTGCAGAAAATAGACATATAAAAAAGACATAAGCGAGTCGACAAATAAAATTTATTTAACAAAAGTCATTTTACGTTACATTTTCTATAAATTAGCTACGTGTTATATGTTAACAACTTTGTATTATGACTAAAGATGGCTGAAGTTACGGTCGAAAGCTTTCGTTAAATAAATTTTTTATTTATTGAGTAAAAACATATATATATATACAGTAATTAAAAAAATATCTAGTTTTGTTACTAAACCGCCATCAATGCATTTCGCTTTACAAGTAAGTCGTGCTTATGCCCTCCTGAGAAAAAGGTTTAAAACGATGTGAGAAACCGTAATTTAAACAGAGCTCCAAGGGAGCCAAAGCTGCACCTGTCCTTTAAAATTTATGTGCGTTTTCAGAACTGTTTGACACTTCGGAATTTTCTTGTAATATTAGTCCAAGGAAAATTAAAATTTCCATTTTATTTATATACTATAAGCCATTCGACAGTCATTTTCATCATTTTCTTCACCTAAACACAGAATCCTCTTTTTATCCTCTTTTTATCCGATCGTGCTATTCTATAATGAAAGACGTCTTTCGACATAGTTTTCAAAATGGTCTGATTGCAAAATACGCTTGACCTGGTTTGCCTTACCAAAGAAGTGAATTAAGTCCCAGGATGAAGTTGAGGACTTGTAATATTTTTGTATTTGTGTTAGTCTTATGGAGCTTTTAAAATTTTGTGTTGCACCTTAATTCAAGGATTATGCAAGACATGTATAATTTGACCTGCCTGATTGCATAAATGTTGGTTGGAAAAATAACATATAATATATATAATGACATTTTTCTGCATGTGTTTTTGATTGTGTTTAGGACTAGAAACTGTGATTTAATTTTTCTTGACCTTGCGTCAACCAAATCCTTTAAAAAAAAACACTTTTACAATGATTTGACCAGATTCAGAAACTGTCAGCACCTTTGTTGGTATGGTTGGAACTTTTCATTTTTATTCAGATTACTAAAATTGCCTAATTTTTTAGTTTTTACTCACTGATGAACCTTTTATTTGGCGCCTAAATGACTTTAACATCAGATATTTGTCATGTTCACCTGGCTAAAAGGAAAAATAAGATGATTTGATTGTTATGAATTTGTCAACTGGCCAAAAAAGCCATAAGTATGAGGGCAAGCTTAGGCAAAATTTTAAATATATACAATTTGTGCTTTCCAAATAAAGAACAGTGCTTTCAATTTTGTTGTCTTGGCCTAAAAAAGTAGTGATCTATATTTTATGTGGTTAGCCTTATTAATTCTAATATATTTACCCTGTCAATTTTTTTCCAGGACAACAAAGGCAGTTCTAGAGTGTTAAAAAGCTTCCATTTGAGCTACAGAAACCTTTTAAATTTCTGTTCAATAAGCCACAACTGTTATGTGGGATTAAACCCATATGAATACCAATCCCCAAAAGAAGACAACCCTCAAAGTAAACAGAGGTGCATGACTTTATTTATTATATCAAGCATATTGTATCTAATAAACACTTTTTGAGAACTGTGTCCCAACAAATGATATATATTTGCAGTTTAGAAGGTTAGCTCTAAATATTGTCCCTCAAAGGCACTGGATTTTAATGTATTTAGAAACTTTACTACAAAAAAGTTTTCTTTTTCTTTTTAGATTGCGTACAATGGGGGCGAGAGATGTTATCTTTCAATATGTGAGATAAAAAGAAGAAAGCGAAACCTCACACCGCGTTGTTATTGTTTTTTTTGTCAAAAAATTTAAGCTGTTTTATAAATCTTGATAAAGTTAATAAATTGTTTTCGTTTCTGTAGATTGTTTGTTTTTATTTATTGTTTCCCGTAAGTTTTTGAAATTCATTGCAACAGATTCCGTGGCTTCAAGAAATTGATTTTCATAACTAGTGCCGGTATTTTTACATGAAAAAAACACCACAAGCTGCTTCGTGCGTCTTTTCATCTCCGAAATCGTTAACGCGAAAGTCTCTATAACATTATCTTCGACCCGAGTATTAACTTCCGGTTGAAAGAGCGTACCTTACGACGCGCATCCCCTTAATTCGTGGCATTTTCGCACACTACGGGTGGTACAACTCAATGTATTACATATCTTTCAGAATAAGGGTTTTAACTATATAAAGTATAACTTTGCATGGATTATTGGCGCTAAAAGCTTCATCAATGTTGAATTTACGTTACCAACACTGACAATATGGAAAGAAATTTCTCAGTAATCGTTTTTGTTTAGTTTCGCGCGATCTAATTTTCTCGCACCTTCTGAAAAGATTCCGCGCATGTTGAATTTTCGCCAAAAAATCACTACTTTAGCACAACGAATTGTTGTTGTTCCGCGGTGATTTTATTTCACAACCTCGTCCCCAGAATTGTTTCTACGTCTATGATATCAGTTTTGTTGCATTCCCATATATCAGATGCAGGAAGATGTTAGCACCTCGCCGTATTATATCAAAGGGAAACAAAAAGCACTAGGGACAACTATTGGCTGGTTTCAATTTTGCTTGCAACTTGCGTAATGCTTCGCAACCTTTTTTTTAATTTCTAGTTCTTCTCCTTCTTCTTCTTCTTCTTCGACCGATTTTTTAACCGATTGCCGAACGTCACGACTTTTAAAGTCCGACCTGACCCCGCGACCCAGCGCTACTCTGGCTGTGTGCGTATCTTAATATTCGTTAAGGATACGGTAACCCCCTGAGACACATACTCAGTATATTTAAAATATCCCCTCTGCTCGCTATATTAACCCTAACAAATATATATATTCTGAAAGCCGAATAAATTATCTCTAGAAGGATGATAAAATATTTCCATAAAAAAAATCCAAAAAGTAGAAAAAATATTATATACAAAAATATACCCTTCCAGTTCATTTTGTCGAACACTCCCCTCAGTAAAATTTTTGTTCGTTGAAAAAAATATGATTACGAAGCTCTTATTCAGCTCTAAAAAACTTTGCTTTTTTTTACTCAAAACAACACGTGGTTCCGAAAATATAGCATCTTTTGTGTTACAATAGCTGTTTTCTGACTGATTTATCTGTTTTTAAGCTTGATAGATCAATAACTCGATATTTCCTCACTTTCTGCGTTAGAAAAAGCAAAGTTCTGTAGCCAAAGATATAATTATCGCAATAAACTTGTTTTCGTACAATTTCGACAAGATGGAGGGGAGTGTTCGACAAAAATATATACCGTTTCGACTGAAAATTTTATTTCGAGAAAAAGCAAATCAAAGACCTTTTACCTGCAAGAATCATGGTTACACCCACTTAAACGTTATGAATAATTAATAAGTCATGAATATTTTATTTAAAATTAAAGGTAAAATGTTTTCGTAGAACTATGGGTCTAGTTATTGTTAACAGACAACAGGATAACGTAACATATAACAGGATAAAAACGAAAAAAATAAAGAAATAAATTAAAAAGGTATAGATGGTAAATAATAATATATTTGTATAGATTATTAAAGTGTGAATGTTTCCTATGTTATATGTAGAGATGCAATTTTTTATTCGTTCTGCATAACTCTCTTTAATTATCATACAGATTAAATATATTTGAGGAATTTTAAACTTTGAGCACACTATTGTAAACACTAAAAGATAAAAAAAGATTTTTCCTCATTTTATCCCTCTTAACAATAAATATTTTTGATTCTTTTTTTAAAAATATGCCAAAGAATCAAAATTGAAAGAAATATTTTTTTAAAAAAAAATGACCCTGAAAAAATGACCCGGGGTTACCGTATCCTTAAATTGGGAAAAGAATGAAGACCGGGGTCGTTTCTTTTGAGGGACCAAGTTCAAGGACGCTATATTCGTTATGCTCTGGCTTCTTCACCAAGCTGCAAATCAAAAAAATTTTGAAGAAAGGAAAGAGGAATATTTGGTTGGGTTAATATAATTATTTAATTGTCTAAATGTCAGTTCTATCAACGTTTAAGATATTCTCTTTATTGTGTCTATGTTTTCACATATTAAGATGAAAATATCATCACGTTTTCTAGCCATGTGTAAATCTGAAACAAACCAATTTCCAGATTTTAGATAGCTAACGTAGATTTTAAGGCAGCATCCCGCTGAAGCCAGCTAGCTGTAGCTAGCCTTATTTATTCTTATTATTTTAAAGTTTGGTATATTATTATTTATTTTTATGTAGGGGTTGTGGCTCTCTTCTAGCTAGCTCTTTCGCTACTTCTGGCTGAAGAGTAAAAGTAGCCAAATGCAGTTTTTGGCTAGCTACAACAAAATTCTTAATCAATATTTCTTATGCTAAATGCAGTTAGTAGGTAGCGACACCTTTTATTAGTGTCATGAAAACTTACTCCGCAAAATAGAATTGCTGAGTGATTTTTTTAGCTGGACAGGGTAACGACAGTCTGTTTTCCCGTGTTCTTAATTTAAACCGAAGTTGCAATAAAGTTTTTTTAAAAAGGGTATTACGCCTAAACGCATTGATGACACAGTTTACCTGTACTAAGCGCTTAGTCCAATATTAACGATGGCTGTTTCCTGAGTTTCTGTTTAGCCGAATTTACAATAAAGTTTTTTTTCAAAAAAGGGTATATATATTATGTCTATATGGATATGTGACATTGTTTTCCTGTACTAATCCTCAGTCCGGAGTAATATTTATTTTTGAACTTTTAGCGGGAACGTTCTCTGAAAAATAAAAAAGGTTGGCCAACTGTTTTTGCTATAACAGGGTAGCAACGAGTTGTAAACTGTGTCTTTATTTCAGCTAAAGTTGTGAAAAGTTATTTTTTGAAAAATATATTACACTGGAAAGACCATAATGTTGTGCGCCTATTTTTTTCAAAATATATTACACTGGAAACACCATAATGTTCTGCGCCTCACTCAATTTATGACATACTTATGCTAAAGCGCTTCACCTGAATGTGTGGCACAGTTTACAGTTCTTATTAATCGCTCTTCCAGGCGTTCAACGCCAGGTAACACAGTTACTTGTGGTTTAACCCGGCATTTCGACTCCGGGTCCCCCGGCTAGTCTAAATATTAATACCACGGAATCGCATTTTGGATTTAGTCTCTATTGTTAATTTTATACCAATGAACCTTTAACTTGCAGGATCCAACTTTATGGTCAAATCTTAGATATCTTAAACTTGATAAAGATTTTAGTCATGTCACAGGTATAATAAAATATTTGTACTACATAAAACATTTTGCAAGTTTAAGATAAATACCATGGGATAGTACCTATTTATTTCAAATAACCGAATAACATTGTAGAAGTTCTGTACAAAACAGGCTACTGGCGACCTAGGTATAGGGATCAAAATTACACACGAACAAGAATCTGAAATCTTTTAGCCTGCAAGGGCTTTTCATTTATTATTTAAACAAAAAGATCTATTAGCATACTGACAATCCTGCCCTAACAACCTCGTTTTTTTCTCTTTTTCACATAGAAACATATTGCTGTTTGATATCAAAAGAGCCTGGAAACAAGGTTGATCCAAAACACAGAGACAAACCACAGAGGCAGAGATAAAAAAGCAGATAAAAAACAAAACTAAGTTACATATATTTCATAAAAAAATGCGTAAGAAAAATTACAAATAGTGTATACCGAATTTTGAAATAGGAGAGAAAAGAATATTTTAATTTTTTCATGACCTGGTGATTGACAATCTCCTATGAACATAGCACGTGTTCTCCATTTTTAAACATTAAATACTAAAATATACAAAAAGGGATAATAATATAGAAAAGTATAAAGTATTTTACAGATAAAAGTACGTTTATCTTATTTCACACATACAATTTGGTCCCATGGAGCGGCGATCACATTCTGTGTTCCATTAGTGTGATCCGTATGGTTACGTTTTGTTCCACTGATAATGTATTTCAATTTTAGGGAGAGTTTTTTATGTTGATATTTACTGTCTTCTATTTGGTTTAACTGTTGGCTTGCTTCATTTGTAAAGTTCTTCAAGCGTGTTTTCAACTCTTCCATTTTTTCTTCTTCTTTCAAAATCGATCCAGTATTGCGGCGAATTGTTTCTTTTAACTTTATCTGCGCAACTTCTCTCTGCTTCCACTTTCTTTTAAAAGCATTTATCATTTGGGTATTTTTTTCAATTTCTTTCAATAAAATGGTGTGGTTCTTCTTCTCTTTCTTTATTTGCATGTACGTGTCCTTTAGAGATTCCATCTTGGCGCTGTCTTCGTCATTCTTCCTCCCTATCTCAGTGATAAGTTTTTCTATTTTTTCTCCTTCCCGAGTAGCCTTTACATAGCACTCGCTCTGAGTAACACTCTTCTCAAATTCCATTTTTATTTTTCTAAGTAGACGTTTTGTTTTCAAGTGTTCTTCCTCGACGTCTACCAGTTCTTGCTGAAGAATTTTGACTTTGTTTCTTTTATTTTGAATAGCTTTATTCATGCGAGTTATGTCCAAGTTATGACGGTTGGTTGCGCTGTCGTGCGTGCGTAGTCGTTTCGTCCAATGTTTTGTTGGTATCAAATTCGATTTTGCAATGACGTTTGACCTAAGTTGCTGTTCTATTTTTGTGAGTATTTTAACACTTGCGCTTAATACCCGATGCCCCAGTTGTCTTTTGCCACTTCTTCGTTCTGTTATGCATTTTAATAAATTTTTGTTGCGTTCACACTCACTTAGGATGTCCATGTAATTATCACTAGCTTTATTTCTTCGACAATCAGTTAGAACGCAGGTGTGGAGTTTTCTGTTTCTTAAATTAAGAAATTTCCTCAAGACATCCTTTACTTCTTCGAAACTTTGTCTTGTCGGGATTGGCTGTTCTTCTCCCGGGTGTTGCATTGTGGGAATTATATCAGTGTCAACAACACACAACAACTCCTCTAGCGCAATCTCGTGTTTTCTTACATCCTTGCGAAGAACATACTCTTCGTCGATAACTTTTAAAAAGTCTGCCGAAATCTGCCTGCGCCTTTCTTTGTTATGTTCTCTCTTTTTAATTTTTTTTTTCGCGATATCATCAAGAAAGGCTTCCAGTGCCCGAGAATTTGTATTAACTCGCGGAAAGCGATTCATTCGTATTAAATCTTCAATCTCAAAAACTTCCATTTTTCTACGTGCACTTATTCGTTCTAATGTTTCTGTCCGCTTCCTTTCTCTTTCTCTTTGAATGATGGAATTGTCTATTTTTGGAGCTATCGGTATTGTAGGAGAAGGGTCATTGGTCCTTGAAATAGCAGTGCACAATTTTATGGTTTTAAGATTTTTCCCTGCTTCGATGTCATACTTGGTCTCCGCTGGATCGTTTGTATTTGTTTGAAGATTTATGGTCACAAAATACTTTTTTTGATACTGTGGTTGTTTTTTCTCTTTCGGTTTTTCTCTGATGGGTTTTACGACAGGACGTTCCTTTTTAGCATCGTCATTTTCGTTTACCTACGTAAAAAAAAAAATGGTGAAGACAATATGTATCGTGGGAAAGTAGGAAGATACCAGCCCATTAAAACTAGTCAAATTTATGCGGTAAAGTGAATGCAAGTACAATGTAAAATTAAACGTTCCAGATCTTCTGCGACTGTAACTCAATTACAGCATTAGAAAAACGACTATTATTACTCTAACTTTCATTCGCAGTGAGTCGGCCATCTTTATGTTGACTGACAACACTGCATTTTAAAGCGCTTCGCGGTGGCTAAACATGCAACCCTATAAATAGCCAAGGTAATTTAAGATACTTACAACTTTTGGCTTGTGTTCTTCTGCTTTTCGTAAAGCCCTTCGTTCTAAACGGATTTCCTCCCCATTTCGTTTAAATTTGTTTTTTCTACCCATATTAATGAAGCAGCAGCTATCTTTATTCACAGCTGATGTAGGGAGACTCAACAACTTGCAAGTAACCGCAAAGAATGTATAATGTGTTTTTAACAAACTGTTTACACTACAGTGGTATTCTTAATTGAGCACTGCAATGACGTCATCTGTGTGTTGATTATGCGACGTAATTAAACTTGACCTGTGAAATAAATTCATTAAGTATTTGACAAGTCTATATAGTAATATTTCATAATTTCAAAGAAGAAGAAGAAGAAGAAGAAGAAGAAGCAGAAGAAGAACTAAAAACCGACAATCTCAACGATGAAGACATATATACTTTGTACCAAATACATAATAATAATAATAATAATAATAATATAAATAATAACGGTTATATTTCAGCTCCATAATTGTACAAAATAGCTCTTCTCCTGAAATAACATATGATATTCGTATGTGCATAAAGGTTCATATATAAAAAAACAAAAAACAAAAAACAAAAAAACAAACAAACGAAAGCCAGTTCATAATATAGTATGTTTCACAAAAGTATTAGGAAGAGAATTATAGAAGAGATCAAGTAGTAGTAAGATGGATAATTATGTGAAACATACTAGCTATATGTTCTAAAACGAGTTGTTGAAAATGCGAAACAAAAACAAAACTGGCGGATTAGGAATGATAAAATATAGAGAAAATAGTGACTTGGAAAAAAGAGAGATTCTGATAAAGTAGGTAGTCGAAAATCTTATTGATTGTGCAGATCTTATAAAATATAGTCATATAAATCACTAACATATTTAAACTTAAATTCATGTTTTTTACAGTTTGCATTAAAACCCAGTAAGTACTAAAACAGTTATAAACAGAGGCAAAGTTGGACTGGGTTTTAATGCACACAGCAAGACATGCCCAATGTAGAGACATATACAGATGTATAATCGATAAGCTTCGACATTTAAAATTCGTATTGCCATATTTCAGGAAAATAACGTGGCACAAAATTAACGATCACCAAATTCCCACGAAGGAAATTAACGCGAATGGTTATAAAACTTTATAAAAAGAATTTAATTAACGCGATTCACGATTTATTACGAAAAGCATTATTTTAACGCGAATCCAAGATCTGAAATATAATAGGTTCACTGACAACTTGTTTCGAATTTCCAACATTCGTGTTAATTTCCTGGAATAAAGTATATTACATTCAGAACAGAATTTCGATGATTGGATGAAACCCAAATTTGATGGATTCTAATGACTACAAATCCCAGAGAGGGAAAAAAAGAAAATAATTTAACAGCATCATAAAGTGAAGGGTGAAGTGAGAGAAATCATGGATGAGACGGATTCAGAGTTCATATTGGCTCAAATTTTTAATCACATTTTGCGCCAAAAAAGACTTGTGCTGCGAGAGAATGTCAATAAAAACGCATTCCACCGTACCGCACTTAAGACAGTGATGATAAAACAAATGTTAGATGAAACTTCTCAAGTGCATCCAACATGTGGGATAAACCAGAAAAAGTATAATCGAGAACAAACTTCATCCAGGTAGCTGATATACAATTTTTTCTCCGGCAAATTCCTTTTCTGGTCTGGAAGTGCATAAATATGACTCCTCTCACACCAAGCAGCAAATAGAGAGTTGTTGGTCTCAGTACCATCGCCATCGAAGCTCCTATATCAATGATTTTTTTCAGAGAAATGGTTGATCCTGGATCTATTCAACTAATTTGTTTCAACTAGAATTTGTCAATTCTGCTTCAAAAGCACGGTATAAGCCTTGAGTAAATACGAATATCAAGCCAAACTGTGCTATCTTTTTTCTCTTTGACCACATTCTACTTCAATTTCAATCTCTGTATCATGTTAATGTTTTAAAAACATTGTCACTGTCAAAAAACGTGTCGGCCTTTTTTTTTTATAAACTAAGAACATTTCGGAAAAGATTTACACCATTTTGAAAAAAATTAGCATCATTAAAAGCTTGTTAGTATCTTTTGAAACAGATCGGCAGTATTTTGAAACAAATCGTCAGTATTTCAAAATAATTCAGCAGTATTTCGGCAGTAAATTGACAAAAAACTTGGTACCGTTTTGAAAAAAATAGCTGCCCTTATCAGCCACCATAGTAAAATGGCTATTAATGAAAATGATAGATTTTTGTGGAACACAAGAATTAATCATTGTAACTATTTATTCTTTTTTTTCAAAAACTAATGTGGTCAATGTTTATATTTTTGCAAACTCCTGCGTATGTCCATAACGCAAAATCAAAACATTACGTCGCATGGACGTTTAAAAAATTAATGCTTGGAGAGATAAATCAACAGACATTTTCAGGAAACATGCGGGTTTTTTTTCCTCACTCCCGCAGTCAGAACGAACATGCTTTGGACAACTATTCAAATTAATTATTACATTAAGGAAAAGTCGCGTAATAATTTTTAGATTATTGTTAGACCGTGTAAACCCGTGAATTGGAAAGCCGAAAGGCTTCAGCTTGTCTTAACCATCGATATGCCATGTATTGTATAGCTGCATCGCGTGGAACAGATAGACCGTGGAACAGATTCAGACGTGACCATAAAGTACGATAACCAATATTTAAAGAAGAACCTGAACTTCTTCTGCTGTAGCTTGATCAGTTTGTGCAGAAAGATTTTAGAGGATAATTCACTTTAACGCTCACTATCCTGAACAAGTTTTCTTTAGCAATCTCTGAGAAGAGATGGTAACCGAATTTACTTCATGATTATCCCTTTTTTTCTTGCTTGAAAAATGTCCTTGACGTTCTAAGCTGTTAGCTTTCACAAGTCATTAAAAGATATTGGTCTTTTAACTCTTGTACTATAGCTTTTCCGATACGACTTTGATGTCAAGGGAAGACTTTTTCCACAATTAGAACAAAATTTCACAGCACTTGTCAACTCTTGGCCATATTCAGGATAAAACATGTTGTTTGTGTTGACTTCCTAATGCTCAATGCTCCATTTACCTAGATCTCCCCCGTGGTTGCTTTACGTTACCGAGAAAATGGGTCATTTATTACTTTGAAACAGCTTAGGCAGCAAAATTTCAGAACAGTCTGGTAGTTCGTTAGTATTTTTATAATGTTCGGTAGTAGTTTGAAAATATTCGGTAGTATTTTAAAAGTGTTCGGTATTATTTTGAAAGTGTTCGGTAGTATTTTGAACGTGTTCGAAAATATTTCGAAATAGATCGGCAGTAAATTGGAAAAAGATTGGCACCATTTTAAACATCGGCGACTGTATTTTATCCAATACGCTTTTTTACCTACAAGAATGTGCGTGCATGTACAAAAAACCGCAAACTTTTGAAAACAATGGAAAGTCATCTATAAATTTGACTGTGTATGTTGGAGTTTTCATTTTTAAATGCTCATTTCCGTTCATTTCCATTTTCGAGCTGCCATATTCAAATGTTTATTTTCAAGTGACGGTGGGTTTCAGCGTCCAAGGAGACGTGACGATTTAAATATTACGTAATAAATAAGTAAAAAAATAATTAACACAAGATTCATTCGTGCAGGTAATCCATTTTATTTACGTAAGAATTGAATTTTCAATTGTTTAACATTTTTTTTGTTAAAACTAATTATGTACCACGACACTGGGTAAATGCTGGATACGATTCGTTCAAATGCTTCTTTTGTTTCTATACAGCAATAAAATTTATAAACTATTAACATACAAAAACTCTTGAATTAAAGGGTTAATTGCTTCTAAACAGAGCAAGAGATAAAAAAAATATCCTGATAATGCGATGTTTTTATGAGTAATCGATTTGAGTAAGGTGGTTTGTTAAAGAAGTTATTAGAGTGAAGAAATAAAAAAACAATAGTTGTGTGAAACGACAAAAATAAAGTAAAGTTTTAAATACATGAAATTAAAAATTGGACGAAAGGCGTTATGCAAAAAAAGAAAAAATAAGACTTCCACATTTTAGAATGGTAGTTTTATCATTTTGCGTATTTTGCTTGATATCGTCGATAAATTGCTATGTAGGTGTGCAAAGATATTTTAACGGTACCGATATCGAGTTTTACAAAATAAAAAGTGATGGAGCTTGCGAAAAAGTATTTGCTGGGAATAGTTGGTTTCGACCGAATAATTCAGACTTGTGCGGTTACCCATGCTTACCAAATGGGAATAGAGCTGCGTCCGTTTACAAGGACCGATCACAGTCTACAGCCTGTCAATACGATTACGAGATAATGGACGAAGAAAGTATGTATAAGTTAATAAGAAACTTAGTACTAGACCATTTCAGATTAAAAAGAAAAAGTGTTTTTTAAGCGCACTGCAGGTCATTTGGTGATCTTAGTAAAACTACAAAAGAGCTAATTATGTAATGTATTTTTTCATCACAAACGTTATTAAAATTATGACAAATCGAAATTTTTATCACCAAAAATTGGGGATGATTTATCATTAGGATAACTGAGGTGTGTCATAAAGTAATACAGTTTAGTTCAAGCGTTTGTATCTTTAAGAGGATGTTCATAAACGGACATCGTCGTTCCAAGAGCATCTTGTATCTTTCTGATGTATGGTTAGCGATCTGACCTTTAGTTAGGGGGGGGGGGGGGGGGGGGAGTGGGAGTGAGAGAACAGCTATATTTTTTTTTATATAAAACCTAGCAAAAGGTCTAATTCTAAAAGGTTCTTAACTTTTAACGCAGGAATATTTTGAGAAAAAGCCTTTATGGTTGCTTTATTTAGTTAAATGGCACTGCAATGCAACATCTCTTGCATTTTCAGGCTTTTTGCATTCTCATATGCCATTTTAATAAAATTGCACGCAAATGGGGAATCGGATGGATGTTTCAAATGATTTAGATATGAGTAAGGGGAAGAAAAATAATTGGTTACTACGCAAGCTCAAGTAATAAAGGTTGCCTAGAATATTTTATGTTCAAGCTGATCTTTCCGGTTGACATTACTATTTAGGTACATCAGGAAATTTGCAATTCAACGTGGTCTACAATTGCTGTTTATGAGTCGAGGTTCCTCAAATTTTAAATTAATACTGTGTTTATAACGACACTAATTGCAATTATTTCTTGATTTCTTCAGAATGTCTTGTCAACATTGGTAATATCAGCAAAAACGATGCAATACAAACACTGGAAACATCTTCCTTCGACACTGCAGATCTTCACGAAAGCACTAATAACTCGCTAACAAGGCTTTCTCGTTGTCGCTTGAGGGAAAGTGGCTGCTCAGTAAAATATCGAAATATCACATCGCAATGGCAGCCATTTCGACATTCTAATTGTTTTAAGTTTGATGTTACAGCTGATGACCATAATGCCGTTGCACAAGTTACGGTGAGAACTGCATTTATTTTTCGTGTTTCATGCTTTGTAAAAACTAAGGAAAGCAATAATTGTTCGTGCCAATTTGCTTTTCCCAGAGCAGCTTTCTAAATCATTTCAGTGAATAGGTAACTCGCCTATGAATCCTTTACAAATTTTGTTTAGTCTTTTTAATTTTTAAAACAATAATTTAATTCAGGTACCGATCTTCTTAACAACCTAAAGTAAAATATTTTATTCCAAGGTCCACATGCCTACCTTCAATAGATAGTAACAAGTCATGTAAATGTGGAAGCTGATCTTTACGTTAATTATTAATGTTCATGGTCCGCATTTACACGCACATAACATACATGATTTCCTTTTTTATGTACGCACTTTCCGATATCATGATTTTCATGTTTTTGAAGGAAGCGACTGAGTTGAATATATTGTAGCTTGTTTTTCTAGAAGTATAAACAAAAAGGTGCTTAAAATCTTGTTTTCCCTTTATCTAATAACAACACCTGATTCTTAAACAGAAAGGATTTTGCATTATAACCACAGTGGCCCTGTATTCATGTGGACCTACATTGGGATTTTATGGTATTCAATCCTTGCTACTCAATGACTGGAAATAAATTTGATATCCTTTTTAAAACATGCTCTGCATAAACAGTTAGTTATCCTCCACTGCAACAAGCTCCATGAACAACCGAATAAACAAAATACGGAATGAGTTTGACTCTGTTTTCTTTATAGATTGACTGCTTAGAAAAAGAAAAGTCAACACTTTCGGGTCAAATGTTTCGAATTGAGCTGACCTGTCGAATCGATGAGCAGAGTCGAAACTTTAATTCGTGTTTATTGTTCAAGGTTTCGGGAACATATATTGGTAAGTGCATTAAGAACAAACAAGGCAGTTTCAGATACTAATAGTGCAAATGAATGTGGCCGGTTTGTTGATATTTCATTAAAAGATCTGAAATCATTTCATAATAAAAAGTGGTTGACATTGCAGTAGAACAATCCAACTGCACACTTTTCTGTTGTTTTTTCTTTAGAAAAATCTGGTGAATCTCTAATATCCCCAGGCTGTATGGTTCCTCCGGTGGTAAGTCATTTGCACACGAACACTATTTTAGTGCTAGTACACCTAACCTAAAGTAAAAAAATAATAAAACAATAATAGCCATGACTTTCTATAAATACAAAAACGTTTTATTAACATAAACAATTATGTTTTTGTTTTGTTATTGGTGTTTGAAATTTTTGCAGTCATCTTTAAACTCACTGCTTCAACACCCATATTACCAGTTGTAACTCAAAGGTTTCAAATTTCTATTTAAAACATGCGACGCATTGCCACGACCTCGGAAGATGACCTCGGAAGATCTACCATGATGTTGGAACATCTGCTTGGATTAGAACAATTTTATTATGATTAATGTTCTCCTTGTATTTTGATTTGCAGATTCCAACAAATCCAACAAGTCCAGCGACTAAATCCAGCAGAACAACTGTTATTAAAAATGGTGATAATCATGACGATGACGAAGTCTTCTTTGAACCTTTTGTTTGGGTTATCATTGCATTGGTTTTCTTTCCTATTCTTCTGCTGGTTGCCATTGTCATATACGTCAAATGCCATGGGAAGTAAGTAATTTAACCTGATTTATTTCAAGAGCGAGGGGTTTTTTACCCTGAGGAATAATGTTTTAGTCTTTAAATACGCTTAAATAATTTTCCCTGTGATAGGCTTCACTGCTATTTAGAAACTTGACACCCAATCATGTGTTCTTTTTAAACAATTTAAGGTGCAGATGTCGAAAGAAAAAGAATTATGAGATTGGTATTAGTAATGAACAAAATGGTACGCATTTTCTAGTATATTCTAATTCGCTTCTCCTAACCAAAAGTAACTTCATTTACTCGCTGTCATACAGACACACATAAAAGAACAGTCATGCGCGTCTAAGGTAGAGGCTACAGTCCAACTCAACTTGTACATAACAAAGATGCGTAGTCAATTAGGGAACTCCCCATGCGAACGTTCTACCCTACCCTAAAAAAGAAAAAAACGTATATCAAGAACGAAAAAGGTTCACTCTATGATATATGAAGTCTGATTGTTTCATACGCAGATTATTCTTTTATTTTCGGTTTTACATCAATGAATTTACTTGTAGCTCTGAAATTTAAATGCATTTTCTAGAAGGTTTAAATTTCCAAAAAGAAATAATTAAAAAAACAAACATTTTTAGTAGGCGCTCTAGCTGAAAACATGTGGGTACGCCTCTAATATTGTTATTGTTGGTTAAACCGGAATAACATGCAGCATAGAGATATAATTTCTAGATCTGTAGAAACGTATTATGTCCGTGTGCGTGTTTGAAAGTATTGTAGGGAAAGTAAAATTAGAGACACTGTTCACTGACAATACTTATGTAGACATAACAAAATAAAATAATAAACGAGAGAGCGCATAAACAAGTGAACGAATGGGCTGTAGAGAAAAATGATGATATAAAATCCGTATGGTTACAAAATCAATATAACATACAAATTGCTGGACGAGTCTGAGCAATAAAAAACGAGCTGAAGCGGAGGTATCTATTTAATTTAACATTAACACGAAAGCAAAAACAAAGCAATACAAAAATTAACAACAAAGCTTCCATTAATCTAAATATTTCCTTTTTTTAGATTGATGGAAGACTCGGTTGAGATACCTCTGCAAAGGCGTTATTGAAAAAAAGGACGAAAGTTTTTCCATGAAAAAAAAACATAAGATAGCTATAAAAGAGCGGTGCATAAAGATGAAGCCCCTGTTATTTTTTATTTCTTTTTAGCTCTTGAATTGACAACTGAAGGGACATCCCCAGCCTTCAATGAACAAAAACCAAAACCAACATACAATAAAAATGCAGAACATGTTACCATCATCGACGAGGAAGGCTACCAAACAATTGGTGGTTCTGATGAAGAAAGTGGCTCTGTGAAAAATTCGTCTGAAGATGCATCGCACGCATTTGTAAATCCATTGTTTGAAAACGATGAAAGTTTAAAGACAGATAAACCAGCTGTGACCTATGCACAAGTCGAAAAGCACAAAGTGGAAGAAAATAAAGAAGGCGGTGAAAATCATCCAGTACCGAATGAAATATATGAGGAAATACCCGACGATAAAAATGATGCCAAGGAGTATTATCAGATACCAAAAACTCCCTCAATTTTATTCAGCGATGTAATTGACAACAAAAGTAAGGTGGACGAAAAAAAAGTTGTTCATAAATTTGTAGACGAAGACCTTGTCGATGAAGTAATCAAAACTGATGAAGAGGTCATTATTAATTTACCTTCCTACGATGAAAACGAAGGTTACTACAACAACAACAATGTTCAAATAGTTGATGTCGCATCTGTTGACGATAGAAGCATCGACAGACTGGTAAATTCTGGTGATAGTGCTGACAATGAAAAGAGCGATAGCTTGTTTGAAACAACCACAATTTTAGATAAAATTGCATTTTGGAAAAGCAAAGCCTTGAAAAGGACCCCCTCTTTTGTAATTGACGATAATAAACAGACAATAGAAATTTCTGATGATAACAGTACCATTGAAAAAGCTGACGATAATATCGCAGATGCCCTCGATTTGTTAAATGACCCCAAGAGGATTAAGTCTGCCGATGGTACATTTCGAAAATTACCAATTAATAATATTATGCAAGACGCTCCTATTTACACAAATTCATCAAGTGTGATAGCGGCAGAACCTTTGTCAAAGTATAGTGATATTTACGAGAGAGAGACTTCAGATGACAGTAATTCAACAATGGAGGCAACGAACGAGCCGCCAGCTTTTCCTGATTCAAGCTCTGATGCTAATGACTTATCAACACCAAATGACGATTCAGATTCCGAAGGAAGTACGCACTACAAATCGCCTGTTCCAGTTACACCGGAAGAGAAACTTAATGAAAGCGACGATGAAGAAACGCCACCACTTCCTGTGAAGAGAGGAATTCTTGTCAGAAGTATTGATTCAGACGAAGTGTATGATAAACCCAGATGGCCGCCGCTTGCCGCATTCTCCAGTGATGCTAGTAATAATAATTACAATTATATACCGCAGATAAAGGGCGACCAGAAAGAAAGTGTTACCATCAATTTTCGTCGACCTGTTCCGGATGAAATAAATTTGATAAGACTGTCGTATTCTCAATTCAATTACGGTAATAGGAATAAAAAATCGGGAAACAGTTCTTGCAACGGTTTTTGTTTATCCCTTGCTAATGCATTTCTTCAAAGAGGTAACATTAGCGTTACAGAACTACTGACTCAAATTCCTATGATACTGGCGTATTCAGAACAGCTTTGGAATGATCTTACCATTGGTAGTACTACAGTTGATGAAGCTTATCAACATTTAAAAAAAGCCAACAAGGACGATTTTATTTGCAATCTAGGTGAAGAGATATTTTGGAGCATTGATCAAGGCTTGGGAGGGAATTCTCCTTTCGAAGCACTGCATGATCTGTTTGACATGTGCGTGAACAAAAAACACAAAAACTGCTTAATACTGACATTCTACCCCGACAAATCGTGTGTTTGTTTGTTTGAAGAAAATGGTACGCAAATCTTTGTTGATGGCCATATCCATTTTAGAACAAACAATCAAGATCGCAAAGACGCCCTTCTGGACCCTGAATGTGGTGGTGTTGTAGCCATAGCAAAAAAGAGTAAATGCGACGCCATGTTAAATTTTATACTGACCAATATGTGTTTGGAAATGAAAGCTGATCCTAAGAATGGGACTGCAATTCCAATTCTCCTTGAAAGTTACTCAAAAGTTTCAGATCACAGTTTTCAATTCATCTAAAAATAATACATATATTTTTAGGACTAATAAATATTTTTTATATATATATATACAGTTGCGATACACATTAGAGCTAGATTCCATTTTATCTTTATAAAATCGTTTCACACTAAAAGTACAGTTTTACTTATAAAGTATAATTTCTTATAAATCCAATTTCTAAGTTGCATCCATACACATGTGTTGAACGCTCTTAAGAGGTGCACTAAGTACCCTAGAACATACATAATAAAGATACATTTCTAGTGCTCTCTTTGTGACAGCAAAAAGCTGACCAAAGGTTCATTCTCTTTGCGGTTTTCGCAAATGAGGGTTGCAAAAGTGACGCCTTCCAAAAATAATGGTTTCGCTCGTGTTTTAGGTGAAAGACAATGTAGTGTAATTTACTATTGCAGTGGCTACGGGGTGAATTACAGGGTGAATGAGTTGGAAAATTCTTTTACACTCCAATCTGAGGGACGATTGGTATAAGTAACTTAACTGTAGTAATTCAAAAACGTGCTAGACAAAACTAAACATAACAAGATAGCTGTGCAACTATGAAGCTGTGGAACCGATGTTGTAACGAAGCTGGGTTTTTTTCTTATCGATCTGCAGCTGTGCCAGCAACCAGTGTTCTTCTACTCTAGTGTTCTCATATGTACATAAAGCTAATTTCTAATCAATGTATCGCCAGCAAATAAAAACTCAGCCCGTTTGCCTAAGATTTCGCACCAGGTGATGCAAGACTAAATACTAAAAATCGTTTTTTATTACTTCTCACAAAAAACATAATTTACATATTTTTTTTGAGTGAATAAGGTTTCTAATGGAAGTTGTGCCAGTAAAAGCATGTTTTAATCAAACAAAGATAAGCAATTCATTAAAGGAAAAAATGGTTAGCATTGCAGGTCGGGTTGACCAGTGTGGAATGCTTAGCACAGATGTGCTATTGCACATCCAGTGAAACACTTACAGTGATTTGGTACACGTATTTGTTTAATAGGAAACCCGTTTATAAAAAGCTAGATGCTGATGCATCAAAATAATTAAGAAACTTTCAGCACTGAACTTTTTTAGCTTCATACAATTAAGAAACTTATACCATTACTTATGTTAATACAAGGTTTTTAAAAAAACTTTTTGCTGTTTTTTTAACGCAATGATTGTCATTTCGAATCTCAATTTGAAATAATTTAAAATCGAATCGAACAGAAAAATCTACGGTGGCCGAGAAGTGCATAAAAATAAACTCTTTTTTACTAAAAATAAACTCTTTTTCACTAAAAATAAACTCGATAACCATACACGAAAAGTGGCTAAGTTCACATAGGTCTATCGAAGAAGTTTTCCTAGGTTTAAATGGGAAACAGAAGAAGCAATTATAACAGAGCGCATCCATTTAGTGTTGTAATTCATAAATGTTACATTCTCTCTTATAACGAAGCAAAATTGAAAATGAGTTTTTTGCAGACTCGTAGTTATCATGTTTACGAGGTAATGATAACTGGTGACAAACGTATTCGAAATAGTCGGTGTATTTGTTATCAACTTCTTCACACGGGCTTTCATTGATGTAATTTTTAATGGTGTTTAGAACGGCAAGGTCTATTGGGAAGGATTGGTCAGAAAATCCAATTGTCGGAAAGTAGAAAAGAGTATCGGGCCTTCCATGGGCATCGCTGCTCTTTGACTTTCGTAAATAGTGGCAGTTCCATTGTTTTTGAATAATAATAATGCGAGGATCCATAGATATGGGACTTTTCATCTGCCTGTGCGTTCAAATGAAAAAAAAAAAGAGTGCGCAGCGGCAACAACACCATTTTTAGTACCACAATCAGTTCGCACAACTTTTGGAATTATGGAAAAGGTTTTAATGGCATCTAAAAACAACTTCCCAACAACATTTGGGTTATTATTCGACTTGACCAACTGAAACCATATGATCTTCCTGCTGTAGCCATCAATACAAAACCCAAACGGCATGAGTCTTTTTTCCTCTTTCCGCTTGGCAGGTTCACAATACCGGTAGCCGAAATAAATGTTACCCAGGCTACTTGCAACGAAAAACAGTCAGATTTTCTTTACGTATTTAAAGATTATTTCTATACATTTAAGCATTTTTTTTTACGTATTTAAAGATTATTTTTACGCATTTAAACATTATTTTTATGCACTTCTCGGCCACCGTAAAAATCCGATTAATTAGAAACCAAATTAGAAAATTTCAGTACTTAAAACACAAAAATATTAAGAAACATCGAGTTGTAAAAACATATCTTATATCACTCATCTGTTTTCCTATAAAGGTTGAAAAACTAACTTTATACAATGTCGGGTAAAAGCGGTCAATACAATAAACCACATTGACCATCAGGATACACGTACGTGTGTTACACATCAAATGAGAAACCCTTTTGGAAATGCTATTTTCAAACAACACCACCATGTAACTTCAGGCCAAATAAAATAGTTAAGCGCACAAAATTATAAACTGTATCACAAAACAGGCTGTACTTGAGTTTGCTTTAAATTCATAACACAACTAATAAAAAATGAGCTTTTGGTGCTTGTTTTGCAGAGGAAAAAACAAACAGGCTGGCAAAATTGTATATCCCCTCATGTTTAGTCACTGAGCAAGCAAGCTCAATAATATGCGTATTTTATTCAAACTGTTATCCGAATTGTCATTTTGTGCCGAGGACGCCCAAAAAAAGGGATGACAAGGCGATATATCATGGGCGAAAATCTGAGAATATCGGTGATCGAAAACCCTTTGGGTTTTTTTATGGACTGAAGACCAGCTTGGAACTAATTGCCCTGGGCGCTTCTTCGGTCATACTGCTTAGCATCAAATAGAACGCCTTTTCGGACATGGTCTGCAAAATATTTCTACAAATCTGAGTGTTATATTCACCAGACCTTCTACGCAAATTGACAGTGAAAATATTAAATGCGGTAAGCCGTAGACTTTATTTTCGAATGGGGGCATCTTTTGATCTGGAAATTAAAATCTAGTTTTAGCATGTAGTTTGATTCACAACATATAAAAAAAACATACGTAAAAAGATCCTATGTGTCTAGCAAACATTTTTATCGTAACTTAACTTTCTTCGCCTATATATTCTGCATTTCATCGCCTGTCAATTTTTCAGATTTTTATACACAGGCCTGGGAGTACAGTCAAAACGTAAACATTAAAACTCGTCTATACCATTAGGATAAAATATTTTATTCGTTCTGTGTAGCTAACACAATAAATAAATTATGATATGGAAAGAAACTTTGTTAAGCGGAGTATCGTAGATAAAATTTGCAGGAAATGTCAAATAATATGTTTCTAACAGGTTATCAGAATGTCTTCACTTTTACTAACTAAAATAAAGCAAAAGAGACACACTCCTTAATATAAAATAATCACTTCCCTGAACTAAGGCTAAAGCTGCCATTTTCTTCATCCTTAGTATTGTTGCTTGTTTAGAAGTAAATAAGAAAGGGTATTCAACAAAAAAGATGAAGAAAACTTGTGTTGATTTTTGTCAGAAAACAAGGAATTATTTTTTATCGTTTAGGTATAAGTCAAAACGTGGTTTTCATTGACGACGCTACATCATTGGAACAAACTTACAATGTTCCCAACAAGTCTAACCATGATGTTAACCCACCGTATATAAAAACTGGAGAGTTCATTTCCACTGTTTCTGTTGTACCAACCGCACAGAGTAATCCGGGTTTTGAAGAAGACAATGTAAGTTCGAAAGGGAGAACTGTTGATGAGGATGGCTATGAGGACCCTGATAAGTACAGATTTTGTGAAGAAGAAAATGAAAGAGAAGAAAAAAGTGGAGAAATTTCAGGTGAGGAGAAAAACAACAATTTGGTAGATAAGGCGAATATTCCTGACAATTGGAAAGATAAAGCGAGTGGAAATTCTGCAACGAGCACATCTGGAGAGAAGAGCGATAGCTTAAAAAATGAGGTTTTTGAACACTTTGGTCTTGACGAGGATGGAAATTATTATCAAGAACCTAGGAGCAGTGTTGATAAAACACAACCAGAGAGCGAAGAACCTTGTAAAATTTCAAATCTATTAGACGAACATGAAAATAAGCACATTGTTATGTTTTAGCTTCACATTTTACACTGTGTTGTAAAAATACCATTTGTCAGACAGCGCACAGCCGATTCATTTGACAGTGCGCTGTGAATAAATGGTATTAAATTTATCTTATTAAAAAACATTAAAATAGTTATACACAAAGAAAATAGTTATACGCAAGTGGAATTTTTTTTTAAAAGAAGATAAAAACAGCTCGGACAAAACTGTTCTCATAAGCTATTTTCTTCTTCCAGAAATTCATGATATCGCTTTGTTGATGCGTATGTGCCTATATGATTCACATGCGCATCTGAACGGATGTTCGTTTTAACCACTTTGACTATCTGCTCAAAAATACAATCGTGCATTTTTCATTTATTAAGCGCAAAAGCATTATCAGGTTGGAGAAAACAATTCTGATTAAATGAATAGACATATGTTTGATGTATCGACAGTTTTTTTTCTTTACTGTGTTTTAACTTTTTTAATTTTTTATTTCCACAATTTGTTTTTGCGTACTTCCTCTGTTTTAGTATATTTATATAGTTTTTAGTTTATATATATTTCTTAACATTTAAGCATGCTTAAAGATAAATTTTGTGCCAGGTAGTTTGAGCATCTTATACATTGATTCAAGTATATTTTATTTCTACAAGCTCCGTGTACTGTTTAGCGTCGGAAAGCCTGAAGTGTTTAATTCTAGAACTTTAAACACGAATCAATGTTTAATTTTTAACTTAGAGTAGAGTTCAAATGATTAATTTTCGCGAAGTTGGTTGATCCTAATATTTCGCGAGGATTAAATTTCGCGAATTGCGCGAAAAAACAATTTGATGAAAGAAAGACTACTAAAGTTGAAATAAACATATATATAGTATAGTTCTAAGTAAATTTGAATTTTGCGGAAATCAATTTCGGCGACTTTCGCAAATAGCGAGTTTCTCAATAATTTTCGCGGGGACTAATTTTCGCGAAATTGACAAAAATTTGCGAAATTCGCGAATATTAATTTCCACAAAAATTATTTCCCGCGAAAATTAATTCCCTTAAGGTAGCATAGCTAAATAATTGCATTGTATAAATATTGTATCATACATTAAAAATACGAATCAAAATACATAAACACAACTTATCTGGTTTATTTTTGAATTAATTTTCTAATTATTTTGTTCAGTTGCTCATAATCACTTTGTCTCTGGTAATTTATTCATAGTGATTGGTCAATTAGCACACTTGACTGTCGGTTGTTACTGCGGAAATCAATTTCATCATCGCCATTAGTTTCATGAGTAAAAAAAGTAATAATAAGTTTTGAAAATATCTTCCATATTACGTTTAAATGGCACTTTTCTAAAGCAATCCTTATTGTGATGAAAGGTTGTATTAGAAGTTTGTTTGTGTAAGATTGACCCAATTTACTTTGATAAAATTCGTCCTTTGGCTTTCCATTTAAATTTTTAATTGGATAAAAAATGATGCAATTTTCTGTTATGTTAAACGCACAGTATAGAATATAAAGATATTATAGTGGGTCCTGAGGATTACAAAAATGACTTTTCACCTTTTCCTTTTGCGTGTCCAATTTGTCATGACAATTGTGTAATAAATTAGGAATAATTAATTATAAATGAAACTCAGGAAAACAGTATTAGCTGAGTCAACATCCTTTTAATGTTACTTCCATTATAAAACTGAAGACACCATGGTTGTGACCTGAAGCACTATTTAAATTCTAAAGTTTTAATTTGTTAAAAATGTTTTTGATAAAAGTGATGGGACTACCCCCTACACCCGGTTTCGTTCTGTTTTGTTAAAATATAGCTAAACAGTTTCGTGTAGGACTATAATTTGTAAAGCTCCTAATTCAAACTTAAAAAGAATTCATTATTTACCAATATTTTTTACATTTAATGTATCGAAGAGTGCAATATTATTGCGATATTTAGAACTGACTGAACGATATTTAAAGGGGTTCTGGGAATGGTACACACCCGTGATTAAACTCATTCACCATTGAAAGGAGGCAATCGTTGTGTAAGTGCATCAGAAGTCAAAGTTGAACGTGTATACGCCAATATAAAACCAAATGACATTAACGATGGGAACAGCATAAATAAAAAAAATAAATGTAATTATATGTAAATTTCCTTTGCTATGCATTAGTCTGCATTTTTAGAAATAATTGATTTCGACAAGGTATTTTTTAAAAAACAATTTCAAAAGATGTGAAGGAAATCCTGAAGAAAGTGTTTAAATTGATATATAGCGCGAAATAAAAACAGCATAATTCATGGAAATGTTGCATTTTCAACTTGACAAATGAGGTTTCCATAACGCCTTGTTAAAAGTGCTAACCCTGATATCAAAGGTCTAATTTTATTACTATGGATTACATAAGATCAATTAGACTGGTTTTTATTTGAGCCTCGTAAACACATAACAAACAAAATGATTTTTTGCTGTCAGTAAGTTAACCCTTACAGCAAGTAATGGATATATTATTCGTCTGTTCTAGTTTCTTTTGATAGAATAAAATGATGATATTGTGTTACGTCAACAAGACAATAAAAGTAGGAGGACATAGTTAACAGTAGGTCTTGCTCACGCAGTCTTCCTGCGTAATTAATATAACATTTTATTGATAATTATGACCTCCTCAAGCACCACATGTAAGAACCAGTTGTTTACGTTAAAATGGTATGCGTACATATAGGAAACATTAATTCACTGATAAACGTCAACACGTTATCACATAAACGTGATAATCGCACAAAGTCAAAGCATCAAGAAAACAAAGAAATTGATAGAGAAGAAAGCAGAGTTTAATAGAAAAGAAAGAAGCAAATTCCATAAAAAATTAAGAAATGAAGCCGTCTTTAGTTGTATTAATTTTGTTTCTCGATATGTCAGGCATTGCTGTCGTGGACAGCATTGGATGCATTTGCTCAAAATGTGATGAAAATGACATAGTATGTTCAAATCAAAGCCTTAATGAAATTCCAACATATTATGATATGCAACGAGATCATATAACCAGTATTGCTTTGCAAGAAAACAACATCAAAATAGTTAACGAGTATTCCTTTGGTAATTTATCAAATTTACAAACTCTTCGCCTTGACAAAAACAAGATATCGAGCATTTCTTCAAAAGCGTTTTATGGTTTACCAAAATTAAACTCATTATACTTGATCCGTAATAACATTAGTGACATCCCGGAAGATATGGTGGAAGAAAGTGCTCCCTTGATTGGTTTTATTAGACTTGAATACAACATGCTGCGAACGGTTCCTTTAAAGTTTGTATTAAAATCCAAGAAAAATATCAAAATCTTAGGCAATCCAATCCATTGCGACTGTCTCTCTGTAGTAACTGATGTCACACTACGGAATTTAGTACACGGGGAGTGCCGTACACCAACACACCTCAAAGGACGGCGCATTTCTTCGTTGAGGTATGCTGACGTAAACTGCGAAGTTTGTTCAAATAACCCTTGCAAAAATGGAGTGTGCTTTTCAAAAGATGGAGGGAAAACAAGCAACTGTTCCTGCTTCAATGGATACACAGGTAGATATTGTGAAAAAGAAATTGAAATATTTTCCGATAACGCAAAAGTGAATAACACTGGCAGTAACCTTGCATGTGTTTTAAAAGGTAAGTCCTTTATATAAAACTTTAATAAAATAAAACTTAAATTGTAATACCATTACCTTACATTCTAGGCCTCCCCCCCCCCTCGGGGTTCTGGGTTCTGGGGCCTCCTTACTTGACTCTTGCGTCCTGGGTTTTTCTTTATCTACCCTTTTTAATTGGGATTTAATAAAATGCTTGTGTTATATTTTAAATTTTGTTCCTATAGGATGCGATAAGGAGAATTTTAACACAAGTCTTGCTTGGAAAGACTTAAGTTTACACGAGCTAATTGTAAGTAACGGATTGAATATCAAGAATTTTGCATTCTTGCTTTAGCGACTTACCTAAATTAATCCTGGCAAAATACAATTTAAAGTAAATGTATTTTTTGAGGAACCAACTGTAATAAGATTCAAAAACTTCTAAACAAGTTTAATATACCTGGTATACCATTGAATACCAAGCAACAAATTATTTTAAGAGACCGGGCTGCGGTGTTATTAGTTTAAAATTAGTTTAAAATACGCGTAGCTAAAACGGGTTTCATGGCTGTAAATATTTCTCATTTTTTGTTTCATCATTTAAAAAGTATCTACATTTTATTATTTATTTAGAATTTCACTTTTGTCAACGCCAACTTTCCGCCCATACATATTGCAGAAAACTTATTTAGAATTATTAATGGAAGCTCTATCACAACATTAGACGATTTGTTCAGAATCACCGTCGTGTTTGACCAGATTGTTAAAGTATTTAAACCAAATCGGAATTTGACGGTATAAATGAAGTCTAGTGTTTTTCCCCCTTATTTTCTATGGTGTATTTTTAAGTAAAAAAGAGAAAAAAAGGATTTGCTCCAATTAAAAGGGTTAACGGAATGTTGAAAGCGTTATAATTTTCTCCTTAGTTATTCCAACACATTATAAACATTGTTAGTGGATATATGGACATCGACGCTAAGTTATTGGCACAAGGTCAAGATTTTTCAAGAATATTAGTGCAAAGTCTCTACACATTGCGTTCGGTAATGGCGAATGTTTCTAGCGATGCTGACAAGGATCACCTCTCCGTTGAGTCCAAGAATATTCAATTTTTTGTAACTAGACGGCGTATTGGCGACATGAGAATATTCACTACAAAGTTACCTTGTATCGGTTGTAATGGACACGATGGTAATGACACGAAATATCCACCTTTGAGCATTAACAAAACATTTGATGGTGGCCTTCAGATGTATTATTTTAGTAGCAACGTGTTGTTTTTAAATAAAGAACAAGTTGAGATTATCAAACGTGGAGGATTTTCAAAAATAAGGACGAATGTAGTAGTTCTGCAAAGCTCAGAAGAACATCCAAATACTTCTTTGGTGAAAGATGATTCTGTTTTGAAATGTGGTGTACGCGATTCAAATTTAAGTAAGTTAAAAATTCATTATGCTTGTTTGTGTTTAAATTGTCATTAACCAGGTATTGGGAATTTTTAGATTTAAAACTTCTTAAACAAACTTAATTAAACATTAAACTGACATTTCATTGTCTTTTTTAACAGAGAATTGTGAACTGGCCAGTGGTCTTTCTACCTTGGTCCTAACGTATTATGTTATACATTCGTAAAAAGTGAAAACATTATTCTTCATTTTTTTAGTCAAAACGACTGGTTGTTATTCAACATTCAATGCTACTTCACATAGAACTTGCCATTGCTCACTGTGGATGGAAATTTACTATTACCCCCTGTCCGGCTTGAAAACAAACGGTAACTGATTAGCTATATATTCAATTATTTAAGGAAAATTCAAATAACTTTGTATAAATAAGTTAGAACATTCTTTCACTAAACAATTTATTCCATTTCAGAAACGCGTTACACAACCCCTTCTACGACAACACATGAGATTGAAATAACGAAGCCAGTTACACAATCTCAACGAGCTGACCAAATCAATAAAGTATGTGTACATTTATAGGCTTATTAAAAAATCTTGAATTCTGTTCTGTCGTTCCAATACTTATTAAAATACTAATCCTCTTACGGATCTGTTGGTTATATATTTAAACTTTCTTTAGATTACAATCTGCACTGGTAAACAGACTACCAACTGTTCTAAAAGTTTAGATGTGTCAAAGGAGATAGTTGAAATGATGTCGCATGGAACTGCCATCAACAGTGCAGCTGAAGTGGAAAAAGCAGTTAGCACCGCTGAAAGCGTAGTCTATTCCATAAACAATGCAACTGAATCAAAATGCGAGGTAAGTTACAGAATTTCTTTTAAATTTTACAACAGTTGAAATACATGTATTAGTCATACAATATGATACAATTAATCTTGTCTCTTACAGATTATGGAGAATATACTGCAAGCTGCAAGCAATCTTTTAGACGCAAATTCAACATTACTTGAAGAAGCAGAAACGAACTCTAATTCTTCAACCAAAATTGTTAAATTGCTGGAGAAGCTAGCAGATAAAATTGCTTTAACACTTCACCCATCACAACGTAACCATTCTGTGTCTACTGAAAATATTGCATTATTGATATTACCTGTAACTCACAACGAAACGTTTATAGAAGCAGACACCTCTGGGCAAAATAAGACGGCTATCGTTCGAAAAACAGCACATAATCAGCACACCAACTTGGCGTCTATCAAAATACCAGTAGAGGCAATGGAGCAAGCCAAAGGCTCATATATCTTCTCTTACTTTTTCAAAAAAAATAAATTCTTTATGACAAAAGCAATTCCAAATCTCCAGTACATTGGTGTCAGTGAAAACACTGTTGTCCTTTCTGCAAGCATCGGTAACCGTTCCGTATCGAACCTTACAAATCCAGTAGTAATATCGTTTAAAAAAAATGATGAAATGACTGGAGAAGAGAAGTGCAAATTTTGGGATTTCGAGCTTAGTAAGTTTTATACAAAAACGTGCATTTTAAGTTTCTATTTCAGCTATAGGGATACAATGCGGATAGAGGGTTTATTTCAAAAGTAAATATAGACGACTGCATGAAATTATGATACAACCATCCCTTCTTAAGTACATTCTATTCTGAAAATTTTTTTTCTTAGTTACGCACTCAACAGAGAATGCAATCTTGATATATGTATATTATTTTAGAAAACGTCGCTATTAATGCGTCAGGAGGTTGGTCGGACAAAGGGTGCCAAACTATCCAATCAAAGGAAAGCGATTTTATTGAATGCAAATGTAACCATCTCACAAATTTCGCGCTTATTGTGGATGTGAATCAAAACTTCAACAACCCACTGCGTTTAAAATTTATTTCATGGATAGGTTGTGGGGTGTCCATCGCTGGTTTGATACTTACCATTATAGTATATCTATCACTTAGGTGAGTCTTAACTTTACTGCAGTTTGCAGTTTGTTTTTTAATTACGAATATAAATAAAAAGCGTAGATCGTTAAGGTAGCCATTTTTTAGTAGGATGAATTTCTTGGATAAAAATAGCGAAATAAAAGTATTAAAATCTATATTTCTATTAAAATCTTTTTATTCCTAAATAATGTGTTAGTTTTTTACTTTGCATTCTTATGTAACAGGAATGGTTTTTGTAATTACTCTTGTATGAACATGAGAGAAACCAACATGAAACAGCAGTTATACAGATAGAGTAAATTTGATTCACTGTGTTGCCAAAAAATGACTAAATGGCAAAATTTAGGCAGTATTATTTCCTTTTTAAAAATAATATATTCGAAACGAAAACAAACTTATTCATATAGCGTTCTACTATTCATCTAGATGGATAATTTTAACACTTACATGTTTTCATTCTCCCTATAGAACAATTCGACAGACATTTGCTTCCAGAGTTTTAATTAGTTTGTGTTTGGCATTGATGTTCACGTTGATCCTGTTTATATTTGGCGTTGAGAGAACATCCTCTCGACTTGGTTGTCAAAGCATTGCAGCTTTGCTACAATACTTTATTCTGGTCACTTTTCTGTGGATGGCTATTGAAGGTTATAACTTGTACCGACATTTCATCAACATTTATATCGTGCGCAAACTATCAACTCGTGAATTTATAAAGATGTCGTGTTTTGCATGGGGTAGGAAGATATTGGTATCTTCGGATTATTTTTCTGATTTTATAAACAATGTAACAAAAATTAATTAAAAAAGATTTTTCAAGAGCTTCTAAGAACATCGGCAGTTAAATATTGTCCTTTTCGACATTGCATTTGTTTGCTTATACATACAGTCTTTTTTTATTCTTTATTATTAACTTTCAAAGAAAAACATGCAAATTGTCTGATTTGTTTTAGGTACACCTCTTGTGATTGTGGCACTCACAATTGTTGCTGATCCAGAAAAACTTGGCAATAATAAATTGTAAGTATGAATTAGCACGGGGATGTATATAAGCCACAAAGTAGTACCGAAAAATCATTTATTGGTACTCTTGTTGATTATACATCTTAAGCCAACAATTTTCCGTAATTTAATCATAAGAATGCAAATCAATTGAATTTGCAATGATCAATGTATATTTTATACGACAGACCAGATCATGGCAAGTGTTTTTGAAGGCCGATGAGTACATAGAAAAATGATTGAAATAAAAGTCGAATTTACGTAAGTTTTTTTTTAGATGTCTCGTTCATGGACGATCATTTTACATTGGTGTGCTTCTACCAATTAGCATTATCTGGTTTGGTAATATGATGTCATTACGTTTGTCTATCGTAAACATGAACAAACCAAGACTTATCCTAAGAGAATCTGATAAAAAGGAGTTTAAACTCAAGGTGATGCGAGTGTTGCTTTGTAGCACACTACTTGGTGTGACGTGGATATTTGGAATCCTCGCCATTGGATACTTGAGAGACCTTTTCCAATTGCTATTTTGTGTGTTCAATTCATTACAAGGTTTAGCCATATTTGTACTGTTTGTGATATGTCATAAGGATATTCGAATGGAAGTAAGCAGGGCGTGGAAGAAGAATTCAATGGAGAAAACTACCAAAATGTACGACAGGTAAGCCATGCACCTTGTGACAAAAAACGTTGTTTTGAAGACATTAAATGGATGAAGACTGCTAGGTCATCTCAGTGTATAATTAGATGCCTTTAAGCTTGTTCAAAATTCAAATACCTGATAAATTAAATTTTTCGTTGTGAGTCCATTCCATTATCATGATAACATGACTAATCAGAAAACCTTGCGTTACTTTGGTGCTTTTATTTCAATTTGATGTTACTACTTGCGTGTGGCTGAAAATCAATGCTTTCTATTTTTTATAGTTATCAAATACAGAGTAAAGGGTGTTCGAAGAAAAATGAATTTGTAAGAAAATCCTGAACATAGCCTTCGACGACAAATTTCAGTTTTAACTGGTGCGTTGCATTGAGGCGTTGCGGTGCTTACTTCAATCCTTATTTGAGCGTGGCGCCAAATTGAATAGTTACAGCATTGATTTATCCAAGGAGGTTATTTATCCTTGTAAATACATTTTATTTATCATGGCGAATTTTCTTTCACATTTTCCTTTATTTAACCGTGAAATATTAATTTAATTTTCTCAACTTATTTTTTCTCTTTGTTTCTAAATAAATAACAAGAAAACACTTGCGGTTTTAACACTTGTTCTAAGTATAATCTTGAAAAGGATGCAAGGCAATTGATCGTTAACCCACGTTCATTCAAACCCACTGCGAGTGCGGACATTCAGTCTGCGCATGCGTGGATTTACGATAAACAAACTTTGATATTTTTGGCTAGCTACGGGAATCGACCACGAGTTAAATGCCCTGAAATTGTAGGAAAAACATCAATTATAACACATTTTCATATTCAAATGTAAAGAACATTGAATATACTGTTGACATAACTTGAAATACCCAAACAAAATCATTAAAAAAGGTTTCTACTCTTCCGATAAGTAAAGCTAGCTAATTCTCAGATTTAGCCATGAAATATCCGAACCCTGCCGGTTTTACCAGGCAAAAGATTAATTGAAATACTTAAAGCTAACCATCAACAACCATTCCTGAAAGTTTCTGCTAATGGCCACTTTTTTACACAAAGTTACAAGCATTTTTGTAACACTACTCAATTTTACCTTTTTTCGCAGTACCTAGCCCAATTCATAATGGCTGACCCACAACAAATCCCTGCCGAAATGTGTACAAATCACATCGGAATACCACGAAAAGAAAAGAGGAATAAACACAAGGATAAAAAAATAGGTTTTTTTAACAATTATAGTATATAAATATAAATCAATCCTAAAAGTTGGAACACCAGACTAGGCAAATGTTTAGTATGTGTCTCAAAATCTCCCTATTTTTACTTGGAATTTGATACTATACAGCTTTTGCAATTGAAACTATTAATGGCTTAAGTCTAGCACCACAACGTACGAAGGAAATCAATTACAAAAACGTTAACTAATACAACCGACCTGATTAAGCAGCTAAATTTTCTAACATTTAGACTGCTGACACGTTTTTTATAAGAACAAACCATATAAGAACATATGGCTTTAGAGGTACAAAACATTAGAACATGCTAAAAACATTTAAGGCTTCGTAAATACCAAGAATCTCCTTTAAACTTCAAAAATGGCGAAATGAAAGGAAAATTAAGAACATTTTAAGGCTTTAAATTAAGAAAGTTAAGAACTTTCGTCAAGTTGAGTGTTCTTTATAAAAACAACGTGAATCAGGATGGTGCACTTTTACAAAATCGAAAACGTTGTTGTTTTGAGTATACCATTGGGAGAAGAATTTTTCCTGAGTGACTTTAAGGAAATAGAAAAATATTTATATTTTGAAATCAAAATCTATAGCTTTCTTGTATTCTTGCAGTCCCAATATTGTGTTGTATATGTTACTCTTTTCGCCCTAGAACCGAGTGATAATTTTTTTTTGCAAAATCTGCATCACAAAACACAAGCACATTTCTAAACCACAGATTAAATGTTGCACAAATATGGCTGGACATGATGCTTATGTCAACACGGACCAATATATTTAAAATTTTATAATTCTTTTCTCGTATTGGGACGGGATGCTAAAGCACTAAAAAATTAACCGGTCATATACCGTAATGCTTCGAATAAACGCCTGGGGCGTTTATTAAATTTTTTGACATTTTTTGGGGGCGACTATTCGAGGGGGCGTTTAAAAGAGGGGGCCGTTTATTAAATTTTTTACACTTTGTCTCTTTTGCAGTTTTTAAGGATACCTATAATATATATCTTCACAACAGAAAATAAAAGATATTCACATGTTTTAGAGAATGAACTTCAAAAGCGAAAAACTAAATTTCCAACCTTAAACCTAAGATTTAGGAAAAAAGTAAGTATACTTTTACTATTGCCTCCGCCCTTTATGAGGGAGGGGCGTCTATTCGAGGGGGGCCTTTATTTAAAAAATGACTGAAAAGGAGGGGCGTCTATCCGAGGGGTGCGTTTATTCGAAGCATTACAGTACAGCAGTAAAACTTGTGATTTCAACATGATCTATGCAGCAACAACAACATTATTTTATTTCCAATAACATCTATTTCTAAATATTGTGGTGATTTGGGAGCGTTCACATATTACGTAATTTTGCCTATTTTTTACTTCCCTCTCCCCCATGTAATCAGTCGTGATCATTTGTTTGACCCCCCTCCCAAAATTACGTCATCATCTACTTAAACCCCCCCCCCCTCCCAAAAAAAAACAAAAAAAATCCGTAAAGAATTAGCTTATGAATGAAAACAAACACTGTTTGTCTTACCAGAACCTACAAAAGTTTTAAATATTTACAGTTTATATTTTACTTTTATATTTTACATGCTAGATATAGAATATGGCGAATACAAACGCTTTAGATAGTTGATATTTTTCACACTCATTATAAAATATGCTGTTAATTTTTTTGATTTGCTTATGTCATCAAACCACTTGACCCCTCCCAGCTCCCTCATAATCAAGCGTAAGCAATTTCGATGACCCCCCCCTCCCCTACTTGATTACGTAATATGTGAACGCTCCCTTACATATAGACAAATCTCAAACTAAGCCATCAAAACATTTTTATATAATCTATAACTTTATAGATGACTTGTCAATGTTTACAAAAGTTAAAAAGTTTGCGTTTTTTTTTGCACATTTCTGTAGGCAGAAATATAATCATGTTTACCTACACAAAAGTGCGCGCATGCCCATTGTTCTCAAAATGAAATCAAAACAACTTTGTCACACGGAAAGTGGATATACAACTGAAAAACTGCAGGCATGAATTTTTTATATATTATACTTCAAAAGTCTACTTAATATATACATCGTTTGAGCCAAAGTAAACTGTAATCTGCATCACATAATTTAGCACTGAATGTTTATGCTCGTCAAGTATCAAGTTAAGTCCATCAAAAGTAAAGAGCAAAACATCGACACCAAATATGATAACACTTTTCTGTATGTTCGTTCGTGTCTTTTCATCATCCTTCTTGTGTATTTCACTGTAAATAAAAAACTATACACCAGGTGTGGATTTTTTTGCTGAAAGTATAATTAAACGTTTGCTATGCAACAAAAATAAGACGATCTGGGACTTTATTTTGCATGTTGGTCTCAGCAACTTGAAAAATCGCTTCACCAGAGCCATGTTTATCCAACATCAATAAAATTTTTAAGCCATTTTTCGGTAAAATTTGTAAGGTTGGTGAAATGATCTTTAAAGTCAGTTAAGTTACAGAAAACAAACAGTTTTAAGGGCAGCCTAGGCAAACATCAACTTTTTGCCAACCTGCATTAAAAAACAATTCTTAATTGGGTTACCAATAAAAATATATCATGTTTATGCCCCGAAGTCCTCACAAGAATGAGTCGGACCGTCAACTGGATTTTCTCTAAAGTTTGCAGCTGGAAGCACCAAGAAGGGGGGTCTGGGGGAGGAGGAATTGAGCTATTAATAGGCTGCTCTACACCTATGCACACTGAAATAATATATGCAAAAGAAACTTAGTTACATACCTTGCAAGTGCGATAAATGGTATCCATTTTGAGCGTCAAAAAGGGTCATTTTTGATGTTTCACTACATCCACAAAAAAGTGGCCATAACTCAGGCAGCTGGATTTGAGTTCCTTAACCTCTCCGCTTCACTATAAAACCATTCAATAAGTTGGCATAACCGGCTGGAGAAAGATATAGTGCATTTTTCGCTTTGATGTGATTTTCCAGGTATTATGATACCTTGATTTCAACTGCTCAAGAAATCTGCATCCAGTCGTTTCTGGTCACCACAACAAAATTTTTTGAAAGAAGTGTCCCGCGTTGTGAATCAAAGCCTGAGTCAGCAATTTTTCGCGTGCATTTAATTTGCTTATTTATCGAAATCGATCAGGGTTAAAAAGAGTAAAATCTCACGCGGTCAAGGGCCATATTGAATTTCAAAATAACGTAAACAAAGTTTGCGCATGCGCAGGCTGAATGTCCGGCCGTGAACTACCGTGAACCCTATTCGGTCCGGGGTTTTCCGAACATACTATGACCGGGGTGGGGGAGCGGATTCCGCCCCCCCTCAATAACTTTTCATAGGGTTGTTCAAATTGAATCAAACTTGGCACACTTAGTACGTCATAAAAGGAACAAAATGGCGGCAATAAATTTTTGCTTGCGTCAGCACATTTCCTGTGACGTCATCAGAAGCTTGAAATTTGTTAAAAATGCCACTATCTGCTTAAAATTTAATTACTTTTGTTCTAGAGCGAATTTTTAACTTCTGTTTGAAGTTTCTGAAAGCTAAATAAAAATTATTTAACATATCTTCCGGTTTTTACATGGATCGCATCAAAGATTGCCAAAAATTGCCCAAAAATCCGTTTTTTTCCGACTTTCGGGTAAAACCCGACAAAATCGGGACATCGGATTAGTCACGTGTCCAAATTATGCAAAACGATTCTTCATGATAAAACAAAGTAGTGTTGCAAGTTTCAAGTTCTAAGGATAATCCTAACAGGAGTTATTATATTTTACCCATTATAAGGATTTCATAGAGATTTTTAGGGGTAGTTTCGAGTAATGGCCAATATCAAAGTCTCTGAAAGGGATGGGACCTAAAAATTTAGCATGCAGGTGTCTAATAGATAAATATTGAAACTCAGTAAGTATCATAGCCATATAACAAAGCAATAAGGAGTTATTAAAAAAACCGTCAGGGGGGGGGGGGGGGGGGGGGGGGGGGCGGATATTATAAACGGCTTTCGTAAAGAAAAGTAGAAGGAAAAAAAAAATCATTAAATTTGAAGGTTAGCAATATTGAAAAGGTTAAAAACTGCGAGTGATAGAGATTTAAAATCTTACAGTCTCTTGTATTATCGCCAACAGGAACTTTTAAATTTACTATAATTCGTATATTTTGGAGGCCATTTATTAAACCGTAGAAAGTCTTCATGTATGGTAATTAGTAAAATAAGTGTTTTTGTTTCGAAAAGATGCTAATTTTAAAATAGTGCATCATAATTCATCCATTATTCATAAACAGGTTGTCTCGACAAGTCTATGTAGTTGTGAAGTGCGCATATAATTTCTCGACATTTTGGGTAGTCTGTTTGTGGCACGCTGCACTTGAGAATGTGCGAGGATAAGAAGAAATGACGGAGACGTTACTGAACTGTTTCGTAGGCCCTTTAATATATGCCAGTCGTTGGCCTGTCTAAAAATCCACAGGAATTCGCCTGCCGTATATACTTCCTGCATCGGTATTTCGTGCATTTTTTTGTTCAGTACTACTCTGCGGTAGTCATATGGTCACTGGAAAAATACACTATGGCTACAGAGTTATTAAAAACACACTTCCTTTCTTTTACTTATTGTTCGCCTGTTATGGAATTACTCTGCGGTAGTCATATGGTCACTGAAAAAATCCAATTATAACTACACATTTTCCTTTTTGTTAGAACCTACAATCGTGGTCACAATATGTTGGGACAAGAGAACGAATTTCGAATTTCGCCACCACAAGTAATTGCGTAGGCTCATTCTATATTAGATTCACACATCTTGAACTTGTGAAAGTTCACTTGTCAATGTTCAGAGTGGACTTAGGACTTCGGATCTTAGGTTATTTGGTAAATACGAAATTCATAAAATGTGCTAATTGTTGCTGACGTCAGCAAGACCATTAATCACGAATTTCGGGGCCTTCGTGGTCCCCGACGTGAATTATTTCGGTGTGCGGGCGTGCTAAAGAATGTGACTAACAACTTTTCAACGCTCTCTGCCTGGCTTACTTGTGTGCAAAAGTAGCGACTTTGCAGCCTGCCGGCTACAGAGTATTGACTATTTGACTCTTTTGTCCATATTTGGATAATGAGTAAAAAACTGCCTTAGTCTCAATATTTTTGTCCACGATTGTCTGAGAAAGTGGATTTTCGCGTTTTTCTTCGTTTTTTGTGGTTTCCATAGGTTCTTATGCCCAGAGTCGGTCAATATTGGACAAAATGAATCTTCTCAGACAATCGTGGTCACAATATGTTGGGACAAGAGAACGAATTTCGAATTTCGCCACCACAAGTAATTGCGTAGGCTCATTCTATATTAGATTCACACATCTTGAACTTGTGAAAGTTCACTTGTCAATGTTCAGAGTGGACTTAGGACTTCGGATCTTAGGTTATTTGGTAAATACGAAATTCATAAAATGTGCTAATTGTTGCTGACGTCAGCAAGACCATTAATCACGAATTTCGGGGCCTTCGTGGTCCCCGACGTGAATTATTTCGGTGCGCGGGCGTGCTAAAGAATGTGACTAACAACTTTTCAACGCTCTCTGCCTGGCTTACTTGTGTGCAAAAGTAGCGACTTTGCAGCCTGCCGGCTGCAGAGTATTGACTATTTGACTCTTTTGTCCACATTTGGATAATGAGTAAAAAACTGCCTTAGTCTCAATATTTTTGTCCACGATTGTCTGAGAAAGTGGATTTTTGCGTTTTTCTTCGTTTTTTGTGGTTTCCATAGGTTCTTATGCCCAGAGTCGGTCAATATTGGACAAAATGAATCTTCTCAGACAATCGTGGTCACAATATGTTGGGACAAGAGAACGAATTTCGAATTTCGCCACCACAAGTAATTGCGTAGGCTCATTCTATATTAGATTCACACATCTTGAACTTGTGAAAGTTCACTTGTCAATATTCAGAGTGGACTTAGGACTTCGGATCTTAGGTTATTTGGTAAATACGAAATTCATAAAATGTGCTAATTGTTGCTGACGTCAGCAAGACCATTAATCACGAATTTCGGGGCCTTCGTGGTCCCCGACGTGAATTATTTCGGTGTGCGGGCGTGCTAAAGAATGTGACTAACAACTTTTCAACGCTCTCTGCCTGGCTTACTTGTGTGCAAAAGTAGCGACTTTGCAGCCTGCCGGCTGCAGAGTATTGACTATTTGACTCTTTTGTCCATATTTGGATAATGAGTAAAAAACTGCCTTAGTCTCAATATTTTTGTCCACGATTGTCTGAGAAAGTGGATTTTTGCGTTTTTCTTCGTTTTTTGTGGTTTCCATAGGTTCTTATGCCCAGAGTCGGTCAATATTGGACAAAATGAATCTTCTCAGACAATCGTGGTCACAATATGTTGGGACAAGAGAACGAATTTCGAATTTCGCCACCACAAGTAATTGCATAGGCTCATTCTACATTAGATTCACACATCTTGAACTTGTGAAAGTTCACTTGTCAATGTTCAGAGTGGACTTAGGACTTCGGATCTTAGGTTATTTGGTAAATACGAAATTCATAAAATGTGCTAATTGTTGCTGACGTCAGCAAGACCACTAATCACGAATTTCGGGGCCTTCGTGGTCCCCGACGTGAATTATTTCGGTGCGCGGGCGTGCTAAAGAATGTGACTAACAACTTTTCAACGCTCTCTGCCTGGCTTACTTGTGTGCAAAAGTAGCGACTTTGCAGCCTGCCGGCTGCAGAGTATTGACTATTTGACTCTTTTGTCCACATTTGGATAATGAGTAAAAAACTGCCTTAGTCTCAATATTTTTGTCCACGATTGTCTGAGAAAGTGGATTTTTGCGTTTTTCTTCGTTTTTTGTGGTTTCCATAGGTTCTTATGCCCAGAGTCGGTCAATATTGGACAAAATGAATCTTCTCAGACAATCGTGGTCACAATATGTTGGGACAAGAGAACGAATTTCGAATTTCGCCACCACAAGTAATTGCGTAGGCTCATTCTATATTAGATTCACACATCTTGAACTTGTGAAAGTTCACTTGTCAATATTCAGAGTGGACTTAGGACTTCGGATCTTAGGTTATTTGGTAAATACGAAATTCATAAAATGTGCTAATTGTTGCTGACGTCAGCAAGACCAGTAATCACGAATTTCGGGGCCTTCGTGGTCCCCGACGTGAATTATTTCGGTGTGCGGGCGTGCTAAAGAATGTGACTAACAACTTTTCAACGCTCTCTGCCTGGCTTACTTGTGTGCAAAAGTAGCGACTTTGCAGCCTGCCGGCTGCAGAGTATTGACTATTTGACTCTTTTGTCCATATTTGGATAATGAGTAAAAAACTGCCTTAGTCTCAATATTTTTGTCCACGATTGTCTGAGAAAGTGGATTTTTGCGTTTTTCTTCGTTTTTTGTGATTTCCATAGGTTCTTATGCCCAGAGTCGGTCAATATTGGACAAAATGAATCTTCTCAGACAATCGTGGTCACAATATGTTGGGACAAGAGAACGAATTTCTAATTTCGCCACCACAAGTAATTGCGTAGGCTCATTCTATATTAGATTCACACATCTTGAACTTGTGAAAGTTCACTTGTCAATGTTCAGAGTGGACTTAGGACTTCGGATCTTAGGTTATTTGGTAAATACGAAATTCATAAAATGTGCTAATTGTTGCTGACGTCAGCAAGACCATTAATCACGAATTTCGGGGCCTTCGTGGTCCCCGACGTGAATTATTTCGGTGTGCGGGCGTGCTAAAGAATGTGACTAGCAACTTTTCAACGCTCTCTGCCTGGCTTACTTGTGTGCAAAAGTAGCGACTTTGCAGCCTGCCGGCTGCAGAGTATTGACTATTTGACTCTTTTGTCCATATTTGGATAATGAGTAAAAAACTGCCTTAGTCTCAATACTTTTTGTCCACGATTGTCTGAGAAAGTGGATTTTTGCGTTTTTCTTCGTTTTTTGTGGTTTCCATAGGTTCTTATGCCAGAGTCGGTCAATATTGGACAAAATGAATCTTCTCAGACAATCGTGGTCACAATATGTTGGGACAAGAGAACGAATTTCGAATTTCGCCACCACAAGTAATTGCGTAGGCTCATTCTATATTAGATTCACACATCTTGAACTTGTGAAAGTTCACTTGTCAATGTTCAGAGTGGACTTAGGACTTCGGATCTTAGGTTATTTGGTAAATACGAAATTCATAAAATGTGCTAATTGTTGCTGACGTCAGCAAGACCATTAATCACGAATTTCGGGGCCTTCGTGGTCCCCGACGTGAATTATTTCGGTGTGCGGGCGTGCTAAAGAATGTGACTAACAACTTTTCAACGCTCTCTGCCTGCTTACTTGTGTGCAAAAGTAGCGACTTTGCAGCCTGCCGGCTGCAGAGTATTGACTATTTGACTCTTTTGTCCATATTTGGATAATGAGTAAAAAAACTGCCTTAGTCTCAATATTTTTGTCCACGATTGTCTGAGAAAGTGGATTTTTGCGTTTTTCTTCGTTTTTTGTGATTTCCATAGGTTCTTATGCCCAGAGTCGGTCAATATTGGACAAAATGAATCTTCTCAGACAATCGTGGTCACAATATGTTGGGACAAGAGAAAGAATTTCGAATTTCGCCACCACAAGTAATTGCGTAGGCTCATTCTATATTAGATTCACACATCTTGAACTTGTGAAAGTTCACTTGTCAATGTTCAGAGTGGACTTAGGACTTCGGATCTTAGGTTATTTGGTAAATACGAAATTCATAAAATGTGATAATTGTTGCTGACGTCAGCAAGACCATTAATCACGAATTTCGGGGCCTTCGTGGTCCCCGACGTGAATTATTTCGGTGTGCGGGCGTGCTAAAGAATGTGACCAACAACTTTTCAACGCTCTCTGCCTGGCTTACTTGTGTGCAAAAGTAGCGACTTTGCAGCCTGCCGGCTGCAGAGTATTGACTATTTGACTCTTTTGTCCATATTTGGATAATGAGTAAAAAACTGCCTTAGTCTCAATATTTTTGTCCACGATTGTCTGAGAAAGTGGATTTTTGCGTTTTTCTTCGTTTTTTGTGGTTTCCATAGGTTCTTATGCCCAGAGTCGGTCAATATTGGACAAAATGAATCTTCTCAGACAATCGTGGTCACAATATGTTGGGACAAGAGAACGAATTTCTAATTTCGCCACCACAAGTAATTGCGTAGGCTCATTCTATATTAGATTCACACATCTTGAACTTGTGAAAGTTCACTTGTCAATGTTCAGAGTGGACTTAGGACTTCGGATCTTAGGTTATTTGGTAAATACAAAATTCATAAAATGTGCTAATTGTTGCTGACGTCAGCAAAACCATTAATCACGAATTTCGGGGCCTTCGTGGTCCCCGACGTGAATTATTTCGGTGTGCGGGCGTGCTAAAGAATGTGACTAACAACTTTTCAACGCTCTCTGCCTGGCTTACTTGTGTGCAAAAGTAGCGACTTTGCAGCCTGCCGGCTGCAGAGTATTGACTATTTGACTCTTTTGTCCATATTTGGATAATGAGTAAAAAACTGCCTTAGTCTCAATATTTTTGTCCACGATTGTCTGAGAAAGTGGATTTTTGCGTTTTTCTTCGTTTTTTTGTGGTTTCCATAGGTTCTTATGCCCAGAGTCGGTCAATATTGGACAAAATGAATCTTCTCAGACAATCGTGGTCACAATATGTTGGGACAAGAGAACGAATTTCTAATTTCGCCACCACAAGTAATTGCGTAGGCTCATTCTATATTAGATTCACACATCTTGAACTTGTGAAAGTTCACTTGTCAATGTTCAGAGTGGACTTAGGACTTCGGATCTTAGGTTATTTGGTAAATACGAAATTCATAAAATGTGCTAATTGTTGCTGACGTCAGCAAGACCATTAATCACGAATTTCGGGGCCTTCGTGGTCCCCGACGTGAATTATTTCGGTGTGCCGGCGTGCTAAAGAATGTGACTAACAACTTTTCAACGCTCTCTGCCTGGCTTACTTGTGTGCAAAAGTAGCGACTTTGCAGCCTGCCGGCTGCAGAGTATTGACTATTTGACTCTTTTGTCCATATTTGGATAATGAGTAAAAAACTGCCTTAGTCTCAATATTTTTGTCCACGATTGTCTGAGAAAGTGGATTTTTGCGTTTTTCTTCGTTTTTTGTGGTTTCCATAGGTTCTTATGCCCAGAGTCGGTCAATATTGGACAAAATGAATCTTCTCAGACAATCGTGGTCACAATATGTTGGGACAAGAGAACGAATTTCGAATTTCGCCACCACAAGTAATTGCGTAGGCTCATTCTATATTCGATTCACACATCTTGAACTTGTGAAAGTTCACTTGTCAATGTTCAGAGTGGACTTAGGACTTCGGATCTTAGGTTATTTGGTAAATACGAAATTCATAAAATGTGCTAATTGTTGCTGACGTCAGCAAGACCATTAATCACGAATTTCGGGGCCTTCGTGGTCCCCGACGTGAATTATTTCGGTGTGCGGGCGTGCTAAAGAATGTGACTAACAATTTTTCAACGCTCTCTGCCTGGCTTACTTGTGTGCAAAAGTAGCAACTTTGCAGCCTGCCGGCTGCAGAGTATTGACTATTTGACTCTTTTATCCATATTTGGATAATGAGTAAGAAACTGCCTTAGTCTCAATATTTTTGTCCACGATTGTCTGAGAAAGTGGATTTTTGCGATTTTCTTCGTTTTTTGTGGTTTCCATAGGTTCTTATGCCCAGAGTCGGTCAATATTGGACAAAATGAATCTTCTCAGACAATCGTGGTCACAATATGTTGGGACAGGAGAACGAATATCTAATTTCGCCACCACAAGTAATTGCGTAGGCTCATTCTATATTAGATTCACACATCTTGAACTTGTGAAAGTTCACTTGTCAATGTTCAGAGTGGACTTAGGACTTCGGATCTTAGGTTATTTGGTAAATACGAAATTCATAAAATGTGCTAATTGCTGCTGACGTCAGCAAGACCATTAATCACGAATTTCGGGGCCTTCGTGGTCCCCGACGTGAATTATTTCGGTGTGCGGGCGTGCTAAAGAGTGTGACTAACAACTTTTCAACGCTCTCTGCCTGGCTTACTTGTGTGCAAAAGTAGCGACTTTGCAGCCTGCCGGCTGCAGAGTATTGACTATTTGACTCTTTTGTCCATATTTGGATAATGAGTAAAAAACTGCCTTAGTCTCAATATTTTTGTCCACGATTGTCTGAGAAAGTGGATTTTTGCGTTTTTCTTCGTTTTTTGTGGTTTCCATAGGTTCTTATGCCCAGAGTCGGTCAATATTGGACAAAATGAATCTTCTCAGACAATCGTGGTCACAATATGTTGGGACAAGAGAACGAATTTCGAATTTCGCCACCACAAGTAATTGCGTAGGCTCATTCTATATTAGATTCACACATCTTGAACTTGTGAAAATTCACTTGTCAATGTTCAGAGTGGACTTAGGACTTCGGATCTTAGGTTATTTGGTAAATACGAAATTCATAAAATGTGCTAATTGTTGCTGACGTCAGCAAGACCATTAATCACGAATTTCGGGGCCTTCGTGGTCCCCGACGTGAATTATTTCACTGTGCGGGCGTGCTAAAAAATGTGACTAACAACTTTTCAACGCTCTCTGCCTGGCTTACTTGTGTGCAAAAGTAGCGACTTTGCAGCCTGCCGGCTTGCAGAGTATTGACTATTTGACTCTTTTGTCCATATTTGGATAATGAGTAAAAAAACTGCCTTAGTCTCAATATTTTTGTCCACGATTGTCTGAGAAAGTGGATTTTTGCGTTTTTCTTCGTTTTTTGTGGTTTCCATAGGTTCTTATGCCCAGAAGTCGGTCAATATTGGACAAAATGAATCTTCTCAGACAATCGTGGTCACAATATGTTGGGACAAGAGAACGAATTTCGAATTTCGCCACCACAAGTAATTGCGTAGGCTCATTCTATATTAGATTCACACATCTTGAACTTGTGAAAGTTCACTTGTCAATGTTCAGAGTGGACTTAGGACTTCGGATCTTAGGTTATTTGGTAAATACGAAAATTCATAAAATGTGCTAATTGTTGCTGACGTCAGCAAGACCATTAATCACGAATTTCGGGCCTTCGTGGTCCCCGACGTGAATTATTTCGGTGTGCGGGCGTGCTAAAGAATGTGACTAGCAACTTTTCAACGCTCTCTGCCTGGCTTACTTGTGTGCAAAAGTAGCGACTTTGCAGCCTGCCGGCTGCAGAGTATTGACTATTTAACTCTTTGTCCATATTTGGATAATGAGTAAAAAATGCCTTAGTCTCAAGATTTTTGTCCACGATTGTCTGAGAAAGTGGATTTTTGCGTTTTTCTTCGTTTTTTGTGGTTTCCATAGGTTCTTATGCCCAGAATCGGTCAATATTGGACAAAATGAATCTTCTCAGACAATCGTGGTCACAATATGTTGGGACAAGAGAACGAATTTCGAATTTCGCCACCACAAGTAATTGCGTAGGCTCATTCTATATTAGATTCACACATCTTGAACTTGTGAAAGTTCACTTGTCAATGTTCAGAGTGGACTTAGGACTTCGGATCTTAGGTTATTTGGTAAATACAAAATTCATAAAATGTGCTAATTGTTGCTGACGTCAGCAAGACCATTAATCACGAATTTCGGGGCCTTCGTGGTCCCCGACGTGAATTATTTCGGTGTGCGGGCGTGCTAAAGAATGTGACTAGCAACTTTTCAACGCTCTCTGCCTGGCTTACTTGTGTGAAAAAGTAGCGACTTTGCAGCCTGCCGGCTGCAGAGTATTGACTATTTGACTCTTTTGTCCATATTTGGATAATGAGTAAAAAACTGCCTTAGTCTCAATATTTTTGTCCACGATTGTCTGAGAAAGTGGATTTTTGCGTTTTTCTTCGTTTTTTGTGGTTTCCATAGGTTCTTATGCCCAGAATCGGTCAATATTGGACAAAATGAATCATCTCAGACAGACAATCGTGGTCACAATATGTTGGGACAAGAGAACGAATTTCGAATTTCGTCACCACAAGTAATTGCGTAGGCTCATTCTATATTAGATTCACACATCCTAAACTTGTGAAAGTTCACTTGTCAATGTTCAGAGTGGACTTAGGACTTCGGATCTTAGGTTATTTGGTAAATACAAAATTCGTAAAATGTGCTAATTGTTGCTAACGTCAGCAAGACCATTAATCACGAATTTCGGGGCCTTCGTGGTCCCCGACGTGAATTATTTCGGTGTGCGGGCGTGCTAAAGAATGTGACTAGCAACTTTTCAACGCTCTCTGCCTGGCTTACTTGTGTGCAAAAGTAGCGACTTTGCAGCCTGCCGGCTGCAGAGTATTGACTATTTGACAGTTTTTGTCCATATTTGGATAATGAGTAAAAAAAACTGCCTTAGTCTCAATATTTTTGTCCACGATTGTCTGAGCAAGTGGATTTTTGCGTTTTTCTTCGTTTTTTTGTGGTTTCCATAGGTTCTTATGCCCAGAATCGGTCAATATTGGACAAAATGAATCTTCTCAGACAATCGTTGTCACAATATGTTGGGACAGGGGAACGAATTTCGAATTTCGCCACCACAAGTAATTGCGTAGGCTCATTCTATATTAGATTCACATATCTTGAACTTGTGAAAGTTCACTTGTCAATGTTCAGAGTGGACTTAGGATTTCGGATCTTAGGTTATTTGTTAAATACGAAATTCATAAAATGTGCTAATTGTTGCTGACGTCAGCAAGGCCATTAATCACGAATTTCGGGGCCTTCGTGGTCCTCGACGTGAATTATTTCGGTGTGCGGGCGTGCTAAAGAATGTGACTAGCAACTTTTCAACGCTCTCTGCCTGGCTTACTTGTGTGCAAAAGTAGCGACTTTGCAGCCTGCCGGCTGCAGAGTATTGACTATTTGACTCTTTTGTCCATATTTGGATAATGAGTAAAAAACTGCCTTAGTCTCAATATTTTTGTCCACGATTGTCTGAGAAAGTGGATTTTTGCGTTTTTCTTCGTTTTTTGTGGTTTCCATAGGTTCTTATGCCAGAGTCGGTCAATATTGGACAAAATGAATCTTCTCAGACAATCGTGTCACAATATGTTGGGACAAAGAGAACGAATTTCGAATTTGCGCCACTAAGATAATTTGAAATTCACTAAATGTTGCTTAATTGTGTTGCCGTTGACGTCAGCAAGACCATTAATCACGAATTTCGGGCTTCGTGGTCCCCGACGTGAATTATTTCGGTGTGCGGGCGTGCTAAAGAATGTGACTAGCAACTTTTCAACGCTCTCTGCCTGGCTTACTTGTGTGCACAAGTAGCGACTTTGCAGCCTGCCGGCTGCAGAGTATTGACTATTTGACTATTTTGTCCATATTTGGATAATGAGTAAAAAACTGCCTTAGTCTCAATATTTTTGGTTTGACATTAGGCCAAATTTAAATACACATTAAGGCCATACCGAGTTTTTGAGCTTAAAAAATTCTCAAAAACAAACTGTTACGTTACGTCGCTTTCTAAGACATACCTTATCGGGAAAAAAAAGTCGGGGCAAAGTGACTAAATTTTTTGCAAGTGACTTAAATTTTCCCCGACCAAAATTTCCCCCGATTATTTTTTCCCCGACTAGTACTTTTACCCGATTTTTTTATACCCGACTAAGAATTTACCCCGACTTTTTTATTTTATCCTAAACTTTTTTTGCAAAAAAGGATCGGGGACATAAAAACATGTTGGAAACAAAAAGAAACAACATTTTGTGTTTAAACAACATGAAACAATCATACAACTATAACATCAGTAGTTCGTTTAAGTCAAACAACGAATGGTCTCTCAGTTCTTTTCATTTCGAGAAGCAAGGAATGGGTTGTACTTATTCTCGTAGTTGTTTTTGTATGAAAAACATACATAGATAAATAAAAAAAAATTGATTTAAATTCCCTTGTGAGGTTATGTACAGGAATATCATAAATTTTTTTTCCCGATAAGGTATATAACAACAATTAGCGCATTTTTGCCGCCGGGTTTGGATTGAAGAAGAAGCTGTAAATAGCTAAATTTGACATTTTCTTGTACGTTTTTTAAAGACTGTTCAGTTAAGAACATAATAAGAACGATTTCAGCAAAAAAAATCAGCAAAAATTTAGACGTTTAAAAAATGCAAATGTTCAAACAAAATTCATGATTCCGAATTTATATATAGTATAATATAAAAACATTTTTATTAAAATTAGATTTGTTAATTTCAGTCGAAAGTCGGCAAAACAATAGTCAACAAACAAAAACTCCACTTACAAAAGGTTCTTTAAATTTATTGCTCTTCTCGTCATAATTTAACCTAGTTAACTAAACATATCAAAATCTTAAACGAAAACTTACACACAAAAGAATGTGTCAGAGCAAAACCCGAATTCAAATCAAACCGATAAACATAAACCAATATTTCAGAGCAAACCCTGAATTAAAATCAACCAATGAGCACATAGTCAGCGTGGCCACATCCTATACCCTCTTAAATTGTAGCGAAATTAATTACAGTGGAATCTGTCTATCTCGACTACTCTCTATCTCGAACTTCTCTCTATCTCGAACTAAAGTCTCGGTCCCTTTGTGGTCCGCGTAACGTATTTTCCTTTCTTTATGTCGAACTTTCTCTATCTCGAACAAATTTTTTGGTCCTTTGCGAGTTCGAGATAGAGAGATTCCACTGTTTGTTTGTTCGTGTGAATGAGACAATTCGCGTCATAGCATTAGAGAAGAAGGGATTTCCCCGACAATGATCGCGTGAGCAAAAACAATAGAAGTAACCAATCAATAAGCGCGATCAGCATTCTGACCGCAGAAAATTCATTCGCAACCCAGCATAATTTTTCTAACCGCAGAGAAATCGGAATACTAAGGTCGGAAAAATTACGCTGGGTTGCGAATGAATTTTCTGCGGTCAGAATGCTGATCGCGCTTATTGATTGGTTACTTCTATTGTTTTTTGCTCACGCGATCATTGGCAAGGCATAAATTTGTTTTGGTTAATTTCTTCGAAAAGGCGCGAATAAATTTTATAAGAAAATAGACCACGCATTATTAATTCACACATGCGGTAGAAGCGTGTGTTCGGTTTCGTCTGCGTTCGTCGTGGTGGTGACGGTCGGGTAACAAAAATGCGATTTTTTTTCTAATAGTGTATTCATTTAAATTTAAAATGGCGATTTTAATTGTCAGTCAATTAGCCACCATAACACAGTGTAGTTGCTAAGCAAAGTATCAACTCTTTTATAATTATAAGGTGGAGAAAAAAATTATAAATTGCCAGGAAAAAGTCAAGCAGGCAGAAATGAAAACTAGCTAAGAGGAAATTAAACCATCCGACCACCAACCACTTGCACCGGCGTGCTAAATTTAGAACTTGACAGTATTGTTTTGTTTTTTTCAAACATCCAATTTTTTGAAATCGGTTAACCACAAAATTATTATTGGAACTTCTATCGAAATTGATTTAAACGTTCGTAGCCATAATCTTAAAATTGGTGTGTTTAAGATTTGTACATGGCTAAAAAAATTGAGCAGTAATTATCTGAGCATGTGAAAAAATACTGAAAACAAATATTACAAAAGTAAAAAGTTTTTAGAAGACAAAAAGTCAAAAACAGACCTTCAAACCTAAACTCTAAACACGAGCACTTTTTTAAAAAAATTAACTGTCATAATGGGTCTGTTCATTGTATGTTTTTCGTCGGCCTGTCCAGGCTGCGAAAATCTTGGATTAGTTTTTTCAAAAAAATCAGGCGTTGTGATTGATTTACTAAGCGCGTGCGGTCAAACCAAAGTAGGTAGAACTATGTCGTATTTGTTATTTGTAGTTTGTGAGTGAAATTGGAAATTAGTATTACGTTCATATTCAAAATGGCGTGTTAAAATAATGTTTTCTACATTCCACAAAATTGTGGGGAGGAATACAAGCTACCATTTTGAACAGACAGACAGACAGAATAGGGCTATTATTAAAGAGACTAGTCGTTAACCCGTGGAAAAATCCACGGGGTCGCCCGTCCTTTATATATCGCACTTCGTGTTTCCGTAACCGGACGCGGCTTTCGCGAACAGACAGACAAAATACGGCTATTTTTAAAGAGACTAGCCGGGAAACCTGGCGTCGAACCGCCGGGTTAAGCCACAAGTAAAGGTGTGACCCAGCGTTGAACACTCTGCGGAGCGCTTAATTACAGCTGTAAACTGTGCCACACGATCAGGTGGAGCGCTTTAGTACAGGTATGCAGTATGTCGCAAATCAAATGAAGCGCATACACCATTATGGTGTTGCGACATTTAGCATAAGAATTATTGCTTAAGAATATTGTTGTAGCCAAACTGAATTTTTATACTTTCACTTTTTAGCCAAATATAGGAGCGTACATACTAAAAAGGGTAACACCCTAGAACAAGCTAGAACAACCTGAGAACAAGCTAGAACAACCTGAGAACAAGCTAGAACAACCTGAGAACAAGCTAGAACAAGCTAGAACAACCTAAGAACAACCTAGAACAATCTAAGAAATATAACAACCAAAAATATAAGACTATCTCTGTATCGATTCTGTAAATAAATCTGGGTTTCTAACAAGAATATTTCCGCCATGTTTCCCGCTCGCCAAGTTATGGGGGATTCCCTTAGTTTAGTACAACAACAGCATTATAGCCGTCCCGGAATTTTTACCCCTAAAGTCCAATATCAGCATTTAGCTAGAACAATAGCTAGTTATTGCATTTCTTTATTATATTGAATTTTACCATTTTATGTGAACCCCCGGTCTTACGACGATACAGTTCGCTGCATCAAGGAAATCGACTTCTTTCTGTCTCGCCACATTCGAAATGTTTGAAATGAATGGAAAGAAGGAAAAATATTATATTTTTTTCTTCATTCAAATCAGTTTTCAGAACACAGAGCGTTTACGCTATTCCGCACAGAATTCCCATTTTATTCGCTGCCGGTTCTCCGGTTGTTCTCTTTGTTTACTGTCAGCTCTCTGATTGTTCTGTGAAACTGGTGGTTATACCTGGTTTTGTCTTTGGGTAAAAAAACCTTTAAAAACAACAACAATGAATGGAAACCAGGTCACCCATTTTGTAGCGAGATGTCGGAAACACATATTCGATACCCATTTCATTACTAAGCATCAAAGAAGGTTTTTTAAAACAGTTTTAGTTAAATGGCGTCTTCTGATGATGAAGATTTGAAGCCATTTCAAAGGTTTGTTTTTATTTTTATCGCTTCTTTATCGAAGTTTCATTTTCTTTCTGTCTTATTTTTTCATTCGTGACTTTAACTCGGAAAAACTTTCGCCAGAATTTTTTTCAACCTCAAATGTTCTTATTTGTTTTTTCCACAAAAAAGGCGAATTTATGGTCAGATTTAGGGATAATGATGAATATAGGATTGGCAGAAGTATGTCGAAGTTATTTAATTGTAAAACATTATGTCTGGTACACTTTTTTTTTATAAGAACAATGAGGCCGAGATTTACTGAAAAATAAGAACAAAATAAGAACAATGACAAGGCTGAAATTATACTGATATTCTATTTTTCCCTGAAAAAACAGAAAACATGTGTAAATCTTTCAAAAGGCAGAAATTTTCACAAAATTTATTATTGTGACTATGCGAAACTTTTTACTACTCAAAAAAGTATAGAAAAAGAAAAAATAACTGTTCCAAAATAGTAGTAGTTTTAGAAATTCTATACTCGCATTACACTTTCTTTTTTTATAAGAACCAGGAAATTTGGCTTCAGTGGTATTAGCAAAGACTGAAGGTAATCGTGAGTATACGGACAAAAATGGGAAGAAAGTGGCATACTCAGGCAATGTTTATATTTATTGGCTCACTAGGTGCTTGAAGGAGTATGATCAAAAATTTTCGTTTGAAAGAATTGATGTACCCGCAAGAACTTTAGCTTTATTGCCATCCAGTGCTGAGAAGAGTTTGAGAGACAAAGGTTGTAACATTGTTCATTAACGGAATTTTCACAGATGATTTTTTGGCGTTGAAAATTTCTTCCCTCTATTTATAACGTATTTAATATTATTTCCCGAATTAGTTTTCTTTGATGTTGCCGCAGCTTTTTCTCAACTTGTTGAAAGAAAATTGATGTGATATTTTAAAAACTCACTTTAAACTTTCCATGCTGGATAAAGTTGCAATTTTATACATACATTAATTCACTGATGCTGAATAATTTTAAAACATCAAAATTCCAAAATTCAAAAGTCACAACATCGAAATTCCAAAATTTTAAAAATCATCTAATTCGGGAAATGTAGAAAGAGAAAAGTTTTTTGTGTTTTTTTTAATCGCGGATTTTTTGTTACCTGTTGTGTTCTAGTAGAAGACACTTCTGTTTAATTCTGATAAAGGATACATTTGGCAGAATTTTCGCGAGTCTTTAATTTCGTTAAAGCTTTTCGTTATTTTAAGAATTTTAGATTGTTAATTAGTACAGTTTTTTTAAACAAGATAGGGAGCAAAAGGCATACAAAATGTTTTTTAAAAAGAAGGATTTTTTCGCGGTTTTTATTTTTGCAAAAATGCTAAAAAATCGCAAAATCGCGAAAACTTTTGCCTTTAGGGTATATTTAGTATTTAAGTCTTATATTTTTTTCAAAGTCTGTCACTGTATTAATTTTTCAGGCATTACCTAAAAAACTTCAGTCGTTGTCTTTTACATCTGGTGCCACATAGCCTCACCTGCCTTACAATAGTTCTATAGCATCAAACAAACGGGGTGGGTGGAGACGTGTCTATGCACATCCATTAATAAGGACTACATCAATACGGTAGGTGCAATCGTTCGCACGTATCATCAACCAAAAGCAAATCTCTGGCCACGTTGCTATTACGACTATTCCTCGTCATTAGTGACCCTGTCATTCCAGGCTATTAATCGCTGCCTTCTGCCTCCTCGAAACTTAGGAGATCGTTTAAAATTTTTGTCGAAGAGCTATGTACAGGAGCCAAACTTTAAAGGTAGATAATTAACTTTGTTGTCTACCTCGACGGTCCAACTAACGTATATTTTCGTTATTCATTCAGCAGATGTTACAATCACGGCGTTTCTTAGGCTTGAATTTTTTTTTGTACACGCTTATAACCTCAATCGCTCACAAAACACGCAAAGGGGATTACCCGAATTTAACTCTATCAGCATGATCTTTTAGCATGTTTTCAGATAGGTCTCGCTTGTCCTTAGTTTATTCCAGGTTGTTCTTAGGTTGTTCTAGCTTGTTCTAGGTTGTTCCAGGTTGTTCTTAGGTTGTTCTAGCTTGTTCTAGGTTGTTCTTAGGTTGTTCCAGATTGTTCCAGGTTGTTCTAGCTTGTTCTAGGGTGTTACCCTTTTTAGTATGTACGCTAGAATATCAAAGCAATTGTATGCTACCTAAGTTAAATGAAGAAGTTTTGAATTTGGAAACCCTTTCATATATTGAAAGGATTGGAAATGCTGGAGGGAAGTATTTTAGCCACGTGTGCCATGTTGTTGTCTCAAACCAAACCTTCATCTGCCTCTGCAAGAGACAATAAATTCATTGCTTTAATGTAAGTAATACTTGAAATATTTTAGTTTTAGCTGCTCCTGAATTTTAGGCACTTTTGTGTCAAGAACTATTCTTAAAAGTGGTAAACCACCAGATGTTCTTACAAAACATGTGATTTAAATCTTTTTCTTATCAAAACAAAAGGTTTTAACTTGACCTCGATCAAATGCATTGTTTGTTTATAAAAGCCCAATGCTAAACGAGATAACTGAGGCAATTTATATGAACACTGTCTTGGCGGTCGAAAGATGTTTTGGTGTGTATGTTAAATTTGGTATAGAGTGTATTACTAGCTACCTACCTGTGTATGTGTATTAGTTGGAATTTTGTTAGTTTTTTTGTTTAACGTCTTAAGGTCACAGGCTTCGTGTAGGCTTCGTGTAGCCGTTTATGCAACTGTGTATCTTTGTTTCTGTTTGGGAGAGAAAACATTCTTGTAAGATAACTAAGGGACAGCTCTTTCATGAACGCAAAAGTCCAAGCTAAATGTTAATAGATCTGCAGATCCCCTTTCCCTCCCCTAAACATCAAAATCAGAAAAGGTAATATTTGAATGTTGTCAGTCCTTGAAATCATAAGCACTCGGCCGTGTCCCTGTTAAGCAGGTACACACTACAAGTTCAAAAAACTTTCTGTTCTCTAAGAAATCGATGTATACAGTATGAGATATACTTAAACGTCAAAGGATTCTACCTCGTCCCACCGCCAAATTTATACGTTTAGCATATACTTTTTTATTGTGATTGTCCCTAAGAGCTTTGACTTTGTGGGAACTTTTAAACAGTGCATTTTATATACAACATCCCACTGCTCATTTTAAAACTTTTAAGAACATGAGGAGATCTCTTTAACTTTCCCATGTTACTTTTAATTGTAATAAAATTGCTAAAAACAAAAGAATGAAGCAATACCTAATCTAAGAATAGTCCAAGTTTGTTTTATAATATTTCTTATTCTCTTGTTGAGCAATACAACGTATATATATAATTTTGTTTTAGGATAAGATATTTTGATGTCACCCTGGTACCTATGATGAATATTCTTCTGACAACGAAAATCACCATCAATTAAAGAACACAGAAGATTTGTTCTGAATCCTTATAATATATATTGGAAAACTGTAAACAATGGATATATATCTGGTATAATCCACAAAGTTGGTGAAAAAAATCAATCAAAATAACTTGTGAATATTCAAGTAAATCATAGAAATGATTTTCACATAAAACAATACAGATCGAAACAAGCATTGCATGTTAAAGAACGTTCTGTTACAGACTGTAAACCAATGAAAATGTCATGTTAACTTATGCATATGAGTAGGATTTGCATATATGTTGCTTTTTATATGAGAATCTTCAGAATTGGCCTATAGTTACTAAAACTTTCTTAAAGATTTTACAGTATTAAAATATTTTTCAAACATAGTTGACAGGGACATGTGAGGGTAAATAATATACAGACATGTTAAATGTTTTGATGTTATTTTTCTAATTTCTAACTCTTTTCTGGCTTAATAAACTGCCTTACTCTTGTGGGAATTTCATAACATTAAAATTAATGCTTAATAGAAATTGGTGCAAAACTACACCAGTAACCCTAATACTAACCCTATAATAACTGTTTATGAGGGCAATACTGGAGAATATTGACCGACGTCAAAGTATTGCCCGAGCTTGTGAGGGCAATACGTGACAGAGGTCAATATTCGAAGGTATTGCCCGAAATAAACAGTTATTATATGGATTATTATCCGGGTAATGCATTTTACAACAAAAAATATAACATTATAAGCAGGATGTAGAAACCATGTCTTTATAGAAACTATTCCCATATGGAACGTACATTCGAACAAAAAATATGTTTTTTTAAATCGAATATCGTGTAAACATAGCAGGTTTTCATTGCAGCCACAACATTGAATTCTTTAAAAGATAAAAGTAAGTTTCACTTCTGTTTCACTTCTGTTTCGCGTTTTGCTTACTTTTTTCCGTGTTTATTTACATTTAATGCTACCATATTTAAACTTTAAACACGGTTGCTATGGTAGCGGGCAATACCGTGGAATATTGCCCGCTATGACGTAAGTTCTAACCAATCACATTGCACGATTTTCGAAAATATCGATGCCGCCCTTTTACCCGGGTAATAATAAACTGTATTAACTTCATGAAGAGGTGATTACTATATACTCTTTGTAGACGTTTATTATATGTTGCTATCTTACACTGTAAGTCTAACTGGAAAGCTTTCATACTTTTATATGCTGCTTTTCTTTTTGCATTTGCACGTTGTTAACACAGACTATAATTTTCCAAACAATATTTCTACGTTGCACTACTGTTGACTATCTATTCCTAAAATTGTCTTGTAATGTAATTTTTTGTTGTATTGTTAGTTATTAGACTTATTGAATATTTTGAAATAAAGCAACTCCCCAACTTATTACTTGTACTCGTATTATGTGCGTAAAACGTAAAAAGATGCTTAGATGATGATACTTATTACCAGTATGTCATTCAAAGAAACTATGGAAACGCTAACCCTGTTTCGAATCTAATTTGCTAAACGGACGCATTTTCCATCCGCATGTTTTAACAAGGATAAAGTGTTAAAACTACGGAGGTTACTGTTATTTATTTGGCTGTAAAGAAACTTTCGTTTCTAATCTAGGAAGGATTTTTAATAACTAAAAACCTTACTTTTGGGAAAATATTAGCTCCTTTTACAGCAAAAACACAAAACGGCCGATTTACCTCGTACAACACCACAACCCTTGACATTACTTTGCCAAAAAATCTATCAAATTTTGCCTAACCAGAAAAAAATCCTAGATCCGCCCCTGTATGGTGCTTTTGCATTTTGAACTGCTTTGGTTTTTTCAGGATCATTGATTTTTTTTTCTGTAATTTCGATTCCGAAGAATTTTATTTTATTTTGTATGAAAACACACTTTTTGAGATTGGATAAGTCACGAGTTGCGAGTTACAAGTTGCTACATTAAATCCACGAGTTACGAGTTACTTTAAGTTTTTAAAACACGAGTTGCAAATTGCGAGTTACGAGTAGCTACAACAATTTTACGAGTTGGTACAATAATTATACGAGTTGGTTCATAAAATCTACGAGTTAGTCAGTAGCTACAACAATTTTACGAGTTGGTTCATAAAATCTACGAGTTGCTACATAAATTTCACGAGTTGCTTTTGAAGTCCGATTGCAAATTTAAAGCATGAGTTGGAGATTTAAAGTACAACTTGAATATTTTTGGTATTTTTAAGAGCCTTTGACATTTTATTCAAACTTTGCGGGAGGTTTGGGTGTTTTCCAGGGGTTTATTTTTTAACTTCATTTCAGCTTTATATTTATAGCTAACAGTTATATATTATATTTTAGTTCGATGACGGTATGTACAGCAATATCGTAGCGAGGAAAATATATCATTTCTATGAAAATGAATCGATAAACAACACAATGTAAAATCAACAAATGACCTTCACATTTTTTCGTTTGAATACAATAAAACGTAACTTATATAATACTGTTTTGTTTGCCATTTTTTGTCTTCTTCACGCAAAACTTAGAAAACCCTATAAAGTGAGAACGCATCGGTAAAAGAGAACTATGAGTCAAAATGCAATATGGGAAGGGGTGAAAACAAAACAAAATGTTTAACAGATTGATAAAAAACAGAAATACTTTAACGGAATAAGAAAAACGTTCTAAAGTTGTTCTACAAAACTAATTGCTCCATTCCTTAAACATCAAATCCTTTCAATTGGATATTAGTTCTTTCTTCACAAGTTAATATTCTCAGTTGAGGATCTTTTTTAACCAAAAGAAATGTGGACAAATGTTATGTTTAGTGGTGGTGATGTTTTTGGCAATACCTTCTGCTCAGACAAAACTGCAACTTCCTTTCAACTACCTGCTCTTTTGGCTCTAAATATAACAAGCCTCTGATAATGTAAATGCTGCTTTAATTGCTGTATAGAACGAAATCCAACAATGACATAATAATCTCGAGAAGATTGTAGAAATTTACATTAATTCCCTGTTACAGGAGATTCCGTTTTTGTAGAACACACTTTTTCGGACCCGGGATTCGCGACCGATTTTCAACTAGGACAGAACTTCTACGCAGCCTAAAATTTTTATCACGTAATTTGCGATGCTTATTTACATACATCCGCGTTAACTCATTCAGAACATTTTTGTCTACAACAAGAAAAAATGTCTCGTTTATCTGTAACGCTTGGTTTACACCTTAAATATTTCTACAAAGTTGTTTTTTGTTATTTGTTTCAGAATTTCATCAAAAACCGATCGATAATACACGAGTTCAAAGTTTCAGCTAGCTATCCATTGTTTAAATAAATCTTTTTTTTGTTACAACGCTCTTATTGAGAATTGAAAAAAGGAAGTAAACTGTTATGAAGTAAGAAGGTTCTGACCATGAAGAAAAGTTTGTTTTTTTAAATATTTTGAAAAGAAAAGTTACAATCCTTCACATAAGTTTTCACCCTCGTCCCCAGGGTTTTTTGTCTTTTTGATATGAAAGAAGACGACGAAAAATACCCTGGTTTCGTTGAGTGATTTTAGGCCAATATATGGCCAGATTATACAAACGCCTCATAAGGAATACGTTAATTTATGCGAACAAAAAATGGCAGAAATTTTAGAAAATTTATGTTCTAGCAACAGAAAACGTACTGACAATTGTATTGTCTCACGAGTAAAAAATACAGGAAAAATTATCTTGGTAACTGCAAAATACGTCTTTAAAGGTTGGAAAAGAAGTTGTGCTGTTTTATGTGCAAGTTATATAATACTTTAATATTGTTTAGCTACCTATCAAGTACTTCCTGAATAGAACTTTTGTTTGCTGAACTTAGATAGTTCATTGTTTAGATTTCAAATCCAGTTTATGGAAAAAAAATTTATTTTTGTGGCGTTCTGAATCCTATGGAAAAAGCAGGGGAGTAAAGTAAAGAGAAGGGCATGTGGTTACCATATTTGTTTATATCTTCCCTAGTCCTCTAGCTGCTCTTATTATGTATTTATATTCTCGCAGATGTTAGTTTAGATTTCGTTCTTTAAAAATATAGTCACGTTTTAAAATAAAGTTTAAATTTGTATCCGAATTTATCTGGAAATTCATTAGAGCCCTCGGAGAGATACTTTGCTTGTGTATTTATGGTTTTATTTAGTGGTTTTTAGTTGTCTTATTTTTATTGGTTTGGTTTAAAGTTTGGTGTTGTTCCGATTTTAAAAATGGGTGATTTTGCGAAGTACAACAAAGTTAGAAAGTCTGTTGTTAGAACTGCAAACAAATTAATTACAAGGGGAGAGACAATTATATCGTCATATACCGATAATGTTGCAGATGTTCGTCAAATTGAGTCGATCCGTGATACTAGCTAGAGTAGAGATGGAATATAAACACATTTTTCCAAAAACCACGGTCAAACTCTCATAAAAAATATCATACACAATTTTGCTTGTGACGTCACAACTTTTCGTCACACCCTATTACACAAAATACCGCTAATAATCAGCAAAAATCCCTATCAATTAACGCATACGCAGTAAAGCTCAATGCTATCATGCGCAAGTGGAGTTGAGGGAAATTCCCGGCTTGCTCGGTAAAAAATTGAGCAAAACTCGGCAATCTTCGGACAAATGTGTATATAAGAAAGGGATGAGTTGGTTTAAGAATGCCATCAGCAAACTATATAGCACCGTGTCGGCACCAGTGGCAGCAACCCGCGACGCTCTTGCCAATCGACTACAGAGTGTGCGGAATACCGTTGCATTCTATTACAACAGGGCAAAGGAACAAATTTCGGGAGGTACAACGCTTCACGATGAGATTGAACAGGAGGCAAGGGAGGACTACACGGAGGATATCCAGGGGGACGATATACGGATGCTGGAAGACGGAAATAGGATCAAGGCATGGAGGTTCAACAAGCATTTGAATCAATCCCTGAAGGACGCGATTGTGCAAAAAATTACGTCACATATAGAAATGCGCGTTAAGGTTATGTACAGCTTCAGCTGTGATATTTACAAAGGTGGGGGCGATGTGTCTGATTACCACAAAACTAAGAGCTCCAGGTCACTATCAAGCATCGCCGAAATCGAAGCGTTCGTAGAAGAATGCGAAATGAAGCGTCTCGATCTGGAGGATTATGAGTTTTGGACAAAGGTTTATTTACCACCTGTTAGGACCACCGAGACCCTGGGGGCATATGAGGGAAAAATTGTCTTCGATCACATACAGATCAAGGTGATAAGCACGCGTGAACCCCTCTTGGGATGCGGCCCTCTCCTGGATTGGTTGCGAAAAAAAAGGTGCATTTATGCCATGGATGGCGAAGATGCCAGAAAGGACAACCTATGCTTCTGGAGATGTTTTGCGGTAAAGGAGAGGGCGGATGTAGTACGGGGAACGCAACGTCTAACAAAAATGGCCCTCGCCCTAGCCCGAGAGTACTACGGGGACCCCAAGCTTAAGCGTAAGGACGTCAGGCCTACGAGACTGGTGGATTTGGAGGGGGTTGCCAAGCAATTCAAGATCAACATCAGAGTCTTTGAGCCCAAGGCAAACTCTGAGAAAGCACCATGGCGACTCGTCTATGGTCAAAAGCAACACAAAAAGGGTTTAGATGGCATCAATCTTGGTATGCTGGGCGGGCACTGTTTTTACATCAAGGAATTAGATGTGCTGACCCAACACTGGGAATGCGAGGTATGTAAACAGAAGTTTAATTACGCCTTTTCTCTTACGCGGCATAAAAGGAACGAATGCGAGGGTGTCAAGACGACGATTATCTGCAAAGGGGGAAAGGTCAAACGTATGCCGGGCAGGACCGAGAAGGTCTTTTACGATGAGGGGTATAGCTATGATGCATCAAAATGGATAGAATACATATCAAAACAAACCGAAAGGCATATCCATCATGCCTTATGCGGTCATGGTGGTGAACGTGTTATCCGTGAGGGTAAAAAGGAGTGGAAGGTTGATGGATATGAACCTATTTCAAAGACTGTTTACGAGTACAACGGTTGTAAGTGGCACGGCTGCCCCTGTCTGTCTGGGAGAACCAAGGCGGACAAGACCCATTTCGCTGCAACCCAGTCTAAGGAAAGGATGATAGAGGAACAGGGGTACAACCTCGTCACAGCTTGGGAATGTGAGAAACCACCCAAAATCAAGAGGTACTTTCAGAAGGAATTTAGGCCCTACCCACACTATATTGTATTTGATTTCGAAGCCCTCCTATCGCCTTTAAATTACCAGCAAACCTCTGATCTGACGTATCTTTCAAGACATATTCCAATAAGCGTTGGCATTGCCGATAGTTTGAATGGGGACCCGACGTTCATCGAGCACGAGGACCCCAAGGTTTTGGTTAAACAGTTTGTGGAGGAGCTGGAAAAGAGGCATGCCCTGATTGTGAAAGAGGTCGAGGGAATGTACCCGAAGCCTGACGACTTTGATATGCTCTCCAAAAAGAACCAGGAGTTGTGGAACGAATGGGTAAATCAAGTATCTATAATAGGGTTTAATTCTGGCAAGTACGACATCAACCTGATCAAGCGGTATTTTGTCGAAGAGATCGCGCAAGGCGATAAGATCAAGGTGGCGAAAAAAGATAACGACTACATGTTCCTCACCACCTCGAGGTTTAAATTTCTCGACATCAAAAATTTCCTTGCTCCTGGTCTAAGCTATGATGGTTGGTGCAAGTCGTTGGAATGTAAGCTGCAAAAGCTCGTATTTCCTTATGAATGGTTGACTTACCACGGCAAGTTGAGCCATATTGGACCTGTCGCGCACGAGGATTTTTATAGCCGGTTAAGTGGGAAAAACACACTATCCCGCGAAGAGTACGACACATTCTGCGCTGAGTTTTACAGGCGAGGCTGCGTCACCATGATGAACTGTTTACGTAAGTACAACCTAGCCGATGTGGAACCGTTCATTGAAGCCATGGACAAGACGAGGTTGCAGTATTACGATGACGAGATAGATATTTTGAAGGACGCGGTCAGTATTCCAGGCGTGTCGATGCGCTACGTATTGAACAAGTCCCTACGGCTGAACCCAAAGTTAGAGCTATACGCCCCGGGAGACCCATGTAGGCATAGGTGTAAGGACTCTTGCTACACCAAGACCTGTAAGGCCTGCAAGGAGGTACGGAAAGCATGTGAAAAATGCACGAGGAATGAGGCCTACGACCTTTTGCGGACGGCGATGGTGGGCGGTCCCGCGATCGTATTCTGTAGGTACTATGAACGAGACGTGACAGGTATCAGGTCTCACGTGTACAAGGAACCACACGAATGTAAGACTATTCTAGGGTATGACGCAAATATGCTCTACCCGAGTACCCTAATGCAAGACTTTCCTTGTGGGAAGGAACAGCTGATCAAGGTGGCTACACCGACATCGGCACATAACTTAGAGCTACTAACACGAGGTGTGCTAGATGGATCGTTGTTTGGATTTGTCCAGGTTGATATCGAGGTACCCGAGGATCTGCGTGACAAATTCGGCGAAATGGCTCCCCTGTTTATCGTCAAGGAGATACCTGATGATCAAATCCCCGAGCACATGCACGAATACTTGAAAACTACGGGTCGCAAGCGTGTACCTGGAACACGTAAGCTTCTAGGGTTGCTAAAGGCTGAAAAAATCCTACTGTATACCCCTGTGCTAAAATGGTACCTTGACCATGGGCTGAAAGTGACTGCCTTTTATCAGTTTCTCAAGTATGCTAGAGGTAGGCCCTTTGAATGGTTTCCGAAAGAGATTGCTGATGCACGACGACAGGCTGATAAAGATCCCGACAAGCGTATTGCGGGGGATACAGCAAAGTTGAAAGGCAACTCGTTCTACGGCAAGATGATTGAAGTTTTGGCGAGGCACGCAAATACCACGTTTACGAGGGATGAAAAGGAGGTTGATGCAGCCCTGCGAAGCCCGTACCTCGAGGACCTTGAAGAGATTGGAGATGCGTATGAGGTAAAAAGGGGCAAACACAAGTGTACTATCGATAGGGCCTACCAGTGTGGTATTGCAGTGTACCAACTAGCCAAGCTTCGCATGATCGAATTTTACTACGATTTTCTGGACAAGTACGTGGATCGTCGAGACTTTGAGTACATTTACATGGACACTGACAGTGCCTATTTTGCCATCTCCGGAGAAGAGTTGAGGGATGTCGTTCGCCCCGAACTGCTTGACGAGTATGATGAGGATGTACAAAACTGGCTCGTCACCGATAAGTACTCGAGTCGAACAGGAGGGTTATTTAAAGCGGAATTTATTGGGTTTCGGATGATTGCCCTGACAGCCAAGTGTTATTTCATCGAGGGTAAAGAAGGTACTAAATTTTCATGTAAGGGCATGTCAAAGAGACAAAATGCTGTGACCTGGGGTAGATACCTGAGTGCGCTAAAGGGTGGTTTAGACATGACCAAAAACGTAGGTTTTCGGGTACATGAGCAGGGTATGATCACGTACGAACAGAACAAGCTCGGCCTCTCTGCGTTTTATGACAAAAGAGTTGTACATAACGATGGGGTACATACCTCTCCGCTTGTGTTATAGCCCCGAATAAAATGGACATATCCCTACTAATCGCTATAATCCTACCATATGTCCTGATCACCTATGTTCTTTTTCGATATAAGCGACTACTAATAAAGATGTCTGATATCGCACAAGTATTCGACACAGTCTCTGCACAAACATATGAACAGATAGAGAAACCCATCGATAAACGTCAGGCCTTGAAAGAGGCCCTGAGGAAAGGCAAGGGGCATCTCCTGCCGAAAAAATGTACAGAAGTGGTTGTTGATAAGGCCTCAGAGGAGGTCATTGACAAGGTCCATGCCGAGTACCTTCAACGTGAGCTTCAAGAGAAGGGCGAGAAAACAGCTAAGGCACTGTCTACCCATGTTATAAGCCTCTATGCTAGCATGATTGGAAACATTGTAGATATCGACAGTGTAGATGAACTGCGCAGAGATATTGAGGAGGATCCCATAATCCGGGACTCTATGACAGATCTTGGTATACTTGTATATTGTACCATTGGGAGGTGTTTAGCACCCCTCTTGGTAGCAGGCCATACTGCGAGGCATATGGGTAAAAAGAAACAGGAGGAGGTGGAGGTGGAGGCCAAGGAAGAGAATCGGACCGTATAATAAAATGAGTGAAGACGTTCAGAAACAGCAAGAGGAAAGGGTCATAACCAAGACGAAGAACGAGGGTCGTGTTGCAGCCGGCAAGAGACTTGCGGAATGGAACCGTAAGAACAAGGCCGACCTACAGAAGAACGTGGGTAAAGAACCTTCACAAGATGATCAAGAACCTGCCGCAACCCCTAGCAAGTCAACGGATGTATACCTTTATGGTGTAGGTACGCTTGCCGTGCTTGCGAAAGCTGTTGGCGTCTGGTACAAATTTAGTAGGGGTGGGAATGAACCTAACAAGCCGGCGGCCCATACGGAGCCTCAGCAAGGCAAAACTCAACCAAATATCGATATTTTCAAGATGCAATGGTTTTTCCTAATAAATGACAAGCAAGCATGATGACAGCAATATGGGTCCGAAGGAGACGATCGGTCAGGTTTGTCTCGTACACTATCCTGATCGCCATGGGGGCAAAAAAGGCTTTGGGGGTTTCCAGGCCCGGCGCTAAGATGGATTTGGAGGACGGCCTTAAACTTGCCGGGCATATGACGGCAGCAATATTATTCGACGAATACGCCATCAAACAGGGATGGTACAAGAAATCTCTGATACCTCCAAAATAGACCGCATGGTAATGTTTCTATTTACCCTAAGGGGTAAATAGAAATGGAGGAGGGTAAGGATTGCTCAAAATGCAAGCACACCCTAACCCTGGACAATTTCAGGATCAGGCGTGGTCAAATGTTAAAGCAGTGTATCGCCTGCCTTGATGCTAACAGGGCGTCACGCAAACTTACAAAGTGCCACCCCGGCAATCAGCCCCTGCATGAGCTAATGACTGTCTGTAGAGGTCACATTGAGGCCCAGTTTTCTGAAGGAATGACTTGGGAAGATTACGAATATTTGCATATACATAATAATATCCAGTTTAGATATATTGAAACAGGTAGGTACCCAACACTTGTTGATGTTGCAAAGGCATTGCATAAGGCTCGTACTTTTAAGTAAATGAATAAAGCTTGTATAAAATGCAAGCACACCCTAACCCTGGACATGTTCAGGGTTAGGGGGAATGGTCGAACAAAAAGTTGTATAGGCTGCCTGGATAAAGCTAAGGCTAGGCGGCGTACAAAATGTAAGGACCCTGTTATCGAATACGAGGTAGACCCCATCGGAATAGACAGGGAGATTCAAGGGCTTAAGCAGGATGAGAATTATCTACTTTTGTATACCCTGTTGACATATGGTATCATACCCCGGTACATCGAACTCGTCGAGGCACCACCCGAGAGCTATGAAAAGGAACTACTCATTAAGCAATATCGCAAGATACTGCGATGACTACAGGGAAAATTAACATATACTCCACTACCCATGGAATATAAGACCCAAAATACCAAGCTCTGCCCCGCATGCCACGGCCCCTTAGAGAATAACCATGGCGGTGTATGGATTTGCGAGGAATGTGCCGCGCTATACCCAAAAATTCATGATCGAAAGTGGGGCAACTATTGAATAAAATGTTAAATATTGTGCGGGACCCCCACACAGCAATTTTCACGGGACCCACAAGTTGTGGCAAGACGCAACGTGTCCTGGACCTCCTCGAAAATGAGTATAAGGGGCACTTCAACAATATAGTCATCATGTGCCCGACCATACGGTGGAATAGATCTTATCTTGAAAGAGCCTCACTCTGGAATGATAATTACGTGTTCCTTATAGAGCCCAAGGATCATCTATTTGAATGGATCCAAAAATTATCCTCATTGCTGGCAGGCGAGGAGAGTCTCTTCATAGTCGACGACATGATATCCGACGAAAGCCTCGATAAGCGTCGACAACCACTACTGGAGCTTGCCATCAGTGGTAGGCATCGCAAGCATAGTCCTTGGCTAGTAACCCAATCGTATACCGCATTACCCAAGAATCTGAGGAGGCAGAAGAAGGCCCTGTTTTTGTGGTACCCTAATGAACGCCCAGATATGAAGATGATAGACGAAGAGACTAACATGATCCCCGACTGGGGTGAGATCAAAGCTGAACTGAAAAAATCTAAGCATGCATGCCTATACGTAAGGTTGGAACACCCTAGGACTTGGAAGATTCTCGAATGACCGCGGTGAAGTCTTCTGGCTTACGTTGATATATTAGAAAGATGTCGTCGCAAGTTATGTTCAACACAGGAGCCATAGAGACCCTATCCGGCAACCAGGATCAGCCTATGTTTAAACGCGCTGATCTTGGTAGGTTTTTAGGTCTTGAAAAAGTTAAAAATATGCCAATATCTTCAACATTCCTATCTACCAGGTCCGAAATTGTGGGGTCTAATGCGGCATCTCCGCCGGGCCCCCGGTCAGGTATGCTAGGAGGGGGGAAAAATGGGCATGACGTCTTTGTCACGCTTGAAGGTGCATTGGAGATCGTTTGCCGTTCTAGAAAGCCCAAAGCTGTAGGGGTCATCAAATGGCTTGCTCGGGCAGGTGTGAAAAAATTACAGGATGTAATTAAAGAGCATCGCCAGGCCCTAGAGGACAGAGATGGGGCCCTGGCCTTACTCGGTGATGAAATTGAGGATAGGGACAACCAACTCATGGTGTTGGGGGATGAGCTCGAGGAGCTACAGCAACGTACCGTGTCCCACCTTGAAGATCCTGGTAAGGATAATAGTATAGTTATTATCCAGAAGAACAACGGCGATCCCTTTCAATACCTTGCCATCTGTGGCCAACAGGGATATGTAGCCCAAAAAATACGAAATAAGCTTGTTGACTACCCCAAGGGTGATATTGTGGTACTGGCAAAGACACCAAATGCTATCGTCCACTACAATTGGCTCCGGGAACGTGGATGTATTAAAGTCAACCCGGAGAGGGTCAGACATTTTAGGCTTGGTGAGCACTATACACATGAACGTCTCCTAGAGCTTGCTGAATGAGTGATGTCATAACCGGCCCCCAAGGTGTACTCAGATCTGAGTACACCCAACCAAAACACAATTTTTACTACTCTTGCGTGTCGTAAAAATTATCCTCACATCATATATTGGTTACTAGCCAACCACCTTTGGGGGACCAAATTAGGTATGTCCAAGGGGGCATCTCCCACGGGCTATTACCAATCCTTCACATGTTCCGGAGGTACCTCAACATCCTCTGGGATCAGCATGAGTTCTTCCGAAACAAAGCTCCTTTCAGGACCATCCTTTAAATAGTATAAAACACGGCTACCCGCTACTATACGGTCCAACCTATACATTTTCCTACTCCAAAAGGCGTCGGTGGCGCGTCTTTTCGAATCTCCATGTTCTTCCCCCGGTTGTAGCAAATATAAGTATAATCCATCATCAGGTAGGGGTTTCTCTTCGGGATATTGCTGGCTTTTTGCAAGCGGTACCTCCTCAAGCTTGATCGCCTTGTTAGGCTTCATATCGATCATGGCAGTCTTGGTATTGTTTAGACCCTTCACGATGGTGTACAAATTTTTAACCCATATACTGCTAGTCTCATCAGAAGCCAACTCTTGGGCATCTTGAGGCTTAAAGAGCCTTTCAGCGAGTACCTTATTGTAGCTCTCCACAAAGGCTGTAAACGTATGATGGTATTTGGTGGTGGCCCTCTTAATTTCCACACCTTTACCCTCTAGTAACTTGGTTACATCAGATTTAAATTCGGAGCCGTTATCACATTGGAAGGTTACTGGGTAGTGTAAAGGTCCTGCCTTGTAGATGTCCTTCAACATATCCGCGACCTCGCTAGCTTTTTTAGTCCGCAGAGGTCTAGCTACCTTGTATCTCGAGGCCACGTCAATCCCCGTGAGAATGTATTTATAGGTGCTACCATACAACCGATCATGTGGCATGTAGAGTAAATCAAATTGGTGCATTTCGTTGGGTGTTGTAATGGTGAAATGGGGGTAATCAATACGTTTAGGCCCCTTGATGTGTCTCAACCACAAGAGTTGACGGAACAGCCAGTGGGTGACTAGTTTTTAGATAGACCGCTCTCCTTCGCAAACAGCTTGATAGCTTTCCGTCCGGCCCACAGGTGTTCCGGGGTATAGTATATTTGGCTTAGTTTTTCAGCCTCCTCATCGGTAATACTATGTGATGCTTTTGACATGTCCTTTATTTATACATGTTAAAAACGCGCGTTGTTACAGATACTTGTAGGCAATAAACCCTAGCAGGGACAAGGAGCCAAGTACGAACGTTAACTCACCGTCCTGTTGGGTTTTTGAAGGAGTGTAAAAATCTTTCAACTGAGGTGCCTTCTTGTTTGAAGCAATGTAATATTGGTACATGTCATCATCCAATTCACGAAGACCTTTACCGGCCTTAAGCTGCATCTCCCGTTGTTCACTGATCCACTCCGCCTGGGCTTCGTTAAGCTTTTCAACAGCCTCATCGTGCCTCTTCCTCTCGGCCTCACCATGTCCTGATAGCTTAGAAAATAGAAAATTTGTTCCGGAGAATGCAAGAGCGTTTATGGCCGCCCCGGCAACGATCACAGCAATAGTAGCCATATCTTTATTTAATACTCAACACCCTCGAGCCTACCCCCAAGTATGTTCATCTGAGCGTCTTGTAGGAGGTATACATAACATGTAAAATCCCCGGTTCCATCGGCTTTCTTGGTCATATGCAACGTGATCCCATCACTCAAGCGTTGTACAGGCCTTCCACTACCATGTAAAATATCATCTGGAGAGACTCGAAAATCGATAAACAGCGCGTATCTCTCGCTGAAGAATTGGCCAATCGTGACGTTAGAGTCGTGGGCACCGAAAATGTTGACAATCCCCTCCAAATGATCTTTGGGGAGCATGGCATGGGAGTATAGCTCATTAGGTTCCCCCTCAACAGTGATACTAATACTCTCAATTTTTGGATTATAGAACACCTCGTTTATACCAGAATAGGGTTTAACTTTTCCATGGTCTATGAACAATAGCAAGACACCTTTCAATGACTTGGCTGGAGTGTCAATTTGGAGGTTGTGGCTGGTATCTGCCTTTTTCATTATGACTACTTTACTACGAAGTATCCTTTCATAGGGTAGCGCCAGGCGGCTATACCTTGACATTATGGCACTTGCTAGGCCCTCATGGGTGATCTTGTCAAACTCAAGCTTGATGTTGGTGATCTTATAGGCAGCATCAGCAGCCTTGGCAGCCGTAGATCCAACCGCGGCCGTGCCCCCATCCTTGATGACGTCACCGTAGGACGCGAAATGTAGAGCAAATTGCAGACGATCATGGAATTCCGCCGGATAGAAGGGTAAGTCCCTCGTCAGTTCAAAAATTTTACCCAGGGGCACGCAGAAGGTGTTACCATACGCCGCAACAATCGCCTTTTCTTCATCCGTACCAACGTGGTTGCTGGCTTTGACTTGTAGGGCCCTGATGGTCCCATCATTTGGGTTTATGCCTTCTAGGATGAGGTTGTTGTCCCTATCAAATTTGGGTAACCAGAGGTCCCTGTACACTGCCAGGATGTTTTAATCCGATATATTCTGGACCTCTTTGCCATTCAACGTAATGCGTAGATTCTTAACCAGGCTTTTCCCGATATTCGACACGATCGTACGCTTTGTATTGGTTCCCGTCAGCGTCAGGTCAAATAAGAGCTTGAGGCTGCCAGGAAAAATGACATCGTTCTGCCCCATGTTGGGAATATCAACATAGAGGTCCTCATTCTGGTTTATCGTGCTTGGTATGTGGCTTATCTGAACCCTTTGACGGCGTCCCTTGATGCTTAAAAGCTGCTTCGTCTCTGCGTATGGGTCCAGTATAGTTCCAAATGTATTCATGTTTATTATGTAGGGGAAAATGTTCTAATAAAATGGCTGATAATCCAGTATTTACGCATGAAGATGATATTGGGAAGGAGGATAAGGGTGATAAGGAAGATACTCCATCAACGCATCAACTCCCCGGAACGCAGCAACTTCCATCAACATCGGGACAACAACAGCATGGAGACACCACGACTACGCGTATTGATACTGCTAGGGAGCTGGTAAATATGGCTGTCGACGATCTATACACTCAAATGAAAAAGGATCCGAGGGCGGGGGAAATCCATGTTATCCCCTATAATGCTTTTCATTTAGAAGGGAAACGTTTTTTTTATAGGGGTGTAGATCTTAGTGATTTAATATATAAAAAGAAGGGTATTGGTTTGCTGGCCGCCGGTACCATTTTAAGTAATTTTGGGGCAGATTTCGTGCGGGACATGGGTTTTAAAAAATATATCACCACGCCCAACAAAGGAGGTAAATAAAGGGCCCAGAACCTCATCCAGGATGCTGATGTCCTTGTGAATAGGGGTGAGGTGATTCAGATGGAAACTATAGATGGCATTCAGAATTTTACACATGATTTGGAGGGTTATGTAGATACTTCATTTGCCGGCATCGACCACGAGGAGGATATTAATATAGGAGGAATAAGGCGAGAAATTGCAGAATAATATTAAGGAAGTGAAGGATAAGATTATTAAATATGGTAGTGAAATCAATACAAAGGAGAGCAATCTGAAAGAACTCAAAAAGAAGAAAGCCGGGGTGCGAAGGAAGCTGGATATCGCCGACCTTGAGAAGGATATTGATAAATTGAAGAAGGATAGGAAGGTTGCATTGGGTAGGAATGGTCTACTTTCCTCTGAGATTTTTAAGCATCTGAAAAATATCAAGGCCGAGTTGATGAAAATCGCTGGGGATGACATGCCTTTGCTGGAGAGGCTTAAAATCCTCTTCAGGGAACAGGGCTTGACGATAGCCTCCATAATATCCGCCATTGGGTTACTTGTTTCCAATATTGTACTCTCCATTACGGGAGGAAGTGCCGCAGCAGGTGCTGCGGGAGGAATTGCCGCGGGGGGTGGAAAAGGCTTCGTAGAGAAGCCGCTGGAGCTACTGGGGAAATTTTTAAAGTACTTGGCAGGTAAGGCAGGTGTTGCCCTACCTGGAATTATCGGTACGGTTGTCTCCTTCCTTCTGAATATGTAGCAAAACATCTGTATATGGCAATAGCGGCGGCCGCCGGGTTTGTCGTGTTCTATGTTGGAAAGGTGTAATATGAACTATTTTTTCAGCCAAATGTAGGCAATAATGATCCCCACCCCTGTCGTAATCAGGGCTGCCTTATTATCCTCATGCTGATTTTGCGGGGGTTGTTCAGGTATAGGAGATGTATCATGTTTGGGGGGTATAGATGGCATAGCCTGTATGGGAGGTGTAACAGATGTGGTATGCTTCGGAGGTATAGGAGGTGTGGCATGCCTTGGAAGTTTGATATCTGCCACATGCCTGATGGTATGCTCAGTATGCCTAAGAGGTGTAGCATGCTTGGGAGGTATATGAGGTGTGCTATGCTTTGTAGTACGTATGGGAGGTGTGGTATGCCTCACAATAGGCCTGTTATTTACGTCAATCTGTACACCTACATTTACATTGGCGGGTGCAATCAAAATGTTGTTGTTGTACCCTAAAATATTACTGCCTATACGTAAATTCATGTTGGAGGGCAGCATGTATACGCTGGGTATGATAGCAAAATTCACTGGAGTCCGGGCATATTGAAGCACTTTTTGGAATTCCGTAATGTCATGTCCTACATTCTCCTGTCGCTGTACCATTGCCTCGAATTTCTGCATCAAGATTTGCCTTGCTGTGTAATTATCAGCACCAGACCCAAGTAGGGCTGCTTTCGCACCCGCCTGTGACCCAAGTAACAAGACCACGTAAACCCGGATACTTTCGCTTAGCTTGGTCAGGCCTTCCGACGTCAAGCCCTGACTTGTTGGTATAATGAACTTGGCCCAGTCCCCATCAACTTGAGGCCACCATGAGCCGTTGGTGAGTGAGGCTCCTATTGATTTGAACTTGTAGATGCTATTGGGATCTGCACCGTATTCTCTACATACTTGCGCGTACCCAGAGGTTGAATAAGGGTTCTTATAGCGTGAAAAACCATCATCGTAGGGCATTGGTACCTTCATCCTTGCCATAATACGCCGCATATGGTAGTACACGTGAAATTTGAAGATGGAGTTGACGAGCGGCACGGAGCCTGTTAGGTGCTTGGTAGATATGCCGTGGTTGAACAATGGGTGGCAAAATTAACCTGCATGTTCCAGTAGTCCAGGGCTTGTCCCTTCCAACCCACAATGACAGGGTCATTCAGCAGATTTGTTGAGGGTTTGATGGGGTATTTGGTAAACTCTGTGAATGACACAGAGATATGCGAGTCCGTAGACACGTACATGTCTTGGTGCTCCAAATTGGTTACATCAAGGGGCCATTCTCCCCCGTTGGACCTGTACCTTGCCTTGGGGTTATATGAGTAGATATTCATCGTTTTGTTATAAACAAAACGATGAAGCAACTCTACGTCACTGACATCCATAAACCTACAATATTTGAGGACTACCTAGGACAGGACACTAGAATTGCCTTGAAATCGATAAGCATCAGGCCTGTATGGCTGAACCTTTACAGCGATAATGAGCTCGTCATACGTAAGATGGGGCCTGATCAGAGAGAAATTAGGATCGAAATTATGAACGGCCTATACAGGATCGAGGACTTGGCGGCTATCGTGAACAGTCAGGCACAGGACAGGATAAAACTGTTTGTCCTGAAAAATGGACTCTGTAGGCTCCGTGTCACTGACGGGTACACGGTGGTGATTCATCGACAACTGCAGGAGCTCTTGGGTCTACCCTACGATCCTAGTAAAAAATATTATATGAAGGGTGATTATGATGCCTTCTATAAGACCGACGTCTACATTCGGCTACGACTCATTTGCCCTCAGCTGGACGAATGCGATGCCCTGTTGGATGGCAAAAAGTCTAAAATTCTCGCTTTGTTACCCACTAAGGAGTTAAACGCTTGGGGGGATATGCTGACCTGGAGTTTTGAGACCCCAATTTACATGCCTTTGAAGGGGTCCACGGATCGTTTGGAGTTTATGCTGACAGACGAATTCCACCATGACAAAAACGTTTCGTTCACTGGGATAACGATGTGCTTTCTCATAGAATAAATAAATGGCTGATATAACCAAGCTGTACCCAAATTTACCAAGCGCACCTGCACAAAGCGCGGATATGCCGGAGGAAAGCCAGGTCTATAGGCTTAAAAAGATCGAAGAAATTGAACAGTACCTGAGAAGGGAAATTAAAGAGCGGGATAAACTCTCGAAGAATTTCAAGATGCACGCCACCTGGGTCCGCTACTGCGACCACGGACTGCTTGGCATTACTATAGTAACGTCGTGTGTCGGAATCGGGGCGTTGGCCTCAGGCCTTGGTGTTCCAATCTGTATCCCGATGGGGGGTATTACGATCGCAGTGGGAGTTGGGCAGGCAGGTCTGAGAAACGCCGGGAGGAGGCTGGGTGTGAAGGCTAAGAAACATGAGGCAATTAGGCTACTTGCGGAAACAAAATTAAACTCTATTGTTGATCTTATATCAAAGGCTATAGAAAACGGGGTTATCAGCGACTATGAGTTTAGTCTCATTATGCAGGAGAAGCAAAAATATATGCTGCTAAAGGAACAGATGCGACAGCGTGTTAAGAGGATTGTTGACTCCATCAATGAACGAGAACGTGCCCAGCTAGTTGCGAAAGGCAGAGAAGAGGGTAGAAGTGACGTTTTAAAAAAACTTCAGTCTGTACAGTATGCCAGCGGTATCTAGATTCCCCACCTGTTTACAAGCCCTAATTTTATACATTTTATAGGCCTTTTGTGGGGCCTATAAAATATATGGTTTTTTAATCCTCACCTAGCAGCCTTTATTTTTTGAAGTCCTTGTATCGACATTCCACAACATGTACTTGGGGGTAGTGGTTTTTGCCCTGCACATATACCGATGAAATAGCCATGATTGCACTGACCTGACATGGCTCATCATAGGGTACCGGCATGCCATGGAATTTAGTAGTGATCGCATCCTTATAGTATTTGAGTTTAGCATTCACGTAACGGTCCTTTTTGACCGGCTCCGTCGTCAATTGCTCGGAGATCAACTCTTCGATTTCGTTCCAGATTTGGCGATACTTGGCAATCCAATCAGGGTACTCTTCAAAATCAAGGCTCATTGCTGGTACGGCATTGGCATTGTACCGAGTCACTCCATTCGGGGACCAGATTTTGGGTGTCTTTACCCTGAGTGCCACCACGAGGTCTATTGTATGGTACCCTATGATGTACCGCTGATCCTTGCCCCCGTTGGCTGGTACTGGATCTGACACTGTCAGGCAGTCCACGTTGATATCATTGATGTCTGTAAAAGTAGCGGCAAATGAGTAGAAAATTCTAGGGCTGACAAGCTCATTCTCAAATTGTAGCATCTTGTTTTATTGTAATTCAAACGACTTCAGAGGGTTGCATGTCATCGTACATACACACCCGCCCCCGTTATATGTGATATATTCCTGATAACAGTACCAGCATAAAAGTTTACCATTTACCATGAGCCTTCGCCCGCATCTACACCTATCATATTCATCCAGCATACGTTCACAGTCCTTACATTGTTCTTCATTCATTTATTTCTCGGGCATTAAAGCGATCCCATAGGTATTTAATTCTTCGTTCCTTCTCCTTCTTCTCTGCTTCTTGTACCAGGGTTAGGGCCATTAGTGGTAGGGAGAGACCGATGCCGGTCGTGAAGGTCATGATGACGACGATTCCAAATATATCAAATTTTCTCTGACAGTTAATGCACATTTATATTAGTAGTATTTTGATTTCATCTTATATCCCCGAGGGGTTGTAAGATGACCTATATATTGAACCTTTCAGGGATATGCCCTAACATATGGGCCTTCTACTCAATGGCCCTGTTGCACATGTCCTGTGTCTTGAAACGATCTGGTATATACCTGAACATCCAGGGCTGCTTTTCAACGTCCTTGTTGCATATGTCTTGCGTCTTGAATTGATCTGGTATATATGTGAGCATCCAGGGATCTTTTTCAACAGCCCTGCTGCACATGTCCTGCGCCATGAACCGATCTGGCACATACCTTATCACCCAGGTATTTTGTTCAACGGCCTTGTTGCACATGTCTTGCGTCTTGAATTGATCCGGCACATCCTCGAGCGCCAGGGGATACTTTTCAACATATTTGTTACACATGTCTTGCGTCTTGATACGATCTGGTACATCAGCTCATACTTTTCAGCGGACCTATTACGTATATACTCCGGCATCTTTTATTATAAGATTTCAACAGGGTCAGAAGATTACAGAGATTAATCTTACGGCAGTCCTGCTGCAAGATTAACATAGGTTTAACCCCACAATTTTTCAAGGTCTGCCTTTTCATCCTCTGAAAAGCACCAATCGATGACCCTATCCGGATGCCAGGCTACCGGAGCTAGCTCCTCCTTAATTCCGGCCTTTTCGGCTTTCCTCTGGCGATAGGCAGAGAGTAGTTCAGGCCTAGTGCTCATGATACTAGACATGTCCCGGGTGACAAACCAGTCCGGCACATATTCGAGCATCAAGGGATACTTTTCAACAGCCTCATTACACATGCCTTGGGTCTTTAATTGATCTGGTACATACCCTAACAGGTAGGGATTATCCTCAACAGCCCAGTTGCACATATCCTGTGTTCTAAAACGATCTGGTATATGTAGGAAAGCTAAAGAACATGAAAAAATATTGAAGACCTTGTTGCACATATCGTGCGTCTTGAACCTGTCCGGCACACATCCGAACATGAGGGGATGCTTTTCAACAGCCTTGTTGCACATATCCTGCATCTTGAACTGGTCCGGCACATAATCCAATAGGCAGGAATACTCTTCAACAGCTTTGTTGCACATGTCCTGCGTTTTGAACCCGTAGGGCACATATTTGAGCATCATGGGCTCCCTTTCAACAGCCTCGTTGCACATGTCTTGCGTCTTGAATTTATCCGGTACATGCTCCAGTAGCCAGGGATCTTTTTCAAAAATCATTCGGTCGCACATGTCTTGCGTCTTGAATTGATCCGGCACATACTTGAACGCCCGGGGACGGTTTTCAACAAAAAAATTACATATGTACGGTGTTTTGAACCTATCCGGTACATAATTGAACAGGGATCTTTTTCAACGACCTTGTTGCACATCTCCTGCGTCTTTAACCGATCCGGTACACGGTTAAAGACATCGGGATACTCACCAACAGCCTTTATCCACCTATCCTGACTTGTAATATCATTCTCCAATAGGGCAATCAATTCAGCCTTGCGTAGTCTATAATACCCTGTTAAACCACGACCTTTTGCAATATCACGTAACTGTTTCACAGTGTGTGTATTCATTTTTATTATATACACGTTTTTTTGAAAAGGGGACGCTCTGGCATTTGCTCAATTTCCCTCTACTCCACTTGCTCATTTGTTAGGGACTTAACCTTGATATGCATGACTAAGCACCGCATGATGGGGGGATTTTACTCCATTTGCGCATGATAGCATTGAGCTTTACTGCGCATGCGTTAATTGATAGGGATTTTTGCTGATTATTAGCGGTATTTTGTGTAATGGGGTGTGACGAAAAGTTGTGACGTCACAAGCAAAATTGTGTATGATATTTTTTATGAGAGTTTGACCGTGGTTTTTGGAAAAATGTGTTTATATTCCATCTCTACTCTAGCTATACTTTGATGGAAAAAATAGCGAAAGTTGTAGAACTAAACGAGTCGATTATGGATTGCTTGACAGAGCAGGATTATATCGACAAGGAAGAAGATTCAAGTACGGAGGAAATGATGATGTTAAAGGATAAACTTCGTCTGTTTGAATCAGTTTTAGAAAAACGATCAGCCAAAAAAGATTTTTCAGAAGCAGGAAGCACTTTCAGCCACAGTAAACTAATAAAATTGCCTCGCTTACATTTACAGCCCTTTGATGGGCATCCGGAAAACTGGTCGACTTTCTAGGATAGCTTGAAATGTGCCGTACACACTAATGACGATATTTCCGACGTTCAAAAAATGACCTATTTAAAAAATCTAGTAGAAGGTCCCGCTGCAAGTTGTATCGCTGGGTTTAGACTTAGCAATGAAAATTATAAAACCGTCGTTGATTTACTGAAAGAGAGATATAATAATAAACAGTTACTTATTTCAGCACATATGAAAAAATTACTGAAACTTGAATAGGCGAATAACTTAACTAACATAGAAACATTGCGTAATGTATTTGACAACGTTGAGACACAAGTGAGAAGTCTGGAAAATTTAGATGTCACGTCTGAAAATTATGGTCCGCTATTAATACCGGTACTTATGTCGAAACTTCCAGAAGAGCTTAATTTAATTATTAGTCGTCAATTTAACGACAAAGATTGCTGGGATATGAAGTTAGTTTTAAGAGCGTTAAAATCGGAGATCGAAGTTCGTGAGAAATCTGCATATTCTTTACAACAGCCACACGATAACAACCCGTTTTCATCATCGGCATTACCAGTTCACTATTCACATCAATCGAACCGTGATCTTCCGCACAATCAGTATCAGAACAATCAGCATAATTATCGCAATCTTCAGAATAATCAGAATAATTATAGATGCATATTTTGTGACAAATCGCATAAATCACAGCAATGCCGAATAATCACTAATTTCGACGCAAGGAAAAACGTGTTACGTGACAAGAAGAGATGTTTTGTTTGTTTGAAAGGTGGACATTTAGCCAAGTCTTGTTATTCTAAGATTAGTTGTTTAAAGTGTTCGGGTAGACACCATGTTGCTATTTGTGATAAGAAAAGGGACGTTGACCAAGATCGTAGAGATAAGGATGGAACCGAACAAGAAAAAGCAGAAAATGTTGCCGGTGCCACTTCGTTGGTTACAAGTTCAAATTCGCTCGACATTCCGAGTTCCGTTATGTTGCAAACCGCTAAAGTTAAAGTTGTTAATACTACTGATCCTTCAAAAATTGAGAACACGAGAATTTTGTTCGATAACTGTTCCCACTTAAGTTACATATCGCCAGAGTTATGTGAAAAATTGCAATTAAAGGTTGTTGGTAAGCGTGAGATTTGCATCCGTATTTTTGGTAAACATTCGTTCAAAGAAACTTTAGATAGGGTGCAGTTTTCAGTGATCGGTTTAGATGGAGATAAAATCAACGTTGTTTGTTATGTGAAAAATATTTGTCATCCTTTAACAGAACAGAATTTTAACGATTGTTTGAAGTATAAACACTTGAAAGACTTACGTTTAGCTGACAGTAACTGTAATAATAGAGATTTGTAGGTGGATGTCTTGTTGGGTGCTGATAATTATTGGATATTTTTTGATGGTGGTATAGTTCGGGGTGAGGATGGGCCAGTTGCTTTAAATTCAAAGGTTGGATACATTGTAAGTGGACGCATAGGGTCGAGTGAAGGTAGTAGAAGTGCAGTCTTGGTAGCAAACGTATTGAAGATTGGGGCTGAGTTTGTCGAAGATAAGTTGGATAATCAGTTGGAAAAGTTTTGGTCCTTCGAAAACGCTGGTATCGAGGAACAACCAGCTGTTGAAAATTTTTGTGAAAATGTTAAATTCAGCGCGCAGACTAAACGTTACGAGGTGCGGCTGCCTTTTAAGGATGATCACGATGTGCTCCCTGATAATTATTGTGTTTCTTTAAAGAGACTTGAATCATTGAGGCATAAATTGAAAAATAATCCCGAATTATTGCGTAATTATAACAGTATCCTCAAAGAACAGCTTGAACAAGGTATCATTGAAAGAGTTACCAACGACGATTGTACCAAAAGACAAGTTCACTATTTACCACACCGACCAGTCATTCGTGATGATAAACCAAGCACCAAAGTACGCATGGTGTTCGATGCAAGTTCAAAATCAGTGGGACTGTCTTCATTAAATGATTGTTTGTATGCTGGACCATCTTTAACGGAGCCTTTATATAACGTTTTATTGCGCTTTCGATCTCACAAAGTAGCCTTCATTGCTGATATTGAGAAGGCATTTTTACAAATTAGTTTACATCCAACCGATCGTGATTTTGTTCGTTTTATTTGGTTTAAAGATTTACATAATTTATCAGAACAAAACATTGAAACTGCAGAAATTGGTATTTATAGATTGAGTAGAGTATTGTTTGGTGTAAGTTCGTCACCATTCCTCCTTAGTGCCACTCTTATTAAGCATGCTGAATCATTTAATCATGTTGATCCTTTGTTTGTACAGAAGTTATTGAGTTCACTTCACGTTGATGATCTAACTTCCGGTGGCGCTACTGTTAATGCAGCACATGATTTTTACCAGAAATGTAAACAACGTCTCGCTGAAGCAAATTTCAATCTGCATAAATTTCATTCGAATTCCGAAGAGTTGGAACAATTAGTTACCAAACCCCATGTTGCTCATACCGGACATGTTACCAAAGTTCTTGGTGTTTTGTGGGATAAAAAGAAAGATTCGCTCTTATTCACATTCGACGACATTTTATCGTTAGCGAAGGACATACCGACAAAACGACAATTGATTAAATTTACCGCTTCCATTTATGACCCTCTTGGTCTTATTAACCCTATTGTTATGCGATTAAAAACATTGTTTCAAAAAGCCTGTGTAGGTAATTGGTTGGGACATCGAGTTGAGTGGACAGGTTTTGGACGAGTGGCGAGTTACGTACAATGATTTTAAAAGTGTTTCACATTTGAATGTACCACGATGTTACGATGGCGGGAATATTGTTGATGTACAATTGCATGGTTTTTCTGATGATTCTTTGAAAGGTTACGGTGCGTGTGTTTATTTGAGGTTCGAACATGCTGATGGTAGTTTTTCTACGAAGTTAGTGACGTCTAAGTCGAGAATCGCGCCAATTAAACCGGTCACGATACCTCGATTGGAGCTGTATGGTGCAGTGATGTTAGCGAAGCTGGTGAAGTATGTTCGTGATGAGTTGAGTTTGGTTTATGATATTTCTGTGACACGGTGTTGGATTGATTCGTCTATTGTTTTATATTGGATTAAAAATGTTAATAAGAAGTATGAGGTGGTTGTCGAACGGCGAGTTGGTATCATTCGTGATTTAGTTTCACCGGACAGTTGGTTTCATCTTGGAGGAATTCATGTGGAGTCAAAGGCCAATCCTGCGGATATTTTGTCGAGAGGTTGTTTGGTATCTGAGTTGGTGAACAATAGCTTATGGTTTTCAGGACCTGATTTCTTGCGCGACACTCACATCTCAGCCTCGAGTTTTAATTTCAGTAATTTCAAGGTTGATGATGCGACTTGTTTAATTGTTGGTAACGACGAATCAGAGGAGAGCACCGAAGAAGAAATTGATTTAAATTTTATGAACATTGCACGATATTCTAGTTACACACGTTTATTGCGAATTACCGCATTGGTTTTACGATTTATTGGAAACCTCAGAAAAAAGCGTCGTAAGGAAGAATTGGTTTTACATACATTTGTTACAAAGGACGAGCTGTTGCATGCAGAAAAACTGTGGATTAAATATGCGCAAAAAGATATAATTCAGCTTCCGAGTTACAAACAGTTACAAAAAGACTTACGATTTGAAAATATTGATGGTATTATTCGTTGTAAGGGACGCTTAGAAAACGCTCCTTTAGACTTTGATACTAGGTTTCCGATATTTTTGACCGAAAAACAATCCTTTAACAAAGCTAGTCGTTTTGCATTATCATGTTCAAGTTTTGCATAATGGTTTGAAAGAAACACTTAATGCCATCAGATCGAAATTTTGGATTCCAAAAGCACGAAATTACATAAAGCAGTTAATCCGACAGTGCTATTTATGTCGTTATTATGAAGGGAAATCTTATGCGTATCCTGTTTCAATAGCATTACCGAAATCACGACTATCCAATCATCATCCGTTTAAACATACTGGTCTCGACTATGCCGGACCTTTATATGTTCGAAATGTTTATCATGGTGGAAGTATGTATAAAGCTTGGGTGTTCTTATTTACTTGTACCAGTACCAGAGCTTTACATTTGGATTTAGTTCCTGATGCTTCGTCTTCAGGTTGTATTCGTAGTCTTCAACGATTTTTCAGTGAACGAGGTGTTCCCTCTGAAATTATTTCTGACAATAGTAGTCAGTTCATTGCAGAAGATACGCAACGCTTTTCGTCTTGGTCAAATCGAGGAATTAAATGGCATTTTAATTTAGAAGCCGCTCCTTGGTGGGGAGGGATGTTCGAAAGACTTGTAAGATCCGTTAAACGTTGTTTAAAGAAGACTTTACACAATACCAGATTATCGTATGAAGAACTACTGACTGTTCTATCTGAAATTCAAGCAGTTATTAATAACCGACCGCTGACATTTTTGTATGAAAACATAGGTGAACAACCATTAACACCTAACCATTTACTATTTGGGAGAAAAATTAATTTGGAAGCCTCGCAAATAGATAGCGATGGAAATGAAAAAGATTTGTGTCAACGTTATGATCATTTGCAACGTATCATAAACCACTCTTGGAATCGATGGAAATGCGAATATTTGACAGAGTTACGCGAATACCACAGAGTTGGAAAATCACGTGGTGAAACTTCTATTCGAATCAACGATGTTGTTTTAATTGAGGAAGCAAAGCAACCGAGACAAAATTGGAAAATGGGAGTCGTTGAAGAGTTCGTACCATCACGTGACGGCAAGAAACGGGGAGCTGTCGTTAGATATGTTCTCAATGGAAACACACATACGATAAGAAGACCGATAAACAAACTTTATACTGTTGAATTAGCGAAAGACGAAGCTGAAAAGAAAGAAGAAGTAAATATTACATTCATTGACGAAAATGATATCATAACGAACATTTAAATAAGAAACATTGAAGACATTATGTTATACATTTGTTGACACTTTTATAGTTTATCACGTATTTGTTATATATAAGATGTTTAGGCAGCTAGGGGGGAGGATGTGGTTACCATATTTGTTTATATCTTCCCCAGTCCTCTAGCTGCTCTTATTATGTATTTATATTCTCGCACATGTTAGTTTAGATTTCGTTCTTTAAAAATATAGTCACGTTTTAAAATAAAGTTTTATTTGTATCCGAATTTATCTGGAAATTCAGGGCAGAATAAGTTCTGGATATATGTAGACAGCTTCAGATATACCAGCCTGCTTTAGATATAAATTTGGGATGGAAACTAAGTATGTATTTCTCTGTTATCAAGATAAATCTTGAGTGAAATTATGGGTCATAAATTATTTAGAAATGAAGGTTATAATATAGACAAAAATCTTTTTATGATTGGTATAATTGTTGAAGTCTTGCTTCATGGATATTCAGTAATCTTGAAATTTGTGATGAGCTAAAATTTTTAGAAAAAAAAAATTGTTTACAAAAGGTTTCAGATAGTTTACAAAAGTTTCCGTACATTCTGTTATGTAAAGAGCAGAACTATGGGATACTTTAGGGGAATTAATTTTTGTGAGAACTAATTTTTGAAACACTTTAAAATTTTTACGAGAACTATTTTGCAAAGTTAGCAAGTTTAAAATATCTTGTTTTAAATACCTTCTTAATTTGGATGAGTCTTAAGTATGAGTCTATGTACTGAAAGGGATAAAGCTAAAAGTAGGCTATAAAAAAATACCTCTCTTTCGAAACCATAGTTTTTGCTAAAAATAAAATTGAAATAAAGGCTTGAAACTTGGTATGACATGTTTTTAGGCTGGTTTGGAAAAAAAAAATGAGATTTTTAACCATTTTCAGGGACACCAATAAACGATTTTTGACAGTTATATCAATTTTGACAGTATATCAATTTTGACAAAGATACATGTGCAAAAAACATTAAGAGCAATTTTCATGATTAAAATACCTTATCGGGGGAAAAAAGTCGGGGAAATGTGACTAAATTTTTTGCAAGTGACTTAATTTTTCCCCGACCAAAATTTCCCCCGATTATTTTTTCCCGACTAGTACTTTTACCCAATTTTTTTATACCCGACTAAGAATTTACCCCGACTTTTTTCTTGTATCCTAAACTTTTTTTCTCATTGTTACCACCGTAATAAATTGCAAGGAAGATTACAAAAAAGGATCGGGGACATAATGGAAACAAAAAGAAACAACATTTTGTGTTTAAGCAAACATGAAACAATCATACAACTATAAAATCAGTAGTTCGTTTAAGTCAAACAACGAATGGTCTCTCAGTTCTTTTCATTTCGAGAAGCAAGGAATGGATTGTCAATTCTATGATAAACTTTGTTAGCTTCTTCTACGGCTTCAGTGATACCTGCTACTTAAAGCCAAAAAAACCCAAATCACTACGCCCTTGCAAGTACTGGTAGCTACATCTTAAAGATCCACTTGGCATGTAATGGTTTGAATTGTGACAAATTTAGGGAAACTTCTACGTCTGCTGGAGCTTTGCCTTCGTTAAGCTGGTTTGTAAAATTGATTTGATAAAACACTTAGCTGGCTTGTTGACTGTAATATCAAGTGGCTGGAATTTGTTTGTTAGATTATGAGGAACAATTATAAGGGCACAATAATTGTCACGGCAAAGTTTAGCGATTTCATCATTATCTTGTCCCTTAAAAGTGTCCATTATAACAAGACTCATCTGCTTACTTGGATAACCTTTGGCTCGACGAACATTTTTGAAATGAGTCAACACAATCTTGTTAAAAAAGCTAATTGATTAGACCAGTGTTAGACCAGTGATTTTCAGCAAATGTTACGTCAAAATTGGTTGGAAAAGAATATTTAGGTAAACATCTTTTAGTTTTGCCCTCGTAGATTACCTGAATTGGAAGAATTTCACCGGACATGGAAATAGCAAATGTTGCAGTTATTTGCCGTTTGTCGTCGATACCCTTGATAGGGACTGTTTTTACACCTTTTACGTCAAAAGTGTATTTACCAGGACTTACATAAGACAGCAGTGTTTGATCCAAATTGATAATCAGTTCTTTAGGAATATCATGTTCAAAAATGACGTTAGAAATCTTCTTTTGAAAAGTTAGCTTTTCCTCTAAAAGAAATTGTTTAGACGGCTCAATTTTCCCTGTCGTACCTTTCCTTTTAGTCCAGTTAATTGATTGTATAACTCCTCGTGCCCAATCTTCTGTTAGCTCCAAATGTCCTCCATTGTCCTTTAACACTGTTGGACTGTTGGACCTCCCCATTTCCGATAGCCACTACGATACGGCGGCTTATGGCAATTCCAGCAGCCCGTGTTCCTATCATAATGGTCTTAATCTTTTTCATCATATCATCTGAAACAAAGTTTGGTCGTCCTTTCTTTTTGAAAATTGTTTTGCTTTCCTTATCCTTCTTTATTTTGATTTTCCAGTTGTTGATAGATGTTCTAACAAAGGTGTACTTTGGATACATTTTATTGAACCGCTCAATTGTTGCCTTGGTTCCATGGATAAGTGAGTAATTTCCAATTTCTTTTGATTGCTTCTGGGACACCTTTGTTGTAATTATTTCTGACTTGTGTTGATTTTTTATTTCATTTTCAACGATCATTAACTCTGATTGGGAAACGACATCGTCAGATGCACTTGCAACTAGAGCTGGGGCATCAGTGTCTTTCTGACTCTTCAAAAAGTTACGAATATCCTTTACTTTCTCCACCGCTCTTGAAATCTTTTCACGAACTCCACACACTAATCAAAGTTCACTTGACGATGACACTTAGGCGCATCAAAAAGAGAAAACAGGAGAATCATCATGATTTCGTTTACAGCAACTGTCGCTTCCAAGGGGCTACCACGTTTTCAAAAATACGTCCTGGACAAATGCAAGAGTTTAGGAAAAAGTGGAGATGGAAACAAATAAATCGTCACTCGAAATCGATCCTTATACATGTGCTATCAAAATTAAAAACCGATTCTTTGACAATCTTGTAACAGTTGGACATATTCCCCGTGAAATATCACGTCATGTTTATTACTTTATAAAGAGTGAAGGCGGAACAGTTAATAGTCATGTAAAGACTTTAACGTACAGACCATCGCCTATACCATCTGGGGGCTTAGAAATCCCACTACTGCTAACATTTACGTGCGACGATAAAAAAACCTTAGATATGATAAATGACTTCATAAACAGCCTTTACGATTGGAATTACACTGGATTAGTTGAAGAAAATCAGGAAGAGGATGACAGTGACACAGATGCTGACTTTACAATTAGTGCAAAAAACAACATAATTGTTTTGGACTAGATTTTTGTACTTATTCTCGTAGTTGTAATATCAAAAATAAGTCGGGGAAAAGTGACTTATTTTTCAAAAGTGACTTAATTTTTCCCCGACTAAATTTTAACCTGACGAAATTTTCCCCCGACTTTTTTTCCCCCATAAGGTAAGTTTATCGCATAATCAAAAAACAAAACTTTATCTCTTTGAAATTATATTACCTGGATTAAAAAGTGATATAGATGTCTATGGGAATATTTAAATCAGTGGCATCGAGGGTAATTTATGAAACTGAGCAAAATCAGTTTTAAAAAAACACAATGCCTTTTGCGAGACAAAGAAAATTTCAGTAAAGTTCCACGTTCAATAAAGATGGACGCCGCGTAGCTTACTGTACAGGCTTGTTTTCGTGTTTGGTTGGATAATTTTAGTATATAAATTGAAATTAAACGCGAATATTACTTTATTACTGTATAGCTAGCTTGTATGTCTGAAAATCTTGCATGTAGATTTGGAGTGCCCTCCAGTCTTTTTTAAATAAGCTGTTGATTTTGCGAGATATTTTACTGCAATGCGAATTCCTGTGCTATACCACTAAACCTACTATAGCGGAATTTATACAACAAGAGCTCAGTGTTGTTGGTTTGCTATCTATACTAAGCTACTGTCAACTCATTACAAATTAGCTAATAAAAGTAATATATTGATATGTAGCTATATTGCTTCTTTCTTCCACCCTTCTGGAACATTGAAGTGGCATGGACCCAGATTTGACTATTGTTCATTTCAGCTCTCATGTGGACTATTGTTTTCCAAAGAGTAAAAAGATTCATAGACAAATTTTATAGCTCTTTCATATGAAACCAACTTGTTTTCATGGGAATTAGGCTGTGAAATGACCCAAACAGCTAGATGCATTCCTTCTTGGTTGGTAGAAACTCCATTCATTAATTGGGATATTACTTACTTGAGTTACTTGAGTCTGTTTTGATGCATTCTTCATCCATCATGTCCACCAATCATGTCCACCAAGGAGTGGGTGTATCCCGAAATGAGTGGTTCGTCCGGGATTGATTGAAGGAAGATATTCAACTTTTTAAACGTGTCCTTAGGACATCCTGTCAAATCACGAAGATGTTTAGGTAGACTATTAAATAGCCTTGGTCCTTGAAATAGGAAACTGACGTTTATGGATGGCAGAACAGAAAGCTCGAACAGTAACAATCCTTGTCTTACAATTTCTTCATGTCTTGGATGGAAATAACCAGTTATGCCAACAGCATTTTAATTTCCTACGCCAGATGTTAGGTAGTAGTTTTTCAAGTATACACCAAACATAAATTATTTGGTATCTTTATCTCCTCCTTTGTAGTGAAAATAGATCTAAGGCTTTCAGTTGTTCCCAGTAGTTGAAAGTTCTCATACCAGTTATTTTCTTCATATAAATTTGTTGTATTGTCTCTAGATCCTGGATTAGACCCACTCTTACAGGGGACCAGAGCTGAGAGCAATAGTCAAAGTGAGGTAAAACTAAAGCATTGTACAACGTCAGCAGTGTTTGTCACGAGCAGAAAACGTTTGGAGTATCCACCCACACATCTCATCATCATATCACCACCATCAAAATAAATAGCAAAGATCCAAGTACTGAGCCTTGCGGTACGCCAGAAAGAACATGTGCTGCCTCAGATTTGATGCCATTTACCGTAACAAATTGTTTACGGTCAGTTAGAAAGGACTCAATCCATTTCAGAAGTTTGCCTTCTATTTTCAATTTCTAAAGCTTTTTCAACAGGATTTTGTGATCAACTTTATCAAATGCTTTGCTAAAATCCAAGTAGATAGTGTCAACATTTTTGTCATCTTCCAGATGCATTAAGATAGTGTTAAAATGTTGTAGCAGTTGGCTTAGACATGACCTTCCTGATCGAAAACCATGTTGCGTTTCATTGAACAAATTGTTTTCTTCTATGTGCTTCACAATATATTTGCAAACTATATACCTTCTCAAACACTTTCACAAGGTGAGAGGTCAGCGATACTGGTCTATAATTTTCTGCTTTACCTTGATCACCTCCTTTGTGTATGGGTGTTATATGGCTTGTTTTCATCACTTCTGGTGTGATACCATTATTCAAACAATCCCTCCAGATTTTAAATAGTGGTGTAGTCAGTGATTCACTACATTTCTTCAATAGCATGGCTGGGAAACCATCTGGACCAGCTGCAGCTTTGTTTTTTATAGTTTTAATTTCTTCCCGAAAAATTTTTTCATCAAATACTAATCCTCAAGATCATTTATATGGGAATAGTTTTTGTTATTGTATTCTGATGAGTCTGTTTCAATATAAGGGTTGCTGAAGACAGACATGTATTGTTTTTGTAGTGTTTCAGACGCTCACGCGCCCACACACGCGCAGATTTGTTTAGGCGTGCGATTAATCGCACGTGCAAATTTTGTTTTCTTTATGTCTGCGATAACTTTCTGAAATTATCGAAATTACGAAAAAAGCGAAATATGAAGTCAGAGAATGGTTTAAGAAGGCTTTACAACCCTTATCATTAATTTAAATCTTTTTCATGTACTACGTAGAAAACTGCGTAGTTAAAATGCATTAAAAGAAACAAAATAATGAATTATTACAGATTGTCTGTAACAACGATGTACGGAAGATTCTTTCTCATGTTTTTATAATTTTATTATACATTTTTATCTTACCAATCATAGTGTGCATAATAAAATGAGTGACAGTAATGGGGAAGACAAAGTTTCATGTGTCTTATTAATTGTATTTTTAAATTTTTTTCCCACATTTTTTGTGGTCACCTGTTGTGTGAAAGTAGCGAATAAAAAAAAGAAAAGAAAGAATGAATATCATTCAAACTAAATTGTTACATTTTTTATATACTGTTTTTTAACAGCATTTATCAATTTAGTCCTGGACTAGTGTCCAAATACATGTCAATAACATCTAAAAATGATACCTGTCATACTGCTCTGTTACCAGAAGCAAATCATTTCAATATGCTCAATGTGATTGCAAAGATATAAATAGATTAGAATAACATTCAACACAAAAGAAAAATTGATCTCCAGAATCGTGTTTTAGAGAGAGTGAGGAAATCGTTATTGAGAGAGAAAAATAAAGCACGTAAAGTAAGGTCATAAGTATTGGGTTCTTTTAAAAACTTTAAATTTGTGTTATTTGTGTCTAATTCAAGCTTTATATATTTATAATCGTCTTTCGAAGAAATAAAGTTAAAAAATAACTAAGAAAAAATGAGTAAAAAAAAAAAAAAAAATCTTTGATAATAACGGAATATTATTTTAGTAAGGAATTTCATGATCCATCCCTAGCATTGAAATGTTAAATATCGTTATTAGCCACGCTTCAACTTTACATTAAATATTGTTTGTCCCACAAGTAGTTACAAAGTTTAATTATTGACTTTACTCACAATTTTTCGTACCATGGGTTCAAATTCCCAGCTGTAAACTTTGTTGGAACTTGCTCTTCGCATGTTCCCCACGCCAAAACAAAGCCCCTGGGCAGTGTAAGGGGTAAAGGAATTTCGTTCTTACTTTTGCTTCTTAAAAATTAATTTTTTAAGATCGCACGCACACCACACGCGCAGAATTATTGAGGCATGCGATTCATCGCACGCCTATACCTAAAATCTTAGGAAATGGCCTGGTCAGATTTTCTTTGCTGTCAGTAATATAATTTATATTTTCATCGATCAATGGACCAATTTTTGTAATTTTTTTACTATTTTTCTTAGCATATGAGAAAAAGTATTTTGGATTATTCTTGATGGCTGAGGTTGCTCTACTTTCATCTAGCTGTTTTGTCTTTCTGTAGGAGTCCTGCAGCTTTTTTAAATATCTACTAGCTTATTCTTCAAACTCGTTATTTGTATTGAGTTATTACTGTGTATCAATTTTTTTTGTTATTTTACATCTTTTTCTCATCAAAATTCTTCTCTCTCTTGGAAGTTTTCTATATGCATTTTTTTAATAAATCTTCTAACAGGAACATGCAATTCTGATAGTTCTTGACATATCGATATAAGTTTATCAAATTTTTTGTGCACATCAATACCCTCAAACTCAGTATCCCAATCTATCTTGACTAATTCTTCATTCAGTTTTTTCCAATTCCCCATTCCCTCTATACGGCTTTCTCGCAATGCATTCTGGTAGTTGTATTCAACTTTTCGCGAAAAAACATAAACATGGCTGGCGCAGTAGGGGAAAAAAAGTATGCAGCATGAACAAATTTTAAATTCCACCGCTATAAACAGTTTTTTTGAAAGCTCAAAAAACTTTCCTATTTCAAGTGAAATCTCTTTATTTGAAAATAGTGGTAGCACATCAAGAAATAAGAATGGAAATCCTAGAGGTGGAATAACATGCTGTGTGCCACTCTGCTACAACAATTCCAAAAAAAATCCAAATTTGTCATTTTATGTTATTCCAAAGGACCTTGTGTTACGAAAAAAGTGGCTCATAAAAATCAGCAGAAAGGATTTTAAACCCACTGCATCACATTGTGAATGTTCAGAACATTTTGTTGATGACAAGAAAACATGCATGAATAATATTCCCACTATAGTTCCAAAAACCATAAAGCCCAAGGAATTAACATCTAGAAAAAACAAAAATAGTTCAGGGGTCAAACGTATTATTTTTTCTCCTATACGCGTTGTAGCAGATGCTCCAGAAAAAAAACTTTCAGTTGAAGAGGAGTTAAACATAGAACTTCAAGAACTAACTAATGAGCTCCAGGATTTAAAACTAAAATATGATCTGAGGGAGGAAGAAATTAAAACAAAATTACAAAACCTTGAAACAACTATTCAAAACAACCAATTTACAGTTGATCGATTCAAGCATAATGAAGCCCACTTTAAGTTCTACACAGGATTTGACTCAAATGAGGTATTTAAAGCTGTATTAGACTACCTTCAACCAGCAGCTAGCAAACTAGTGTATTGGGGATCAAACACGAATATGGAAAATAAAACAATTGAAAATGTGAACAAAAGAGGACGTAGTAGAATTCTTTCTTCTGAGGAATACTTGTTAGACTAGATGTGGCTTTCCCTTAGAAGACCTAGCAATACGATACAATATGTCTACCAGTCATATCAGCAGAATTTTAATAACATGGACAGATTTTTTACATTCCCAATTCCGGATGCTTCCGATATGGGCTAGTAGACAACATGTAGAAGACACTATGCCAAAATGTTTTAAAAAAGAATACCCTAGTACTACACGTGTAATATTGGATTGCACAGAAATATTTACAGAAATGCCAACGTCTTACCGCAGTCAATCAGCTACTTTCTCGAACTATAAACACCACAACACAGCAGTTGGCATAGCACCAAATGGAGCCATAACATTTGTATCAGATCTGTATGTTGGGCGTTTTTCAGACAAGAAAATAACGAAGGACAGAGACATATATAATTTGTTACAACCTGGTGACACAATAAAAGTAGACAAATTTTTGTTGTTTTTGTTTTAACTTTGTAAAGTGTGCAAATAATGGTGTAGCACAAAATGTTCTATTTCCTGTCACCAATGGTCGCTTACGATTGTTTTTTATATCTGCGTTAATGTCTACTTTGAAAAAAGTTAACTCTGAAAATTTAATGGGGTTCACATTTGCTGCTTCTTCTGGAACATGCCACTTCTGTAACATATCGGTACATGTTCTATCATCTGGCACAGTTTTCAAACATAGTGTCCTGAATTCAACTAGCTGGTATAGGACAGCCAGCAACATGTTTACAACACCCTCCACTACCAGCTTTGCAAGAACATTTTGCATAAAAAATATCTCCAGTGTTTTCGCATAAATGAACGTAAACAGTATACTTGTCCTTTTTCATCGAAGCTGCAACAAAACACTTGACTAGCTATAAAACAAGTCTTTCAACCATAACTTTCGATTTAATTCTCAATTTTTTCACATAATTTTCTTTGAATAACTGATATCCCAATATCTTATGCTTCTCTGCTCCCCTTGGCTTGTTGTCAAAACTTGTTCCAAGCACTAAGTAGGAGTATATCCTTTCCTGAGATATTGGAGGCAGATCAGTTGTCAGTAAGATCTGTGCTCCATTTTTTGATACTATAGATGGAATATTTTCTTCCAACGTTTCGCATCTTTCTGTGTTTGATATTTCTCTGAAGACTGGCCTTGTACCCACGCTGGAGCTTTGAGAAAAGCTAGGATCCAAGTTTTCAGAAGTTAAGAGAAAGTCGATGCTACAATTTAAATCAATAATCGTCCATTTTCTTGCTTTGTACTACTACTTTTCTTATAAACCTACTGACGATCTTATGTTTACATCGTATTGCTGGCGCCCCATTATGGAGATGGACAGGTCTTACTTCAAAAGTAATGCGAGAAATGTAAGCTCTAATTGAGATTTTCATTATCTCCATAAGAAAATGATAGCATTTGATTAAAGCACTTATTAACAAATTTTATTCTTTTCGGGAAAGTTTTTCTAAATACAACTACCATAATGCATTGCGGATTTCTCGAATAGAGGGAACGGGGAATTGACTGAATCATGAAAATAATTAAATTTTTAAAAGTTGTATTCAAAATCTTTTCATTAGGTAGAGAGGAACATAAAGGGATGTAGTGTAATTTTACTTCTATGGTTGCATGATGTGATAAAGAGTTGAAAATTGGTAGACAACAATAACTATGGATCAACTCTTTGTTGTGTGTTAAGAATAATTCCAAAATATTTCCGTCTTTGTGTGTCGGACTCTGTACATATTGTTGTACAAAAGGCACTTCTTTTTTGAAGTGCCTTTTGCTGTAGTTCCATCAACCCAGGAAATGTTTGTTAGGTTAAAATCGCCAAGGACAAAGATGTCCGGTGTTTCAGATTCACTACACTGATTTTCGAGTACAAACGTGAGCCTTGTCATTATCTGGAAATGCTGTTCCCAGATTTGAAACCATGACTAAAATCATCAGGCTGTCGATAGACTACAGTGAGAATTATATTTTTTCTCTTAGAATAAACCACAAGGACTTCACTAACACCGTTTGAATATTGTAATAATACTTTAAATGATAATGCGATATCATCTCTGATATATACAGCAACACCACCACTTGATCTACCTCTTATTTTCCTTTTTCCTAATCCTATCACTTCTAAACACAGAATATCCAGGAATTTGAATCTCTGCATCTTTATGATCCCTTAACCATGTCTCAGTAAGGGCTATGAATAGTTGATTCTTTTTGTAGAGCACATCTGGGATGAAAGGAACAGAGGACGGTACAGTCATTGCTTGAACATTAAGTAAAGATATCGTAGTTAGTAAGGTACTATGGTTGGTTGATACTGGGGCACAGCCCAATTCACTGGTATTGGTTGACCTGACATTGAAAATTTTGTTGTCTATTTCTTTCAGTATTTCTGCCTTGAAATTGTGAAGTAGCATCAAAAAATCCTCATTTACGTTTGTTTTCTCACCTGTGTTTGTCACCAACTGATCTTTATCATTTTGCTGATGTTTTTTTGAATGCAGCAAATCTGTGTTTGTTTGTTTTTCTCTTTTGTGCCCTTTACATGGACATATGTACACTTCTCATTATAGCATGCACCTCTGTTTATTGAGTTATTACACATTCTTGGGTGATAGTCAACACAATTCCTTCCCTTATTACAGCCATGTCTGGCTTTGTTTCTGTGTTGCATCAATTTTCTACAAGGTTTGGGATGTTCATATGGACACCCTTCGCCTTTCCTTCCATACTTACAATTTCCATGTTTGTAAAAATTGCAGATTCTTTTGTTTAGAAATTTTTTGTCTCTTTCACTTTTATTTTCATTTTTATCATCTCTGTGATTACCATTTTCCTCAGCTGACACAGAGGTGAGTGGAATATTTTGTTCTTTTTCAAAATTAATTCTTTTGTGCATAAATTCTGTTCTATAAATTCTGTTCTATAAATCTTTTTATCAATTTGAGATACATTGTGCTTGATTATAACATCATGCTCAATAGCACTATCTTTCTTACAAGCCTGGTTTGAGTATATCATCAGGTTATTCTCTTTGTCATCAGTATAAGCTTCCTCTATTGATAAATCCTGAGAGGCCAAGCTATCTCCATTTTTATTGGTTACTTTTTCACCAAGTCTACTAGTTTCAATGATTGTATCTGATTCACACCGACCACACAAATAATGGAAGCCTGGCAATGTTTTCCAAAATATATTGATAGTTCCATCTTCAGCTATCATTGACAAATCAGATAGTTTTTCTAAGTAACACTTTTGATATTTCTTTTTAATATTTTGCCAACAGGAAGATCAGATATATATCCCAATCAGGACCATTCTTCTGGTGATGTTATATAATATATAACATCACCAGAAGAATGGTCCTGATTGGGATATATATCTGATCTTCCTGTTTATATACTTATCATGATATATACTCGTAATGTTTGCATCAAAATAATCTTGCAGTGGCGTAACCACAATTTTAATATTGGGGGGGAGGGGCTATATAAAAAAATTACATTATGAATTTCGCTTTATATAGTGGCTACCCGAGGCGGTTACGGCACTGTCTTGTATATACATTTCAGGCCTCACCAAGAAGAAGATGACGCTGTGCGGTCGTTCGCATTTCTTAGTCTTAACTTTCTTTTATCTGATAGCCGAAATAATGTTCAAATGAAAATAACTTTTATATTATTCTTATTTTTTTTTATAATTTTGTTAAACACAAGTCAACTGTTTTACATTCCAAAATACATAATAAAAAAGCAGTTTTGTTCACTATCTGCTGTGAAGCATTGTTAAATAAACACCAGCAAGAAATTTTCTGATCTTTTCGTGAAATATACAAATTTAAAACCAAAAGCCATGTGGAGAACATATGCGGAGCAAGTTCCATCAAAGTTCACTGCCAGGAATTTGAACCCATGTATGAAAAATTGTAAGTGAAGTCATTAATTAAAATTTGTAACTACTTGTGGAACAAACAATATTTAATGTGAATTAAATTACGGAAAGTTGAACAGCAGCTGATGGCGATATTTAACTTCACAACACTAACAACGGATCATGAAATTGATTACTTCAAATAATATTCTTTACAAGATTTTTTTTGATTTTTTATATACTTATTTTATTTTAGTTATTTTTTTAAAGTTTAATTTTCCAAAAGACTCTAAAAAGATTGTAATATCATAGCAAATTTTTATAGATAAAGCTTGAATTATAAAATCACAAAAACGCTACTGAACGGAACCTATAAATATTGGCGTATTCCTTTAACAACATTTATAATAATCAGTGAACAAAACAGCACCAAAATCGAGCTCACACCTAAAGAACATTTCCTCTTTTTTGCTTACATATTTTGCGAATAATAAAAATTAGGTAATTAATCAAAGTTTTGTGTAAGAATGTAAAGAATAAAGCAGCGATAGTTAAATTCATTCATTTTAAGCATAAATGACCTGCCAGAGTTAAATAAAGTACGTGACCATTTGCATGCATATTGATCAGTTTGTGTGCTAAAAAATTGTCTTGCAGGAACGTGCCTGTTAACTTACCTTATTACACAAAAATAACAAAGCAATGCTATCAAAAATTAACGCAATTTTCAAATTTGGTTTTTAAGGTGTTTGATAATTAACGGGAATCAACAAATTTTAAACTTTTAGATGGTATTTAATTAATGTCTCAAAAACACTTTTACAGATTCATACTGAGAGAATAAAAAAGAAATAATGAAATCTCATCACACATATTTTATCTTTCTGTCTGAAATGCTCAAAAGAGATTACTGAAAAGGGTTATCTTTGATAGTGTTTTCATTTTTTTTACAGGCAGTTGTCAAGTTATCTGTGATACCTGCTGCTTTCCATCCTGTTTGATTATCTCCTTTCCTGTGTAAGATTAAATGTGATGGTGCAATCCGGCCATTACCTTGGCATGCAGAGGTTTCAAGGTTGACAAGCAAAGGTCTACCTTTATGGTTGTGACATCTCGATCAGGGTCAAAATAAAGCACTTCCATGATACAAGTTTTGGCTTCAGAATTAAAGATGTTATCCAGATAAGAAGATTGAATTGGCTGGGGCACTTGGAAAGAATGGAGGAGGATAATTGGGTAAGAAAGTGTAGAGACTTGATAGTTCCTGGGGCAAAGCCCAGAGGCAGACCGAGAAAGACTTGGCAGGAGGTTATAAGGACAGACTTGATACAGAGGAAGTTGAGTTTAGATCTAACACAGTCTAGATCAGATTGGAAGAGGGTCATTAATATACCCCGTCCAACCCATGCTAGCATGGAAAACGGACGTTAAGCCGAGAATGATGATGATGATGATGATTCCAATGTTTCTTTGTAAGCAAGGCAAAAACCAAGAGCAAATTTGACGTTTGGTAAGGATCTTGGTGTTTTCCTGGTATAAATGAGCTGGAAAGGTGGAATGTTACCATCTAGGGACTCGCAGAGTGTAACAGTTATGGCTCTTTTATCTGTTGCCCCAGCACGAGCAATATGTTTTCCCCTTTAGCAGCCATTGTAACATTATCAGTGGCAACAAACATTGGTGATGTGTGATCTGCATTGATCATAGGCTTATCTGGAATATTGTGTCGAGAGCTTTGTTGATAACGTGACCTATAGTAATTATTGGTCTTGATGTGGTGACTGTACATCATGAAAATCTCATTTGCTGATACAATGATCGTGTCCATCATGATAAATTTTAGGTTGCTGGAAAGGTTTCAATGAGGGAAAAGATTGGCCTGATTGTTGTCAGGCACGTGCCAAGAGAACTCTCCCGTTTTATCTGGGATACGATTCGAGAAGGGGAAAAATATGATGTGGAGGTTCTTAAAAAAAAACCCATGCCATCTCCTTTATTACAAGGTGGTTTAGAGATCCCAATCAAAGTTTCCATTACATGGAACTGTCCTAATAAATTATCTATCTTAGTAGCAAAAGTAAAAGAAGTAGAGTACCCTATGATTTTACATGAACTTGGGGTAGAAATATATGAAGAAAGTGGAGATGACAGTGATTGCAGTGTTGACAATATTGCTTTTTAAATGAAGATAAAGCATAGAAAATATTTGTAACAATATGTGATTTGTCATTTTGAGAAGATTAAAGAGCTTAAAAATTTCAATATGTTTATTCTCTTTTTATTGCTATTAATCAAAACTGTATATCCACAAGCTATTTTAAAGGCATTGAAAAATTATTTTTAAGAATTAAGGTTAATGGGGAGTTTTTTAGTGCCAGACATTAATTAACGGAGGGGAAATTTACACGATGAATAAATTAACAGGCTTTTAACACAGATTTTAAAAATTTGTATTTACTTGCTTTGTTATTTTTATGTAACATTTAACGAAGGTACCAAGGTTTGTCTACTATTGGAGAACAGTAGGGATATACCCTTGTTTTTTTTATGTATTTAGGATAATATGCCAAATTGTTTCTGTATAGCTGTGAAAATCTAGAAACTTTAAACTTTTTAAACAATTTTTGTATCAGAAAGTAAAAATAAGGTAATCGATGTTTCCTTTTGTTAATGTTTTATGATTATATATTTTTGGTTAGATAAACATCAAAGTAATTGTTGGCAAGTAAGCTTCACACAAATTCAGTTAATGTTATGTGCAAATAGTTCAAGTAATCATGTGGGGACGAATAAATCAAATGGTTTCCGGAGAGCAGCAAAAGATAGAGAGCCTTGAGTCTCAGCTAGAGGAAGAGCAGCAGCGAAATAAAGCAATCAATGATCAATTTAAGAAGCTTTTGAAAGAAAAAGAGGTATATATATATATATATATATATATTTTTATGTTTTTTTTTTAAATAAATTTAAATAAATTAAACAAGTTTAAGGAAGTTAAGTTTAGATCTAACACAGTCTAGATCAGATTGGAAGAGGGTCATTAATATACCCCGTCCAACCCATGCTAGCATGGAAAACGGACGTTAAGCCGAGAATGATGATGATGAAAGAAGAATTGTTGAAACTGAATATATTTGGTGAAAGATAATAGTATTATAGCTATAAAATACATAGTCTGTAAACAGCCCTTAGTAATTAATTTTGGCCAAATTTTTTTTTCAAGTTTTAAAAGAATATTGCCACCTTAGCAGTCCAAGTGGTGGGGCAAGAATTTATTGGAGGTGGGACAACTCTCCAGGTAACTATACAAAAACAGAGGGTAGGGGATTTTCTGTATTTTAGGTAATGTTGTTAACACTCTTGGTTTTTAGTATGAGGGCTATTTCCTTTTTTTCTAACTCTCAACATAGCAATGTCAGTCGTGTCGACAAAGACGAGGCTGGGTGTGGTCTTTGACTTATGCTTTTGTTCAAAGAATGAATAAGAATGTATAGATGAAATTAAAAAAATATATTTGCTTTTCTAAGAATATCTTTGTTTTGTAATATAGAAAGAAATTCAGTTGTTAAAGTCAGCCTCTGGTGGAAGTGTGGGTGAGGATACAAATAGAGCAACAGATGTAAGTAGTGGTTTTTTATTATATGCTTATAGTTTTACTGTTACAACGTTTTCATATTTTTGTTCAATATTAACATTAGGATAGAGAAGAAATCTGTGAAGAACTAGTTAGATTGCAGCGCAAAGTTGAAGAATGTCAAATGCTTAATCAGCAAAAAGATGAGAATGTCAAGGTTCTCATGCAGCAGGTTCTGGAAGCGGAGGAATTGAAAGATAAAGTTGAAGCGCAGGAACGTGTGAATTCTGAGAAGCTTATGTTTGAACTTGCTACTCGAATAGAAGCACACGAAAAAATCAGTGTCAAACTTGAAGAAATGAAACATGTATTAGAACAAAAAGACCTAGCTGTTCAAGATATGGCTGATGAGGTAATGTTGCTTTTGTTCTACACTGTATATATATGTGACGGTTTTGGGGAAAATGGTAACAACCTATAATACTGGTATTATTTTACCACCAGTATTTTGAAGTAACCACCAGAAAACCAGCATTTTTTTAAAAACCATTAGAAAACCGGCAGTTAATTTTCGATTTTACTCCTAGCAGCAACGAGGCCCCCAAATTGTTGTGATTTTCATGCACAACACAACACTAAATATTATAATAACAGGGCACCTAATTTTTAGGGCCTTATTTAGATATACTTCATGCGTTTGCTAACTATCTACCTTAAGTTGTTTTTACGAGATCCAAAAAAATACATTTCGTGAAGATTAATTTTCGCGAATCAGTCATGTTGATATTATTTGCAATTTCTTTTCTTTGCGAATGAACTATGTAAACATTTTTCGTGAAAAAATCATTAATTCATTCAATTAATTTGAACTTTACTTTGTTTACGAAAAGAAAAAGATGTCTCCATTTAGACTCTCCTTCGTAATAGCGTTTTTTTGTTATATTGGTTTACATCCAGATATTTGAACACATCAGTTTGTTATTTTAGATTTTAATTTTGTTTTTGTCAATCGCGTGTGATTTTAGAATAGTAATACAGCCGGTATATGTTTTTATGAAAAGCTTTTAATCTTTTAATAAATGCACAATGCCTGAATAAGGGCGTTTTTCCATGAGAAAATTTTAAAGTAGGCAGAATATTTATGCTCGAAAAAATTCTGTACCTTCATCCCACTTGGTCATTTCTATTAGCTAGTGTGGGATAAAATAAATCCAAAGCAAAACAACATGGCAGTGATTAACAAGTTGCTTTTACTAAAAAAGAAAATAATTTTGGTTGCGTTTCTTAATAAAAGGAGAAATGTGAAGGAAAAAAATTGAATGAGACATTTGTTACAAAAGAGTGAAAACTTAGAACAACTTTAAGCGAAGACCTTCACATTTATGATCAACACTATTTATTATTTTCAAACTTTGCGAATGAACTTGTCTACTTTTGAATTACTTTTATTATGAGTTAGTCCTCAAATTTCAAAATCTTCTTTACAATACCCAGTGTTAAACTTTTAACTTTTTTCCCATCAACCATTTGTTTTAAGTCCTCTTGTGATTATGCAATGTTTTTGTACCCAACCAATGAGATAGAATAATACAAGCATAAATATCTGGCCTGCCTTACAATTACGCAAATGGAAAATAGCCTTAACACCGTCAGACTTATAACAATAGATGGGTCATGAACTGTTGTGTACATTGTAAAATGTTGCATATTTGTGATAGTTGTGTTTATTTCGTTGAACGTACTTTTGTGGTTACTTAAAAAACTGCTGGTTCTCTGTTAGTTACTTCAAAATACTGGTGGTTCTCTGGTGGTTAGCTCAAATTACTTCTGATTACTGCTGGTTATTGCAGGAAGTTAAAGTCACCATTTGTTATTTCTGATTACAACTTTGGTGCTTTAAATTGTGTACAGGTTGGAGCAAAAGAGCAACTTCTAAAAGCCAAGGATGAGGCTGTTAAAAAGTTAAAGGAAATGATAAAAGGTACAGCTGCAGAAGAGTTAATGGAATCTTTAGAAACCGCAGAAGCTACTTGCATTGAAAGGGAAACGGAGATTAAACATCTAAAGTCATTAGTTGAAAAGCTAAGTGATGGTAATGGCGAAGATGTCAACAAGATAATAAACGAGGAGAAGGACAAGGTATTGCTAGCTATTATGGAATTTTTACAAGTAAATTAGAAAAAGTATCCAGTTTAACTTTCTTTAATATTAAAGTTTATTTTGGACAAAAAGCTCTTGTCATTTGTTGTAGCAAATTAAAACATTGTCAATGGAAATGAAAGAGCGTGATGATCTCATTCGTAAACTTGAAAAAGAAAGAAATGATCTTATTGAAGAAAGCAACAAGGTAGTTAAAAACCTTAAAACGACCTTAATAATGTTAGCTCTCTCTTTGTATTATCTTGTTTAGACCTGATTGTTTTTACTCTATTAACCAATACATTTTAGGAAAAAGGAGTCAGGGAGCAAGACAAAGCTGTAGAAGAACTCCAGGATCTAGTTAGAAAACTTGAAGTGGAATCTCAAGGTTTACATTTTAAACTGAGTATGTCAGACAGTGAAGTTGAAAAGTTGCAAAAAATGTTGGAAGAGTCAGAAGACAAAGCAGCATCCTTTGAAAATGAATTGCAGAAATTAAACAAGGTAAAATTTCTAACTAAGAATCGAACATTTAAATCTATAGGAAAAGGAAACTGAATGTTCAATAAAGGCATTTCATTAGGTTAAATTAACATTGTCAAACTTATATTTTTATTTAAATTACAAGGTCGAAAAATTACTGCATGTGCAAGCTTAATATTTTGACACTGCACAAACTAGGCAATGGAAATATTTCCTATTCCTGTATGTATGCAATGCTGCAATTGTTCATTTTTAAAGGCCTAAAGTAACTTTATCCAAATTACTTAGCAGTTTTAAGCAATTGATACAACAGGTGCAAAATGACTAAATAAAATGAATTTTCAATTGAACTTGCCTTAGCTCTAACAGACTTGATAGTATGTTTTTATTTGCAGGGTATACCTTTTGCAGATGAATCTTAGAAAGTCTCAGGGACTTATAATTTTAGCTGCGTACTTACAGCTAAAAACAGTCTTTATGCAACGCGACATTTTATACTTTTTTTTGTTTGGTGGTATGATTCTATATATCCAAAACGTTCACAAAGTATGCAAAATGTATATACTGTTGTATGGGGTTGTAAAGTTTTAAATATACCAAAAATTCGATTTGAAGTCAATTTTAGAAAATAGAATTTTAGATATACTTGGCTCTTGTTTTAGCAACATGAATCTAAGCTTGAAGAATTGGGGAAACTGAGTGAGCGATTGTTACTTAGAGAAAAAGAAGCAGAAGAATTTTCTACCAAATATGAAAAAGCAATGTCTGAGTCTAATATTCTTAAAGATCAATTGGATAAGCTTGGATCTGAACTCACAACGGAACTGGACAATGAAAAGAAAGAGAATGAGTCCCAGAAGGTAAACAGTATGCTAGTGCGTGTTAAAGAACATAAAAGTACTTATTTAAAATAATATGCTTCTTTATTAGGAGAAATGTGAAAAATTAGAGAAAGTGAATGAATTACAAAAGGAAGATCTTGATTTTGCTGAGCTTCAATTAGCATCAGTTAGAAGAGAAACAGAATTTTTACTGCAGGAAAATGACAACCTAAAGATCGATTTATCACAAATAAGGTCCAAGATGGAGTCGAAGGATGGAAGTAGTAATGAACTGAGTCAGCAGCTACAAGAAAGAGATGAGAAAGAGCGAATTCTTCATGAGGAGATTGAAAAATTGAAGAACAAAAGTGATGTACTTACTAGAACAATTTCTGACCTTGAGGCAACAATTGTAAAATTGGATGAAGACGTCAATGCCTCGCATGATCAGGTCAATGACTCAAAACAACGTGAGACAAAAATGGAAAAAAGCCTTGAGGAAATGAAGGTTGAACGGGAATCTTTAGAGCTCCGAGTTTTAGAAATGGAACAGGCTTTGGATGAGTTTGTAAAATCAACAGAATCTAGAAAGAAATCCAGTGGAAGGTCTAGTGCAGAATTGCAACCTGCTTGTAAGTCTATTGTTTATATATTCACGTTAAATGTTTATACAATGTGAGATAAAGTTTCTCAAGAAAATTTAAAGTTATTTTAAATTCATAATTGCCCTTTTCGACCACCCAACTATTGTAAGATTTCAATGATGCCAATGTTTATTGATGGTTCATGAATACACGCATCCGTTATTTCTGTTTTCGTATATATTTATCAGCATCTGATGGTGATTCTGTTCAATCTTCTCCACAACATGCTCCCACAATGAGTCCTACATTAATTGGTTCAAAAGCTTTTAGCGACATTTTGAAGGTTTTGGAGGAGGAGAGAATTGACATGGAAAACCGTTTGGAAAGCTCTGTGCAGGTAAAGAGTTGTTGTATATTGTCACTGTTGTTAAAAATAACACAGGTTTCTATGCAGTACAATGTAGTGCATTTTCCCAATTGTTTTCTGGAAACTTACAACTGATATTCATTGACATGGGTGTACAAATATGTTACATATGCTCCTTTTGTTTACTTGGCTAATTTCTTTTGAGAACTATCTCTTGATAGCAGCTATTTTAATAAAAACCAAAGTGATGTGTTGCCTGTGATTAAAAGCAACATGAAACGAACCTCTTCAATTGCCTTGAAAACTGAAATAATTTTTTTAGGAATGCAATGACTTAAAGGAGAGTAATACAAAATTCGAAAATTTGTTACAATCTGAAAAGGAAAAGTTCGATAAAGTTCTTTTGAAAACAGATGAGCTTACCTCGTTTCTAGAAAGTAAGGAGGATGAAAAGAATGAACTGGTTGCCAAACTGGAAGAAGAATTAAGTTTAGTAAAGTATGCCCTTTTTTCTTTTCTTTTAGTTTTAGTTTTAGAGAATAGAATACTATGTTTTGTTATGTTTTCAGTCTGCATTTCTTTAACCCTAACCCTAACTGCATTTCTCTAATTCCCTGCCCAGAGAATTGTTTTTACCTTTTTTTAAAATTCTGATCTGCTTCTGATTATTCCTTGGTGCATTGTGATCATAAGATTAATATTACTTACAACTACCACTTCCACTCCCAGACTCCACAGGACGCAACGTTAAGGTGGAACTAACGTGCAGAAGCATTTGCTCCTAAATTTAAAACATTGCATCTTTTAAAACCATTAAAGTTCCAAAATAAACATACATGGTTCCATGTTAAACAATGAAGTTTGACCTGCTTCACTTATTTTTTTATGTTTTAAAACAGAAGCACAAAAACCTCTAAACCTTTTTGGCCACAAAAAAAAACTTGCATGGAATTTTCACACATAGAAACATGAAAAAAATCGAATTGTTCGAGTCGACTAAGACTGTAGAGACTGTATTAGAATTTGCAAACTTCTTCCTATTAAATTTTCGGTGAAATTCAATTCTGGAAAAAAAGGTAAGAATAAATAAAGTTGAATATGACAACTTTTTTTTGAGTTGTCCCTAAAGTTGAGAAAATTAATATAAGTTTATATGCAACAGTTTCTGTTCCTTGAAAGCATAAATAAATTGGACAAAAACTTTTTTTGTATTCCTTCCTTGTATAGACAAATTATGTCTGCTTGTTTTGAAAAAGAGTAAGCATAACAATCATTAGTTATATAGACTTAATTGCATAACGCTAATGTTGAGAAACATTTAAATACTTTTATATTATTATTAATAAAGAAAATCAAATAGCTGGTTTCTTATTTTTTTCTGTTTTCTGAGATCTACCCACCTTTCTGATTATTAGAATTTTTTATAAAAAGAACTCAAAAATTTTCAAAAATGCTAACATCATCAAAACACCTGTTAAATATTTCCCTTTTATCTAAAAAAATATTACTGCCATGTTTAATCTCTCCAAAATTATTATTTCTGTTTTTATGAAATGAGAGGGAACACTGTTTTTCATATTTGTCGTATGTCCTGAGTCCTAAAACGCCAAAGCTGGCAGTGAATTACCAAAGGCCAATTATGTGTTGATTTATTGTATTACCAGTTTCCAATTGTTGCAGGTCATTGTTAAGTGCCGCAGAAGAAAACAGTAAAAATTTGAATAACAAAGAAAAAGAAATGGAAACCTTGATATCGACACTTCAAACAAACCTTCAAACTAAGGTGTGAATCTTCACTGTTGGTAGCGTGCATAGTACCTTCCAAACATAATTTATTCTTAATTGAAAATCTCTACTTCAGGACGATGAAATCAAATTACTCCAACAAAATTCTGCTAGAATTAACAGCATGTTAGATGAAACAGTCACAAGCACCAAGACAGAAAAAGATACTCTTTTAATGGAAATGACACAGCTCCAAAAAGAGAAGGAAAATTTGCAGAATATATATGCTGGTGAGAGCTTTTCCTGTGCTTTTCTTCTTACTGTAATAAAAGGTGGTTTGCAAATTAATAGGAAATGTATCGTCAAAATGACGTTTAGTGTGTTTAGAGATGTATTTTTTTGAAATTTCAGTTTCGTGAATATCAATTTTTATGCTGTGTAAAAATCGTTTCTTGTTTTGCTAGTTCAGGGGAATACTTAAAGGTGCCACTTTATATCGGAAAAAAATCTGTTGCCAGTCTTAGCTCAACTAATTATTTCTATTGTTGTAACTAGTTTTTGATTGAATTTTGTAAATTTCACCTTATCTTGGTTCTCATATATACTGTTCTGAAAAATAAGCCAAGCTAATCAGTCTCAAAACCCCATGTATTCATAAAATCTGTGTATATTGCAACCAAAAAATGGTACACATTTTTTGATATAAGAATACTGTTAATTTGTTTTATCAACACGAATATTCTTAACTTTTGGGCTAAAATCATCCTGATCTATTCTGAGTATATTCTTAGCACAGTTTAGATTGATAGATCTCAAGCTGATGTAAAAATCAAGGTGCTGTTGGATAATTCAACTAACAGACAAACAATTAGATTTTGTGGCAAAAATACTTCTAATAAATCTTGAGAAAAGACATTTTACATCAAATTAATCATGAAAAAGCCAACTTGTTCTTTTTTTGCTTATAGTCCATTTAGGATGCAAGCCAATTGAGCATATTCGTAGGATATCCTTAATTCTTTTTTCTAATTTCATCTTGAATATTCCTACAGAGTTATTAGTATTTCCCTGGCCTATTGTTATTTGTAAGTTGCGATTGTAACAAATATCATGCAATGAGCAAAGAATTCTCTGTGAATGTGTATGGAAGGGAAAGAAAACACTAGACGTCATTTTGATGTATACCACAAACTTTTTAATTTGTAAGTCATTTCTTACAAATAAATAGCTGACAATTGGAAAAACAACTGGACCTTTTTTTACATGACAGATCTCCATAAAACAAATGACAAACTACACGAACAACATCAACAGCTTCTTAGTGATCAAGATCTGCACTTTAATCAGATTAATTCATTGCAAAACAAAAATAATGAAATTAATGATTCCTGCAAAAAACTAAAATCTGAAAATGATTCCAATAAATCAACACTGCACCAAAATAATATTATGCTGGAAAATACAAAAGAGGCTGTGGCAAAAACTTCCGAAGAGCTTGAAAATATCTCTAGCGAGCTTCTCCAAACGAAATCTGCTTTGCAAGAAGGCAAAGAGGAACTGGAGGGTTTGAAATGCGACAGTAGCAAGAAAATTACCGACCTGGAGTTGCAACTGGAGGCAAGAACCACTGAACTGTCTGAGACTAATGCTTTGTTGCAACAGACTTCGAACGAACTGGAAGAGAAGGTGTCTGCCCTGGACAACGCAAATGGTCAGCTAGACACTAAAACCCAGAAGCTGGAGCAGGTGACAAGGGAGTTGAAAGAAACTAAAGACAACCTGGGATCAGAGTTAGAGCAGATAAAAACTACACTTGAGGAAAGCGAAAGAAACCTGGAAGCAACGGCCACGGAACTGGAAGAGACCCGGGAGAGTTTTGAAAATTCAAAGGCAGAGTCTACAGCTAAAGTTACTGCTCTCGGGGACAGTTTAAGATCTTTAGAAAGCAAATTGGAAGATTTGCAGAATACTACAAGGGAGTCCATCGAATTGAAGGAGCTGGATGTTGCTTCGTTGCGTGATAAGCTGGAAGGTGCGAAAAAAGAGGTGTTGCGATTAGAAGTGTCCGCGGAGGAGAAGAGCAGGATCATAGCAGAAAAGAGCAACGAGGTGAACTCTGCTTTCGAGTCTAATATGCAGTCTTCGAACCAAGTTGAATCCCTGCAAGAGGAGGTATTCCTGAAAAGCGAAGACGTTAAAAGGCTGGCAGCCGAAAGGTCGGACTTGGAAAACAACCTTTCTGTAGTTGCAGAGGAAAGAAAAGAGTTGCAATCGGAACTAGCGAAAACTAAGGCGAACCTGGAGGAAAGCGAGAAGAATTTAGAAGCTACGGTCGTTGAGCTTGAAGAGACGTGCAAGAATTTGGAAAGGACGACAATGGATACTTCCAAAATAATCGCCGAGTTGGAAAGCTGCAAACACGGCTTGGAAGAAAAAGTTAGGCTAGGGGAGGAATCCTTGTTGGCGACAAAATTTGAGCTGGAAACAAGCACGTCGGCCCTGGAAACGGCCCAGGCTCAACTTTGCGATGAGAAGGATTCTCTTGCTAGCACCGGTTGTGCGCTGGAAAATACTAAAGAGGCTTTGGCAAACACTTCCAAAGAGCTTGAAAATATCTCTAGCGAGCTTCTCGACACGAAATCTGCGTTGCAAGAAAGCAAAGAGGAACTGGAGGGTTTGAAATGCGACAGTAGCAAGAAAATTACCGACCTGGAGTTGCAACTGGAGGCAAGAACCACTGAACTGTCTGAGATTAATGCTTTGTTGCAACAGACTTCGAACGAACTGGAAGAGAAGGTGTCTGCCCTGGACAACGCAAATGGTCAGCTAGACACTAAAGCCCAGAAGCTGGAGCAAGTGACAAGGGAGTTGAAAGAAACTAAAGACAACCTGGAATCAGAGTTAGAGCAGATAAAAGCTACATTTGAGGAAAGCGAAAGAAACCTGGAAGCAACGGCCACTGAACTGGAAGAGACCCGGGAGAGTTTTGAAAATTCAAAGGCAGAGTCTACAGCTAAAGTTACTGCTCTCGGGGACAGTTTAAGATCTTTGGAAAGCAAATTGGAAGATTTGCAGAATACTACAAGGGAGTCCATCGACTTGAAGGAGCTGGAGGTTGCTTCGTTGCGTGACGAGCTGGAAGGTGCGAAAAAAGAGGTGTTGCGATTAGAAGTGTCCGCGGAGGAGAAGAGCAGGATCATAGCAGAAAAGAGCAACGAGGTGAACTCTGCTTTCGAGTCTATACAGCAGTCTTCGAACCAAGTTAAATCCCTGCAAGAGGAGGTCTTCCTGAAAAGCGAAGACGTTAAAAGGCTGGCAGCCGAAAAGTCGGACTTGGAAAACAACCTTTCTGTAGTTGCAGAGGAAAGAAAAGAGTTGCAATCGGAACTAGCGAAAACTAAGGCGAACCTGGAGGAAAGCGAGAAGAATTTAGAAGCTACGGTCGTTGAGCTTGAAGAGACGTGCAAGAATTTGGAAAGGACGACAATGGATACTTCCAAAAAAATCGCCGAGTTGGAAAGCTGCAAACACGGCTTGGAAGAAAAAGTTAGGCTAGGGGAGGAATCCTTGTTGGCGACAAAATTTGAGCTGGAAACAAGCACGTCGGCCCTGGAAACGGCCCAGGCTCAACTTTGCGATGAGAAGGATTCTCTTGCTAGCACCGGTTGTGCGCTGGAAAATACTAAAGAGGCTTTGGCAAACACTTCCAAAGAGCTTGAAAATATATCTAGCGAGCTTCTCGAAACGAAATCTGCGTTGCAAGAAAGCAAAGAGGAAATGGAGGGTTTGAAATGCGACAGTAGCAAGAAAATTACCGACCTGGAGTTGCAACTGGAGGCAAGAACCACTGAACTGTCTGAGATTAATGCTTTGTTGCAACAGACTTCGAACGAACTGGAAGAGAAGGTGTCTGCCCTGGACAACGCAAATGGTCAGCTAGACACTAAAGCCCAGAAGCTGGAGCAAGTGACAAGGGAGTTGAAAGAAACTAAAGACAACCTGGAATCAGAGTTAGAGCAGATAAAAGCTACATTTGAGGAAAGCGAAAGAAACCTGGAAGCAACGGCCACTGAACTGGAAGAGACCTGGGAGAGTTTTGAAAATTCAAAGGCAGAGTCTACAGCTAAAGTTGCTGCTCTCGGGGACAGTTTAAGATCTTTGGAAAGCAAATTGGAAGATTTGCAGAATACTACAAGGGAGTCCATCGACTTGAAGGAGCTGGAGGTTGCTTCGTTGCGTGACGAGCTGGAAGGTGCGAAAAAAGAGGTGTTGCGATTAGAAGTGTCCGCGGAGGAGAAGAGCAGGATCATAGCAGAAAAGAGCAACGAGGTGACCTCTGCTTTCGAGTCTATACAGCAGTCTTCGAACCAAGTTAAATCCCTGCAAGAGGAGGTCTTCCTGAAAAGCGAAGACGTTAAAAGGCTGGCAGCCGAAAAGTCGGACTTGGAAAACAACCTTTCTGTAGTTGCAGAGGAAAGAAAGGAGTTGCAATCGGAACTAGCGAAAACTAAGGCGAACCTGGAGGAAAGCGAGAAGAATTTAGAAGCTACGGTCGTTGAGCTTGAAGAGACGTGCAAGAATTTGGAAAGGACGACAATGGATACTTCCAAAAAAATCGCCGAGCTGGAAAGCTGCAAACACGGCTTGGAAGAAAAAGTTAGGCTAGGGGAGGAATCCTTGTTGGCGACAAAATTTGAGCTGAAAACAAGCACGTCGGCCCTGGAAACGGCCCAGGCTCAACTTTGCGATGAGAAGGATTCTCTTGCTAGCACCGGTTGTGCGCTGGAAAATACTAAAGAGGCTTTGGCAAACACTTCCAAAGAGCTTGAAAATATATCTAGCGAGCTTCTCGAAACGAAATCTGCGTTGCAAGAAAGCAAAGAGGAACTGGAGGGTTTGAAATGCGACAGTAGCAAGAAAATTACCGACCTGGAGTTGCAACTGGAGGCAAGAACCACTGAACTGTCTGAGATTAATGCTTTGTTGCAACAGACTTCGAACGAACTGGAAGAGAAGGTGTCTGCCCTGGACAACGCAAATGGTCAGCTAGACACTAAAGCCCAGAAGCTGGAGCAAGTGACAAGGGAGTTGAAAGAAACTAAAGACAACCTGGAATCAGAGTTAGAGCAGATAAAAGCTACATTTGAGGAAAGCGAAAGAAACCTGGAAGCAACGGCCACTGAACTGGAAGAGACCCGGGAGAGTTTTGAAAATTCAAAGGCAGAGTCTACAGCTAAAGTTGCTGCTCTCGGGGACAGTTTAAGATCTTTGGAAAGCAAATTGGAAGATTTGCAGAATACTACAAGGGAGTCCATCGACTTGAAGGAGCTGGAGGTTGCTTCGTTGCGTGACGAGCTGGAAGGTGCGAAAAAAGAGGTGTTGCGATTAGAAGTGTCCGCGGAGGAGAAGAGCAGGATCATAGCAGAAAAGAGCAACGAGGTGAACTCTGCTTTCGAGTCTATACAGCAGTCTTCGAACCAAGTTGAATCCATGCAAGAGGAGGTCTTCCTGAAAAGCGAAGACGTTAAAAGGCTGGCAGCCGAAAAGTCGGACTTGGAAAACAACCTTTCTGTAGTTGCAGAGGAAAGAAAAGAGTTGCAATCGGAACTAGCGAAAACTAAGGCGAACCTGGAGGAAAGCGAGAAGAATTTAGAAGCTACGGTCGTTGAGCTTGAAGAGACGTGCAAGAATTTGGAAATGACGACAGTGGATACGTCCAAAAAAATCGCCGAGTTGGAAAGCTGCAAACACGGCTTGGAAAAAAAAGTTAGGCTAGGGGAGGAATCCTTGTTGGCGACAAAATTTGAGCTGGAAACAAGCACGTCGGCCCTGGAAACGGCCCAGGCTCAACTTTGCGATGAGAAGGATTCTCTTGCTAGCACCGGTTGTGCGCTGGAAAATACTAAAGAGACTTTGGCAAGCACTTCCAAAGAGCTTGAAAATATATCTAGCGAGCTTCTCGAAACGAAATCTGCGTTGCAAGAAAGCAAAGAGGAACTGGAGGGTTTGAAATGCGACAGTAGCAAGAAAATTACCGACCTGGAGTTGCAACTGGAGGCAAGAACCACTGAACTGTCTGAGATTAATGCTTTGTTGCAACAGACTTCGAACGAACTGGAAGAGAAGGTGTCTGCCCTGGACAACGCAAATGGTCAGCTAGACACTAAAGCCCAGAAGCTGGAGCAAGTGACAAGGGAGTTGAAAGAAACTAAAGACAACCTGGAATCAGAGTTAGAGCAGATAAAAGCTACATTTGAGGAAAGCGAAAGAAACCTGGAAGCAACGGCCACTGAACTGGAAGAGACCCGGGAGAGTTTTGAAAATTCAAAGGCAGAGTCTACAGCTAAAGTTACTGCTCTCGGGGACAGTTTAAGATCTTTGGAAAGCAAATTGGAAGATTTGCAGAATACTACAAGGGAGTCCATCGACTTGAAGGAGCTGGAGGTTGCTTCGTTGCGTGACGAGCTGGAAGGTGCGAAAAAAGAGGTGTTGCGATTAGAAGTGTCCACGGAGGAGAAGAGCAGGATCATAGCAGAAAAGAGCAACGAGGTGAACTCTGCTTTCGAGTCTATACAGCAGTCTTCGAACCAAGTTGAATCCATGCAAGAGGAGGTCTTCCTGAAAAGCGAAGACGTTAAAAGGCTGGCAGCCCAAAAGTCGGACTTGGAAAACAACCTTTCTGTAGTTGCAGAGGAAAGAAAAGAGTTGCAATCGGAACTAGCGAAAACTAAGGCGAACCTGGAGGAAAGCGAGAAGAATTTAGAAGCTACGGTCGTTGAGCTTGAAGAGACGTGCAAGAATTTGGAAAGGACGACAATGGATACTTCCAAAAAAATCGCCGAGTTGGAAAGCTGCAAACACGGCTTGGAAGAAAAAGTTAGGCTAGGGAAGGAATCCTTGTTGGCGACAAAATTTGAGCTGGAAACAAGCACGTCGGCCCTGGAAACGGCCCAGGCTCAACTTTGCGATGAGAAGGATTCTCTTGCTAGCACCGGTTGTGCGCTGGAAAATACTAAAGAGGCTTTGGCAAACACTTCCAAAGAGCTCGAAAATATCTCTAGCGAGCTTCTCGAAACGAAATCTGCGTTGCAAGAAAGCAAAGAGGAAATGGAGGGATTGAAATGCGACAGTAGCAAGAAAATTACCGACCTGGATTTGCAACTGGAGGCAAGAACCACTGAACTGTCTGAGATTAATGCTTTGTTGCAACAGACTTCGAACGAACTGGAAGAGAAGGTGTCTGCCCTGGACAACGCAAATGGTCAGCTAGACACTAAAGCCCAGAAGCTGGAGCAAGTGACAAGGGAGTTGAAAGAAACTAAAGACAACCTGGAATCAGAGTTAGAGCAGATAAAAGCTACATTTGAGGAAAGCGAAAGAAACCTGGAAGCAACGGCCACTGAACTGGAAGAGACCCGGGAGAGTTTTGAAAATTCAAAGGCAGAGTCTACAGCTAAAGTTACTGCTCTCGGGGACAGTTTAAGATCTTTGGAAAGCAAATTGGAAGATTTGCAGAATACTACAAGGGAGTCCATCGACTTGAAGGAGCTGGAGGTTGCTTCGTTGCGTGACGAGCTGGAAGGTGCGAAAAAAGAGGTGTTGCGATTAGAAGTGTCCGCGGAGGAGAAGAGCAGGATCATAGCAGAAAAGAGCAACGAGGTGAACTCTGCTTTCGAGTCTATACAGCAGTCTTCGAACCAAGTTGAATCCTTGCAAGAGGAGGTCTTCCTGAAAAGCGAAGACGTTAAAAGGCTGGCAGCCGAAAAGTCGGACTTGGAAAACAACCTTTCTGTAGTTGCAGAGGAAAGAAAAGAGTTGCAATCGGAACTAGCGAAAACTAAGGCGAACCTGGAGGAAAGCGAGAAGAATTTAGAAGCTACGGTCGTTGAGCTTGAAGAGACGTGCAAGAATTTGGAAAGGACGACAGTGGATACTTCCAAAAAAATCGCCGAGTTGGAAAGCTGCAAACACGGCTTGGAAGAAAAAGTTAGGCTAGGGGAGGAATCCTTGTTGGCGACAAAATTTGAGCTGGAAACAAGCACGTCGGCCCTGGAAACGGCCCATGCTCAACTTTGCGATGAGAAGGATTCTCTTGCTAGCACCGGTTGTGCGCTGGAAAATACTAAAGAGGCTTTGGCAAACACTTCCAAAGAGCTTGAAAATATCTCTAGCGAGCTTCTCGAAACGAAATCTGCGTTGCAAAAAAGCAAAGAGGAACTGGAGGGTTTGAAATGCGACAGTAGCAAGAAAATTACCGACCTGGAGTTGCAACTGGAGGCAAGAACCACTGAACTGTCTGAGATTAATGCTTTGTTGCAACAGAATTCGAACGAACTGGAAGAGAAGGTGTCTGCCCTGGACAACGCAAATGGTCAGCTAGACACTAAAGCCCAGAAGCTGGAGCAAGTGACAAGGGAGTTGAAAGAAACTAAAGACAACCTGGAATCAGAGTTAGAGCAGATAAAAGCTACATTTGAGGAAAGCGAAAGAAACCTGGAAGCAACGGCCACTGAACTGGAAGAGACCCGGGAGAGTTTTGAAAATTCAAAGGCAGAGTCTACAGCTAAAGTTACTGCTCTCGGGGACAGTTTAAGATCTTTGGAAAGCAAATTGGAAGATTTGCAGAATACTACAAGGGAGTCCATCGACTTGAAGGAGCTGGAGGTTGCTTCGTTGCGTGACGAGCTGGAAGGTGCGAAAAAAGAGGTGTTGCGATTAGAAGTGTCCGCGGAGGAGAAGAGCAGGATCATAGCAGAAAAGAGCAACGAGGTGAACTCTGCTTTCGAGTCTATACAGCAGTCTTCGAACCAAGTTGAATCCTTGCAAGAGGAGGTCTTCCTGAAAAGCGAAGACGTTAAAAGGCTGGCAGCCGAAAAGTCGGACTTGGAAAACAACCTTTCTGTAGTTGCAGAGGAAAGAAAGGAGTTGCAATCGGAACTAGCGAAAACTAAGGCGAACCTGGAGGAAAGCGAGAAGAATTTAGAAGCTACGGTCGTTGAGCTTGAACAGATGTGCAAGAATTTGGAAATGACGACAGTGGATACGTCCAAAAAAATCGCCGAGTTGGAAAGCTGCAAACACGGCTTGGAAGAAAAAGTTAGGCTAGGGAAGGAATCCTTGTTGGCGACAAAATTTGAGCTGGAAACAAGCACGTCGGCCCTGGAAACGGCCCAGGCTCAACTTTGCGATGAGAAGGATTCTCTTGCTAGCACCGGTTGTGCGCTGGAAAATACTAAAGAGGCTTTGGCAAACACTTCCAAAGAGCTCGAAAATATCTCTAGCGAGCTTCTCGAAACGAAATCTGCGTTGCAAGAAAGCAAAGAGGAACTGGAGGGTTTGAAATGCGACAGTAGCAAGAAAATTACCGACCTGGAGTTGCAACTGGAGGCAAGAACCACTGAACTGTCTGAGATTAATGCTTTGTTGCAACAGACTTCGAACGAACTGGAAGAGAAGGTGTCTGCCCTGGACAACGCAAATGGTCAGCTAGACACTAAAGCCCAGAAGCTGGAGCAAGTGACAAGGGAGTTGAAAGAAACTAAAGACAACCTGGAATCAGAGTTAGAGCAGATAAAAGCTACATTTGAGGAAAGCGAAAGAAACCTGGAAGCAACGGCCACTGAACTGGAAGAGACCCGGGAGAGTTTTGAAAATTCAAAGGCAGAGTCTACAGCTAAAGTTACTGCTCTCGGGGACAGTTTAAGATCTTTGGAAAGCAAATTGGAAGATTTGCAGAATACTACAAGGGAGTCCATCGACTTGAAGGAGCTGGAGGTTGCTTCGTTGCGTGACGAGCTGGAAGGTGCGAAAAAAGAGGTGTTGCGATTAGAAGTGTCCGCGGAGGAGAAGAGCAGGATCATAGCAGAAAAGAGCAACGAGGTGAACTCTGCTTTCGAGTCTATACAGCAGTCTTCGAACCAAGTTGAATCCTTGCAAGAGGAGGTCTTCCTGAAAAGCGAAGACGTTAAAAGGCTGGCAGCCGAAAAGTCGGACTTGGAAAACAACCTTTCTGTAGTTGCAGAGGAAAGAAAAGGAGTTGCAATCGGAACTAGCGAAAACTAAGGCGAACCTGGAGGAAAGCGAGAAGAATTTAGAAGCTACGGTCGTTGAGCTTGAAGAGACGTGCAAGAATTTGGAAAGGACGACAATGGATACTTCCAAAAAAATCGCCGAGCTGGAAAGCTGCAAACACGGCTTGGAAGAAAAAGTTAGGCTAGGGAAGGAATCCTTGTTGGCGACAAAATTTGAGCTGGAAACAAGCACGTCGGCCCTGGAAACGGCCCAGGCTCAACTTTGCGATGAGAAGGATTCTCTTGCTAGCACCGGTTGTGCGCTGGAAAATACTAAAGAGGCTTTGGCAAACACTTCCAAAGAGCTCGAAAATATCTCTAGCGAGCTTCTCGAAACGAAATCTGCGTTGCAAGAAAGCAAAGAGGAACTGGAGGGTTTGAAATGCGACAGTAGCAAGAAAATTACCGACCTGGAGTTGCAACTGGAGGCAAGAACCACTGAACTGTCTGAGATTAATGCTTTGTTGCAACAGACTTCGAGCGAACTGGAAGAGAAGGTGTCTGCCCTGGACAACGCAAATGGTCAGCTAGACACTAAAGCCCAGAAGCTGGAGCAAGTGACAAGGGAGTTGAAAGAAACTAAAGACAACCTGGAATCAGAGTTAGAGCAGATAAAAGCTACATTTGAGGAAAGCGAAAGAAACCTGGAAGCAACGGCCACTGAACTGGAAGAGACCCGGGAGAGTTTTGAAAATTCAAAGGCAGAGTCTACAGCTAAAGTTACTGCTCTCGGGGACAGTTTAAGATCTTTGGAAAGCAAATTGGAAGATTTGCAGAATACTACAAGGGAGTCCATCGACTTGAAGGAGCTGGAGGTTGCTTCGTTGCGTGACGAGCTGGAAGGTGCGAAAAAAAGAGGTGTTGCGATTAGAAGTGTCCGCGGAGGAGAAGAGCAGGATCATAGCAGAAAAGAGCAACGAGGTGAACTCTGCTTTCGAGTCTATACAGCAGTCTTCGAACCAAGTTGAATCCTTGCAAGAGGAGGTCTTCCTGAAAAGCGAAGACGTTAAAAGGCTGGCAGCCGAAAAGTCGGACTTGGAAAACAACCTTTCTGTAGTTGCAGAGGAAAGAAAAGAGTTGCAATCGGAACTAGCGAAAACTAAGGCGAACCTGGAGGAAAGCGAGAAGAATTTAGAAGCTACGGTCGTTGAGCTTGAAGAGACGTGCAAGAATTTGGAAAGGACGACAATGGATACTTCCAAAAAAATCGCCGAGCTGGAAAGCTGCAAACACGGCTTGGAAGAAAAAGTTAGGCTAGGGGAGGAATCCTTGTTGGCGACAAAATTTGAGCTGAAAACAAGCACGTCGGCCCTGGAAACGGCCCAGGCTCAACTTTGCGATGAGAAGGATTCTCTTGCTAGCACCGGTTGTGCGCTGGAAAATACTAAAGAGGCTTTGGCAAACACTTCCAAAGAGCTTGAAAATATCTCTAGCGAGCTTCTCGAAACGAAATCTGCGTTGCAAGAAAGCAAAGAGGAACTGGAGGGTTTGAAATGCGACAGTAGCAAGAAAATTACCGACCTGGAGTTGCAACTGGAGGCAAGAACCACTGAACTGTCTGAGATTAATGCTTTGTTGCAACAGACTTCGAACGAACTGGAAGAGAAGGTGTCTGCCCTGGACAACGCAAATGGTCAGCTAGACACTAAAGCCCAGAAGCTGGAGCAAGTGACAAGGGAGTTGAAAGAAACTAAAGACAACCTGGAATCAGAGTTAGAGCAGATAAAAGCTACATTTGAGGAAAGCGAAAGAAACCTGGAAGCAACGGCCACTGAACTGGAAGAGACCCGGGAGAGTTTTGAAAATTCAAAGGCAGAGTCTACAGCTAAAGTTACTGCTCTCGGGGACAGTTTAAGATCTTTGGAAAGCAAATTGGAAGATTTGCAGAATACTACAAGGGAGTCCATCGACTTGAAGGAGCTGGAGGTTGCTTCGTTGCGTGACGAGCTGGAAGGTGCGAAAAAAGAGGTGTTGCGATTAGAAGTGTCCGCGGAGGAGAAGAGCAGGATCATAGCAGAAAAGAGCAACGAGGTGAACTCTGCTTTCGAGTCTATACAGCAGTCTTCGAACCAAGTTGAATCCTTGCAAGAGGAGGTCTTCCTGAAAAGCGAACACGTTAAAAGGCTGGCAGCCGAAAAGTCGGACATGGAAAACAACCTTTCTGTAGTTACAGAGGAAAGAAAGGAGTTGCAATCGGAACTAGCGAAAACTAAGGCGAACCTGGAGGAAAGCGAGAAGAATTTAGAAGCTACGGTCGTTGAGCTAGAACAGACGTGCAAGAATTTGGAAATGACGACAGTGGATACGTCCAAAAAAATCGCCGAGTTGGAAAGCTGCAAACACGGCTTGGAAGAAAAAGTTAGGCTAGGGAAGGAATCCTTGTTGGCGACAAAATTTGAGCTGGAAACAAGCACGTCGGCCCTGGACACGGCCCAGGCTCAACTTTGCGATGAGAAGGATTCTCTTGCTAGCACCGGTTGTGCGCTGGAAAATACTAAAGAGGCTTTGGCAAACACTTCCAAAGAGCTCGAAAATATCTCTAGCGAGCTTCTCGAAACGAAATCTGCGTTGCAAGAAAGCAAAGAGGAACTGGAGGGTTTGAAATGCGACAGTAGCAAGAAAATTACCGACCTGGAGTTGCAACTGGAGGCAAGAACCACTGAACTGTCTGAGATTAATGCTTTGTTGCAACAGACTTCGAGCGAACTGGAAGAGAAGGTGTCTGCCCTGGACAACGCAAATGGTCAGCTAGACACTAAAGCCCAGAAGCTGGAGCAAGTGACAAGGGAGTTGAAAGAAACTAAAGACAACCTGGAATCAGAGTTAGAGCAGATAAAAGCTACATTTGAGGAAAGCGAAAGAAACCTGGAAGCAACGGCCACTGAACTGGAAGAGACCCGGGAGAGTTTTGAAAATTCAAAGGCAGAGTCTACAGCTAAAGTTACTGCTCTCGGGGACAGTTTAAGATCTTTGGAAAGCAAATTGGAAGATTTGCAGAATACTACAAGGGAGTCCATCGACTTGAAGGAGCTGGAGGTTGCTTCGTTGCGTGACGAGCTGGAAGGTGCGAAAAAAGAGGTGTTGCGATTAGAAGTGTCCGCGGAGGAGAAGAGCAGGATCATAGCAGAAAAGAGCAACGAGGTGAACTCTGCTTTCGAGTCTATACAGCAGTCTTCGAACCAAGTTGAATCCTTGCAAGAGGAGGTCTTCCTGAAAAGCGAAGACGTTAAAAGGCTGGCAGCCGAAAAGTCGGACTTGGAAAACAACCTTTCTGTAGTTGCAGAGGAAAGAAAGGAGTTGCAATCGGAACTAGCGAAAACTAAGGCGAACCTGGAGGAAAGCGAGAAGAATTTAGAAGCTACGGTCGTTGAGCTTGAAGAGACGTGCAAGAATTTGGAAATGACGACAGTGGATACGTCCAAAAAAATCGCCGAGTTGGAAAGCTGCAAACACGGCTTGGAAGAAAAAGTTAGGCTAGGGGAGGAATCCTTGTTGGCGACAAAATTTGAGCTGGAAACAAGCACGTCGGCCCTGGAAACGGCCCAGGCTCAACTTTGCGATGAGAAGGATTCTCTTGCTAGCACCGGTTGTGCGCTGGAAAATACTAAAGAGGCTTTGGCAAACACTTCCAAAGAGCTTGAAAATATCTCTAGCGAGCTTCTCGAAACGAAATCTGCGTTGCAAGAAAGCAAAGAGGAACTGGAGGGTTTGAAATGCGACAGTAGCAAGAAAATTACCGACCTGGAGTTGCAACTGGAGGCAAGAACCACTGAACTGTCTGAGATTAATGCTTTGTTGCAACAGACTTCGAGCGAACTGGAAGAGAAGGTGTCTGCCCTGGACAACGCAAATGGTCAGCTAGACACTAAAGCCCAGAAGCTGGAGCAAGTGACAAGGGAGTTGAAAGAAACTAAAGACAACCTGGAATCAGAGTTAGAGCAGATAAAAGCTACATTTGAGGAAAGCGAAAGAAACCTGGAAGCAACGGCCACTGAACTGGAAGAGACCCGGGAGAGTTTTGAAAATTCAAAGGCAGAGTCTACAGCTAAAGTTACTGCTCTCGGGGACAGTTTAAGATCTTTGGAAAGCAAATTGGAAGATTTGCAGAATACTACAAGGGAGTCCATCGACTTGAAGGAGCTGGAGGTTGCTTCGTTGCGTGACGAGCTGGAAGGTGCGAAAAAAGAGGTGTTGCGATTAGAAGTGTCCGCGGAGGAGAAGAGCAGGATCATAGCAGAAAAGAGCAACGAGGTGAACTCTGCTTTCGAGTCTATACAGCAGTCTTCGAACCAAGTTGAATCCTTGCAAGAGGAGGTCTTCCTGAAAAGCGAAGACGTTAAAAGGCTGGCAGCCGAAAAGTCGGACTTGGAAAACAACCTTTCTGTAGTTGCAGAGGAAAGAAAGGAGTTGCAATCGGAACTAGCGAAAACTAAGGCGAACCTGGAGGAAAGCGAGAAGAACTTAGAAGCTACGGTCGTTGAGCTTGAAGAGACGTGCAAGAATTTGGAAATGACGACAGTGGATACGTCCAAAAAAATCGCCGAGTTGGAAAGCTGCAAACACGGCTTGGAAGAAAAAGTTAGGCTAGGGGAGGAATCCTTGTTGGCGACAAAATTTGAGCTGGAAACAAGCACGTCGGCCCTGGAAACGGCCCAGGCTCAACTTTGCGATGAGAAGGATTCTCTTGCTAGCACCGGTTGTGCGCTGGAAAATACTAAAGAGGCTTTGGCAAACACTTCCAAAGAGCTTGAAAATATCTCTAGCGAGCTTCTCGAAACGAAATCTGCGTTGCAAGAAAGCAAAGAGGAACTGGAGGGTTTGAAATGCGACAGTAGCAAGAAAATTGCCGACCTGGAGTTGCAACTGGAGGCAAGAACCACTGAACTGTCTGAGATTAATGCTTTGTTGCAACAGACTTCGAACGAACTGGAAGAGAAGGTGTCTGCCCTGGACAACGCAAATGGTCAGCTAGACACTAAAGCCCAGAAGCTGGAGCAAGTGACAAGGGAGTTGAAAGAAACTAAAGACAACCTGGAATCAGAGTTAGAGCAGATAAAAGCTACATTTGAGGAAAGCGAAAGAAACCTGGAAGCAACGGCCACTGAACTGGAAGAGACCCGGGAGAGTTTTGAAAATTCAAAGGCAGAGTCTACAGCTAAAGTTACTGCTCTCGGGGACAGTTTAAGATCTTTGGAAAGCAAATTGGAAGATTTGCAGAATACTACAAGGGAGTCCATCGACTTGAAGGAGCTGGAGGTTGCTTCGTTGCGTGAAGAGCTGGAAGGTGCGAAAAAAGAGGTGTTGCGATTAGAAGTGTCCGCGGAGGAGAAGAGCAGGATCATAGCAGAAAAGAGCAACGAGGTGAACTCTGCTTTCGAGTCTATACAGCAGTCTTCGAACCAAGTTGAATCCTTGCAAGAGGAGGTCTTCCTGAAAAGCGAAGACGTTAAAAGGCTGGCAGCCGAAAAGTCGGACTTGGAAAACAACCTTTCTGTAGTTGCAGAGGAAAGAAAGGAGTTGCAATCGGAACTAGCGAAAACTAAGGCGAACCTGGAGGAAAGCGAGAAGAACTTAGAAGCTACGGTCGTTGAGCTTGAAGAGACGTGCAAGAATTTGGAAATGACGACAGTGGATACGTCCAAAAAAATCGCCGAGTTGGAAAGCTGCAAACACGGCTTGGAAGAAAAAGTTAGGCTAGGGGAGGAATCCTTGTTGGCGACAAAATTTGAGCTGGAAACAAGCACGTCGGCCCTGGAAACGGCCCAGGCTCAACTTTGCGATGAGAAGGATTCTCTTGCTAGCACCGGTTGTGCGCTGGAAAATACTAAAGAGGCTTTGGCAAACACTTCCAAAGAGCTCGAAAATATCTCTAGCGAGCTTCTCGAAACGAAATCTGCGTTGCAAGAAAGCAAAGAGGAACTGGAGGGTTTGAAATGCGACAGTAGCAAGAAAATTGCCGACCTGGAGTTGCAACTGGAGGCAAGAACCACTGAACTGTCTGAGATTAATGCTTTGTTGCAACAGACTTCGAACGAACTGGAAGAGAAGGTGTCTGCCCTGGACAACGCAAATGGTCAGCTAGACACTAAAGCCCAGAAGCTGGAGCAAGCGACAAGGGAGTTGAAAGAAACTAAAGACAACCTGGAATCAGAGTTAGAGCAGATAAAAGCTACATTTGAGGAAAGCGAAAGAAACCTGGAAGCAACGGCCACGGAACTGGAAGAGACCCGGGAGAGTTTTGAAAATTCAAAGGCAGAGTCTACAGCTAAAGTTACTGCTCTCGGGGACAGTTTAAGATCTTTGGAAAGCAAATTGGAAGATTTGCAGGAATACTACAAGGGAGTCCATCGACTTGAAGGAGCTGGAGGTTGCTTCGTTGCGTGACGAGCTGGAAGGTGCGAAAAAAGAGGTGTTGCGATTAGAAGTGTCCGCGGAGGAGAAGAGCAGGATCATAGCAGAAAAGAGCAACGAGGTGAACTCTGCTTTCGAGTCTATACAGCAGTCTTCGTACCAAGTTGAATCCTTGCAAGAGGAGGTCTTCCTGAAAAGCGAAGACGTTAAAAGGCTGGCAGCCGAAAAGTCGGACTTGGAAAACAACCTTTCTGTAGTTACAGAGGAAAGAAAGGAGTTGCAATCGGAACTAGCGAAAACTAAGGCGAACCTTGAGGAAAGCGAGAAGAATTTAGAAGCTACGGTCGTTGAGCTTGAACAGACGTGCAAGAATTTGGAAATGACGACAGTGGATACGTCCAAAAAAATCGCCGAGTTGGAAAGCTGCAAACACGGCTTGGAAGAAAAGGTTAGGCTAGGGAAGGAATCCTTGTTGGCGACAAAATTTGAGCTGGAAACAAGCACGTCGGCCCTGGAAACGGCCCAGGCTCAACTTTGCGATGAGAAGGATTCTCTTGCTAGCACCGGTTGTGCGCTGGAAAATACTAAAGAGGCTTTGGCAAACACTTCCAAAGAGCTCGAAAATATCTCTAGCGAGCTTCTCGAAACGAAATCTGCGTTGCAAGAAAGCAAAGAGGAACTGGAGGGTTTGAAATGCGACAGTAGCAAGAAAATTGCCGACCTGGAGTTGCAACTGGAGGCAAGAACCACTGAACTGTCTGAGATTAATGCTTTGTTGCAACAGACTTCGAACGAACTGGAAGAGAAGGTGTCTGCCCTGGACAACGCAAATGGTCAGCTAGACACTAAAGCCCAGAAGCTGGAGCAAGCGACAAGGGAGTTGAAAGAAACTAAAGACAACCTGGAATCAGAGTTAGAGCAGATAAAAGCTACATTTGAGGAAAGCGAAAGAAACCTGGAAGCAACGGCCACGGAACTGGAAGAGACCCGGGAGAGTTTTGAAAATTCAAAGGCAGAGTCTACAGCTAAAGTTACTGCTCTCGGGGACAGTTTAAGATCTTTGGAAAGCAAATTGGAAGATTTGCAGAATACTACAAGGGAGTCCATCGACTTGAAGGAGCTGGAGGTTGCTTCGTTGCGTGACGAGCTGGAAGGTGCGAAACAAGAGGTGTTGCGATTAGAAGTGTCCGCGGAGGAGAAGAGCAGGATCATAGCAGAAAAGAGCAACGAGGTGAACTCTGCTTTCGAGTCTATACAGCAGTCTTCGAACCAAGTTGAATCCTTGCAAGAGGAGGTCTTCCTGAAAAGCGAAGACGTTAAAAGGCTGGCAGCCGAAAAGTCGGACTTGGAAAACAACCTTTCTGTAGTTACAGAGGAAAGAAAGGAGTTGCAATCGGAACTAGCGAAAACTAAGGCGAACCTGGAGGAAAGCGAGAAGAATTTAGAAGCTACGGTCGTTGAGCTTGAAGAGACGTGCAAGAATTTGGAAATGACGACAGTGGATACGTCCAAAAAAATCGCCGAGTTGGAAAGCTGCAAACACGGCTTGGAAGAAAAAGTTAGGCTAGGGAAGGAATCCTTGTTGGCGACAAAATTTGAGCTGGAAACAAGCACGTCGGCCCTGGAAACGGCCCAGGCTCAACTTTGCGATGAGAAGGATTCTCTTGCTAGCACCGGTTGTGCGCTGGAAAATACTAAAGAGGCTTTGGCAAACACTTCCAAAGAGCTCGAAAATATCTCTAGCGAGCTTCTCGAAACGAAATCTGCGTTGCAAGAAAGCAAAGAGGAACTGGAGGGTTTGAAATGCGACAGTAGCAAGAAAATTACCGACCTGGAGTTGCAACTGGAGGCAAGAACCACTGAACTGTCTGAGATTAATGCTTTGTTGCAACAGACTTCGCACGAACTGGAAGAGAAGGTGTCTGCCCTGGACAACGCAAATGGTCAGCTAGACACTAAAGCCCAGAAGCTGGAGCAAGTGACAAGGGAGTTGAAAGAATCTAAAGACAACCTGGAATCAGATTTAGAGCAGATAAAAGCTACATTTGAGGAAAGCGAAAGAAACCTGGAAGCAACGGCCACTGAACTGGAAGAGACCCGGGAGAATTTTGAAAATTCAAAGGCACAGTCTACAGCTAAAGTTACTGCTCTCGGGGACAGTTTAAGATCTTTGGAAAGCAAATTGGAAGATTTGCAGAATACTACAAGGGAGTCCATCGACTTGAAGGAGCTGGAGGTTGCTTCGTTGCGTGACGAGCTGGAAGGTGCGAAAAAAGAGGTGTTGCGATTAGAAGTGTCCGCGGAGGAGAAGAGCAGGATCATAGCAGAAAAGACCAACGAGGTGAACTCTGCTTTCGAGTCTATACAGCAGTCTTCGAACCAAGTTGAATCCATGCAAGAGGAGGTCTTCCTGAAAAGCGAAGACGTTAAAAGGCTGGCAGCCGAAAAGTCGGACTTGGAAAACAACCTTTCTGTAGTTGCAGAGGAAAGAAAAGAGTTGCAATCGGAACTAGCGAAAACTAAGGCGAACCTGGAGGAAAGCGAGAAGAATTTAGAAGCTACGGTCGCTCAGCTTGAAGAAATGTGCAAGAATTTGGACAACACGACAAAGCATGGTGAATTGGAATTGCGCAAGTTTAAGAAAAAAGCTAACATGGGATTTTTGAAGAAAGTCCAAGCTCTTGAATCAACTGAATCGAAATTAGCCAAAAGTGTCATTAAAATTAGTGAATTGCAAGCCGAATTGAATAGGGAGATAGGTGCTAATAGGGATTTGTTGAGCAAAGTTTCCTCTATGAAGCAAAGTTTATATAGTAAGGGAGATGAAATTAATATATTAGTTAAGGAGATTAAAGAGCATGCTACAATTATTTCTCGTATTGTTTCAGGTTTTAAGAAAAACGAGTCCTTGCTTAATGATCGTTCCATACTGCTAGAGCAATATGCATCTGAAATTCTGGCGTTAAAGGAGCAAATTGATCTGAAAGAAAATGTAAATAATGCAGAAAGACATGATCTGGAAATCGTTAAAAGCTTATGCGAAAATATGAAGGAAGCCTTGTTATCATCAGAGCAGATGGTGTCCGATCTAAATGAAAAGTTGAAAATTAAGGAAGGTCAGTTAGATAATATTTCTTTGGAAGTTTCTGTTTTAAAAATAAATAACGTTACTTTAGAAGATTCTAAGAACAGTGTTTGTTTGTTATACGAAAAACAATTGGGTGAATTAAATACAAAATTGAGAGAATCAGTTTCTGAGTTAAAGGTTACTGAACAAAATGTTGAGATATTGTTAAAGGAAAGGAAATCGTTAAAAGAAGAACTTTCTGAAGTTAGTGAGAAATCGGAAGATAGGAAGAATTATGTTGAAAAATTAGTGTTCCAGCTAAAGTCTTTAAGAGAACATCTAACGGAGAAAGATGAGTTGATTCAGAATACAATTGAAGAATTTTCCATTAAAACTCAAGAAGCTGATGATTTAAGCAGAATTCTTGCAACACGGGACAGAGAAGTATTAGAAATCAATAAGGAAATTGAGGAACGACAAGTCGAGTTGCTACAAAGTAAGCAGCAAGTTGACGAGTTGACTGATCAGCTTAAAGAAGTCAATGAGCAATTGAAGAAACAGGAGAGTCGTTACGAGGGATTATTGCTTGAATGTAAGCAATACCAGGTTAAGAGCAAGGAAAACGAGTTGGAAATAACTGCACTAAACATAAATTGTAGTGAAAAGGATGACGAAATTAAAAAACTGGAAGTGGATCTACACGAGTCGTCTCGCCTGGTTGAAGAGAAGATTAACGAAGTGAATACATCCGTTGCTGACGTAGAAAGCTCTAAGAAGGAATCTGAAGAAATAATAGATAAATTAAAGACCAAGATCGCTTTGTTAGAAAAGAAAATGGCTGAAAAAGAGGAAGCGTTGTCTGATTTAAACTTGCAACACGAGGAAAAACAACAACTTTTGACAGATAAGAGAGAGCAAGAGTTTCTGGATAACGAAAGGTTAGATACATTGAATAATGAGTTAGAAATCGTAAAATTGAACTTGGCTGACTTGAATAAGGAGAACGTGATCTTTAAAGAGAAGTTGGATATCCAAAACAAGGAACACCATGAATACGTCAAATGCAAGGAAAAAGAATTACGCGTCAATATTAAACAAATAGAGGGCCTGGAAAAGGAGAATCAGGAACAAAGAACACTCTGAAAGAATTTAAGAAAAAAGCCGGCAAAAACTTTAAGAAAAAAATCACAGCGATGAATGAGAAAGAGGAAACTCTTCAAGCTGAAATTAATTCTTTGAAAGAACAGTTTGAGAAGACAACGCAGGATCTAGAAGTTGCAACAGAAAATTTAATCGCAGCGCGTGAAGAAGCTGGTAATTTGAACGAAAGCCTTGCGGTACGGGACAGAGAAGTATTAGAAATCAGTCAGAACCTCGAGGAACGACAAGTCGAGTTGCTACAAAGTAAGCAGCAAGTTGACGAGTTGACTGATCAGCTTAAAGAAGTCAATGAGCAATTGAAAAAACAGGATAGTTGTTACGAGGGATTATTGCTTGAATGTAAGGAATACCAGGTTAAGAGCAAGGAAAACGAGTTGGAAATAACTGCACTAAACATAAATTGTAGTGAAAAGGATGACGAAATTAAAAAACTTGAAGTGGATCTACACGAGTCGTCTCGCCTGGTTGAAGAGAAGATTAACGAAGTGAATACATTCGTTGCTGACGTAGAAAGCTCTAAAAAGGAATCTGAAGAAATAATAGATAAATTAAAGACCAAGATCGCTTTGTTAGAAAAGAAAATGGCTGGAAAAGAGGAAGCGTTGTCTGATTTTAACTTGCAACACGAGAAAATCCAACAACTTTTTACCTCAGACGAAAAGCGGTTTACTTTAAATGATAAAACATTTTCCATTTCGCCCGAAGTTGGTGCTAAGGCTGATGTTGTTGATTCTGCTAATAAAACGGTCTTTGGAAATGTTGTTACTGAAGATCGTAATTCTCAATTGGTCAGGGATATGCTTCGGGACAGAGATTCCGAGGTTGAGCTATTGAAAACGAAGTTACGCTCATGCGAGGACGAATTGCTTAATGTTAGCGAACTATCTGTACAACAACTTTGTGAGTTAGAATCACAAGTGTCTGCTCTTGGTGAGCGGTTGCAAGCTAGTGATACCTTCATTTCACAGCGTGAAAGCGAATTCCGAGACATCGAAACGGACTTGCGAGCCGATATAAACGAGTTAAGGGAAGCGTTAATTGTGAAGGACGAAACTATAAATAGTTTGCAATCGAAAATGGTTTCTGGCTTGATGAAGAGTGGTGACATGTCCGTGGATGACGTCGGGGCGTTAAAGGTGGAATTACTCACAAGGAAGAAAGTGATTGCTCAATTAAACGAAGATGTGGAGCATCGCATATTAGACGTTCACGCCCTGCAAGACGATAAAAATATTTTGGAAGATAAGGTGGACAAGTTAGAGAGAAAAATCGAAGTGCTCAACGATAGGTTGAAAATGAAAGATTTCCTTTCATTGGAAGCGGAAGCGAAATATGAGATCAGATTTGCAGCATTAACGCTAGAGCTAGATTTGATTTCTGCAAAGCACAACGAAATGCTCGAGACGGATACTAGCAAGGCTGACTTTGAAGGAAGAGTTCTTGTTCTTGAGGAGCGCTTAAAGATCAAAGAGCGTGAACTAAAAGAACAACAGGTTATGTACAGCGCAGAAATAAATAAAATTTCACAGGAAAAGGCCAAAACGGACGAGTCTCTTACTGACTTGCAAAGTGAACTCGAAGTAATTGTGGATAGAAACAAAAAGAAGGATGAAGACTGGAAAAACGTTATGAATAAATTAGAACAGCATAATATTTCGTTGTCCGAAGAAAGGGAAAAATTACAACAGAAAATGCTTGCACTAAAGCAATTGTATGGCGACTTAGATGAGAAAAATATAGAAATATCTTCATTGAAGCGCCATATTGATGATATGGAACGTTACAAATTGCTGGATATGGAAGAAAAGGAAGCCTTATTGCATGAGATTAATGACGTCAAAACTGAACTTCAACACAAAATGGAAGAGTTAGATTTAATTAATTCCGAGGTTAAAATAGTTCAACGTTTCGAACACGAGGTGAACACATCGTTAAGTGATAGTCTGGTGCAGTCCAGCGATGAAATTCGGAAGCTTAAAGATGATTTGGAGGTTGCGATGAACGATTTGATGCTGCGTAAAAAACTAATAGCGTCGATGGAGGACGAGACCAATAATTTAAAAGAGCAGCTTGCCGACAAAGACGAAAGGTATTCCGCACTTGAGGAGGAATTGAGAAGTGAAATGCGACAGTCATCGGGAGAATTAAAAGATGAATTGGAACACACTAAAGCAGAGCTGATCCGCAATGAAGGTAAGTTGGCAGATGCTAACATGGAGGTGAAAGTAAAAAAAGATACTTTTCATTTAAAGAATCTGGAAACCCAACAGTTACTTGATGATTTACATTTTCAAATTCGATACAAAGATGAGGAGATTACTGAGTTAAAGTTAGGCAAAGAGCTGCTGCAAAGTAATGTGTTTGATCTGCAGAATAAATATGAAGAGTTATGCAGGCAAAAAGACGAAGCTGTTAACAATTTAGGCGAAGAAGCTGAAGAATTGCACAACAAAATTGAACAACTTACGCAGGAGCTGAAAACGGTGAACGAATCCGAGGTTTTTAAAAGTGCTGCACTGCAAGAGAAACGTCTTAAACTTAAGGAGGAGCTAGAAAGCATACCACGAACGACGGACAGTGGTGTTGACGCGAATGTGTTAGGACAGTATATTGAGGACATGCTGGAGCAGATAGTTCAACAAGATGTTGACATAAAAAGTAGAAAGAAAATGATAGCTATCAATGACGCCATGCTCAAAGATGCTGAAAATGAAATCAATGCATTGAATGACGTCATTAGTAATTTAAATTGGAACTGGAAGATAAAAATGTCGAGTTGGCGAAAAATAAAACACAACTCGAAAATAAGACGATGTATCAAGTTGGCGAGGAACGACACCAGCCTTTGAATGTGATGGAAGAATTAAACGAAGCGGATGATATTCCAGAAAAACTAACCAAAGAAACGTCTTGGGAGACGTTTAGCGCTCTCTCAAATCACGAAAGCGTTTTCACTTTAACCCCATGTGAAGAATTGGTTCAAGAAACAATTGCGTATGAGAGTTACGCTGCCTGTCCAGAAGAGGAGAAACAATTTGAAATGTCAGCAGATCAAAATGCGCAGGAGTTACAGGACAGGATTGACAGTCTGAAACAAAAAGAAAAACAGAGCGAAGAAGAAAGATACAGGCTGAACCAAGAAAGAGTGAAGTACGCTCAACAGCTCCAAGTGCTGATGAAAGAAAAGAAAGAATTGGAAGGGTCTATAGTAGGTTCTGAGATACGAATTAAAGAATACGAACAACTTGTGATAAAGTTTGCTGAGGAAGCCGAAGAAGCCAAAGCAATGGTCGCGAACCTTACGTACCAACGCGATGGTTTCCACAGCGAATTGTATCAACTGCAAGAAAGTGCGGCGTGGAGAGAGAACGACTTAGCAGCCCAACTCCTACACTCGCATAATGACATAATGGCATTAAAAGAGGCACTGAAAAAATGTTCCACAGAAAGTGATCAAAAACTAGGCGTAAAGGAAAGCAACATAAACATTTTGCAGGATCGCTTTGAACAGCAAGAAGCACATTACACAGGTCAGCAGCAATTATTGCAGTCAGAAGTGCAGAAGCTGATTGTAGAGAAGAAAAAAGAGGAAGAAGAGCGAATATTGATCACTAAGAAGCTGAAGGTGAAGACGGAAGAACACGATCGCCTTGCAGAGCAGCTGGCCCAACATCGACTCATGTACAGTCAAAATATCGATGCCCTGCAACATTGTTTCCAGGAAGTTTCGTTAAACAGCGCAGCCTTGGAGCAACAGCTGACAGAGTTGCAGCAAAGGTTTAACGGTAAGTGTGTTGGCTTATTTATCTCCAGTATATCGGTCACAGGTTAATTCAATGTTATAGTCGCCTAATTCGTATTTGAACTGAAATAAATATAAATTTATATGATGTAATATAATATAAGTTCATAATTTAAAAAAATAAGATATATAAGAATACATGTTTAAAAACAGCTTTGGTTGTTCTGTGTTATGTTACACACAATTAGTTGTGTTCTGTAAACGTTCGTCATAGAAACTTATAATTACGCGGATGTTGTGTTTTTTTCTCGGAAAATAGTAGAACAACCTTCATCGAATTATTAGTATTTGCACACACGTAAAAGTCCTTGATGATGTTGGTTTTTTAATTGGATTTCCATGCCATGTCACATTTTTTAAGTTCATGTATGTGTAATGATGACATAAACATACACGTATGTAGAAAATATAATTAATAAATAGTAATTATAGATAAAAAAAGTAAAATATTGATAAATAATAACAGTAATATGTTGTAATTGCACCAGTGACGCTTGATTGATTTTGTGAAGTTGTATTAAAAAATGATTTTTTCTTGCTACTGCTACTTTGTGGCATACAATTAAAATCAACCATGTGTAGCATAATGTTAAAGGGGAGAAAAGAAGCGATGCCATTGCTGAGTCCACTTCAATGGCAATGCTTCTAATGTAATCCGTATTTTTTTGTTAACCTGGAGATAAATATTCCGCACACTTCTGTTAAGTCAGTTAATCGTCTATTTTTTCTTACTGCACCAACGGACCGAAGCACAATGTACTGCACTTAACGCACTATTTCTTTAGCAAGATTTCACTGTTTCACTACATTGTATATTTTTTTGACCACCTGGCAATAGGCGTGGCCTTTCATATCGGTGTTCTTTAGTGTTATATATCGGTTCCATTAGTTTTAAAGCAGAAAGAATTCTCCAGGCTTCATATCCATGTAATTTTCCCATCATGTTTTTTGAGAAGTAGTTTTCTTTTGAGACCATGCTTTATGTTCGTGTGAAGTTGTTGTTTAAATTAACCAAATTTGCAGAATTGGGGTTTTAAACTATATTATATGCTAACTAATTAACTACCTAACCATGCTCTGTTTACATGTGCTGGCAATGTTTATTTAATCCTCTAATTTTTAATTAAGTTTTCATTTTTTCTACAGAAAAACAATCGGAGTGTGAATGCCTTCAAACTTTACTGGATGACGAATACAAACTGAAAGCGGACTTGGAAGACCAACTGAGTACTTTGCAGAACCAGATCAAACAACTGGAAGACGAGGCGATCATTCTAAACGAGCAACACTTGAATTACGTTGACGTAACTTCGAATCAAGCTTTAAAACAAGACGAATTAAATCAGAAGAACGTAGATCTTCACAGAAGTCTGGAGTTGAAGGAGGAAGAAATGAGCATGCTCAAAGAACATTTCAGTATTTCCTTAAAAGAAAACGACGAAAAAATCAATAATATTAGCACCAACCTTCAGTCGAAAGAAGAAACAGTATTGTCCCTCTTGCAACAATTACAAGGAGCTCAAGAAGAACTTTTAAAGGTTAAACAGGAGGGTGATTTGCTGAAAAATTCGATCAAGGAAAAAGAAGAAGAAGTCACGATTGTCAATGCCAACCTGAGGTCGAAAGAAGATGCAGTGGTTTCCTTGCTTGAACAGTTCGAAGAGGCGCAACAAGAAGTGACAAGGTTGAGAAGATGTGACGAAACGGCGAATGCTAGCCTTTTAGACAAAGAAGAGGAGATTAAAGTAGTGAATTCAAACCTACGCTCCAAAGAAGAGACAGTGAAAATGTTTCTCGATCAAATCGAAGAGCTCCAGCAAAACATCACTAATATGAAGGAACGTGAAAGCCAATTGGATTCTATTGTCTCGCATAAGGACGGGCAATTGCAAAAACTGAAGGAGTCTGTGGAAGAACAAGCGAACGTCATTTTGCGCTTAAAGGAAGAATTAAGTAACACAGAGATCACGTATCAAAGTGACTTGCGAGAAGCTGAGGAGATCTACAACGATTTGCAGAAGCAATTCGATTCTGCATCAGAAGCCGAAGCAACCCTTCAAAAGATCTTGGAAGAAAAAGAATTGTCGCTAAGCAAGGACGTCGAGGATAAAGAAAACATGATTGCAGAGCAGGACGAGGAAATAAAAAATGCTTAAAGAGAATTTGAATTTGAAAGACAAAGCCGCGAAGGTTATGTACGAAAAGATGCAGCAAACTGCCGAAGAAGCGGAGAGTATAAAAGCCGAGCTTCAGAAGAAAAAGGGTGACATTGAAAAGCTGATGAAAACCGTCAACGAAGGACAACTGCAAATGCAGGCGAGCATGAATGCATCGCAGCTAGCACACTCAAACGTTTTGGAAATCGAGAGCGCGATGCAACAATTGAAACAGGTGAATAAAGAATTGGAAAACGAAAAAAACGAAATGGAAAAAACAGTGAAAACATTATACGCCGAGCTGCAATCGTTAAAACAAGCCGAAGCTGATTTAGAGTTGGTAAAGTCAAGTTCCGAAGAAAAAGATGCAGCTTTACAACAGAAAGATGACGCACTAAAAGCTGTGCAAGAAGAGATGGAAAACACGAAAACGAGTTTACAAGAGGCTTACAAAATACAACAGCACTTGCAGAAAGTCTTGGTGGAAAAGGAAGAAGAGCTAACCCAAGAGCAACAAAGATATGTTGATGTAAGCAACGAAAGAGAACAAGCAAAACTTGGTCTTAACGAGGCCTTGCAATTTAAAGACAACACTATCTGTTCCTTGCGTGAACAATTACAAATCTTTGACGAAGAAGAAATTAAAAGCGAAACTTTAAAAACTCAACTAAATGTTTTAACATCTGAAATAGGTACGCTCCAAAAAGCCCTGGAAGAGGCGCAAGTTTCCTTAGTTAACACTCAACAACAGTTAGAAGCGTTACACGTGGAAAAGGAAAACGTTTCGCAACAGTTGAGCGACAAAGATAACAAGATTTCAAGTTTAAACGAAGCGTTGAAATTGAAGGAGAAAGAGCTCAGTGAGTCTCTTTTCAATCTAAAGTTGTCTCGCGAACAGAACGAGAGCGACAAACACGAAGTGTCGGATAATTTGCAGAAGCAGGTTGAAGACAAATCGAAAGAGATCTTGGAGTTGAAAGCAAAGGCAACCAAGAAGTTCAAAGAAGTCAACAAGGAATTAAAAAGCGCCAAAAAAAGGATCAAGGAGTTGGAGGAGAAAGATCTCGAGATTCAAAAACGGCTCACTGAACAGACTGTTGAGTTTGAAGAAAAAGCAAAACAGTTCGAAGTTGCACAAATGTCATCCGACAGTGCTGCAAACGAGAATGAACTTCTAAAACAGCAAAACGAAGTGTTCCAAGCAAATTCCCTGGTAGCAACCGCACAAGAAACTGAAGTTGAATTGAAGCGGAAGCTTGACCAGTTTGAAAAAACTGACGAGTTAGTGAAGCAGGAATTGAGAAGTAAAGTAAAGCGTATTGCAAGTCTTGAGCAGGAAATCGGCCAGCTATCTGTTAAGATGCAAGACAAGGAGGAAGAGTTAGTGGCTATAAAAGAAATGTTGCAAAACGCTTTAAACAACCTTCAGCAGCTGCAATCAGACCAAGCATCTCGCGATGATGATGTGGAAGCAATTCGAGCTGAGGTAAATGAGGAAAAGGAAGAACTTGAACGTATCAATCAGTTTCTGTTGGAAAAGGAAGAACACTTTAGTTTAACATTGGTCGATAAAGAAAGCGAAGTGACCAGATTGCGAGAACAATTGCACGAAGAGTTCGCTAAAAACGAGCAAGTGTTGTCGCAATTTGAACAGAAAGAGGATGAGCTACAAAACTTACATGCTTCGGTCGAGAACAACCTATCGCTGCTAAGTGCGGGTCAAAAAAAAGAACACCAGTATTGTGATGAGATCGCTCGGTTAAATACACAGCTGCGGGAATTTTCTTCTGGAGAAGAGTTGAGAGAAGAATTTGAGAAAACGATGCAGTCCAAGAGTGAAGAACTGCGACAGTTCATAGAAGTACTTGCTTCGAAGGACGAGAAGTTACTGTTGTTGGATAAAAGTATAATATCTAAAGATGAAGAAATCAAAACATTGCAAGGTAGCCTGGACGAAAAGGTCGAGCAGCTTCATAAGCTGAAAGAGAAAACAGCTCCCATCGTGAAGAAATCACAAGCCATGAAAACGGTGATATCTGAGAAGGATCACAAGATCGAGAAGCTAAACCAAGCCACTGTGTCTCTAGAGAAACAAATTTTAGATGGAATAGAATCACTCGAGAATGTTAGGAATGCGTATGACGCGTTAAAAAACGGCTACGAAGACTTGCAGACGCAAAACAACGAGATTCTGGCCGAGATAGCAACAGTAAAAAATACTTGTGACGAAAAGGATGAAGAAATTAAGCGGTTAGAAAAAGAATTGTTAAAAGCTAATCGAATCAGCTCATCGCAGTTGCCCCTAAAACTTGTCGATGAATCGGTAGCAGTACCTTTAGAAGTTTCATTGGCAGCTAGTGTCCATTCAGAAGCGTCTACAACTGCCACTCTGCAAGACTTAGAGTGGGACCCGACTGTCCCGACTGCTGAGTACTACCACTCTCGTCAAAGTTCGATTGATATTCCTTTAGTATCTCCTGAGGATTCAGTACCAAGAACTCCAGTTAATGAACCTTCCATTAACTGCAGTGAGGAATCTGCAGTGTATGCAACACCAGATGTAAGTCGCATTGATGACTCCTTCCATACGCCCATTCAGGAAGAGGCTCCAGTGGCGACACAGGAGCGTCCCTTAGAGTTGTCTCCTGTGCTGGAGAATGGACAGGATCTACAAACACCAACCGCTAAGAAGGTTTGTTCCGTATTTAGTGGCGAAGAACAAGACCTTGCTATTAAGCAGAAAGAGGAGGAGATCGAGACATTGAGCAATAAGATTGTAAAACAAAATGAAACCCTCTGTAAAGCAAAGAAAAGAATAGCGTTGCTTAAAAAGGCAGAAGTTGAACTTGCTAAAGGATTGCAGATATCACAAGACCTTGGAAAACAGTTGACAAAAGATCAGGAGTTGTTAAAAAAGCAAAACAAAAGTTTGCAGGAACAGTTGGTTGTTGCAAACGTTACCCAGCAAGAGATGCAAGCCCGTAACGACCAGTTAACTAACTTAATCAGGCTTGTCGCTGAGGAGAATGACGAGATACAGGATGTAGATGCGTTGATAATGAGCATCCAACAATTAAAAGAAGCTCAACAACAGAAATCAAAATCCGACAGCGAAGTTGTCGAGATGTTGGGGAAAGCGAATCAAGATTTGCAAGATCAGTATGCCAAACTGCAAGCTTCTTATAAGACAAAGGTGACTGAATACGAAATGCTAACAGAAGACATGAAGAATCTAATCAATGCCAAAGTAAAACACGAGGAACAAATTGCAACGCTAAAGGGCGAGCTGCAAAAGGCAGAAGGTAAAATGATTGATCCCGAAACGATGGCACAGAAACTGAATGACTTACGGGCTGAACTTGAAGAGGAAAAAGAAAGGGAGATTGCAGTTTTAAAATTGGCTAGGGAAGAATACGAGAACGTAAAAGATAAAGCCATCGAAGAAAACCTCAAACTTTTAGAAAGAAAGTTTGAGAAGGAACGCGCAGAGCTTCGCGAGGTGTTGGAAGAAGAGAAATCTCAATTTCTTCAGAATGTCGAAGAGGATCAGCTCCAAGCGTTTAAGGATCAAGAGAAAGTTTTACGCGAAGAAGCTGATAGAAGGGTTAATACTGTAGAAGAAAAATTAAACGCTATTACCCTGCAACTACAAAGTGCGGTAGCTGCTCTGGAAAACGAAAAAATATCGAAGGATAATATATCAAAAGAACTTCATGTTATCAGGGAAGAATTAAATATTGCGAGAAGCAAGAGACAGGAAGAAGGCGATGCTTCGAGAGAGCACGAAGAATTGTTAAGTGAGAAAGTGAAGAAAGAAATTGATGAAGAACTGAAGACTGCTCTTGCAAATCAAGAACAAGCAGAGGCCGAACGAGATTGCGAAAGGTTGCTGAAAGAACAGTACACGAAGGAATTAGAATATCTGAAAGGCGAGTTCCAAACCTTGCAAGGCGCACAGCAAAAGAATGCCGAACTCAACACGCAGTTTGAAGAGTTGAAGCAACACAAGGATCTCGTTATAAAGAAGTTAAAGGTGAAACTTAAGCAAACAATCACTGAAAAGGATCAACTTAACGCATCCCTGAGTGAAGCCTTGGATGCCTCAGTGAACTTTTCCGTAAAAGAGGACGCTATCAAGTTATTAGAACAAAGGATTTCTGATCAAGAACAAAATCTTCTAGACGTAACAGAAGAAAGTTTAAAACAACTAAGGGAGAAAGAAGAGCTAATCGAGGCTCTTAAAGACGAGTCCGTTTGGTTAAAAGAATCTATGGCTCCACTTATAAACAAAGCAGACAACGCCGATTCTCTATCGGGAGAAAATCAGATATTAAAGCACCAGTTAGAAGCCAAGGATGGAGAAATATCTCATCTAAAAGAAAACGCAATATTGAAGGAGAATGAATTGACTTATCTGATTGAACAAGAGAAAAGTGCTCGCGAAGAATTCAGCGCTCAGGCTGAAGCCTTTAAACTACAACTGGAGGAAAAAGAGAACTCTCTAAAGGCGGCTAGAGACGAAGCGCAATGGCTGCAATCGCAATTGGATAATTTAGGTCCTAAACTAGAAAGGTTACCTATAGTCTCAGAAGAAGTACTCAATCTAAAGGAAGTCCTGAGCAAGGAACTGAAAACGAAAGATGATCTCAACAACCAAATGTTGCACCTTGAACGGAAGTTATTCGACAAAGAGAATGAAATCAAAACTCTTTACGAGCAGTGTGGTATGCTTGAAACTCAAATATCCACTTTGGTACATGGCAAAGACGAAGTTGAGCATGCTCGTGCAAAATTGGATGAACTGAATGAAATATGCTCCAATCAAAAAGGGGACCTGAACCAACTCAGAGACACTTTAAAAACTCGTGAAAACCAACTGGAGGAGGTAAAGAGGGGGTTGATGTTGAAAAATAATGAGGTGGAGGAGATTCAAGGAGTACTACAAACGAATGAAGTGGAGCTAGAAAATCTGCGTTCGATTATTGAGAGAGAAAATGACAAGTATGAGAAGATGCAAGAGGCTTTAAATGCTAAGCAGAAAGAACTAGAAGACGCTAGTGCAACAAAGAAGATACAGCGACAAGAAGCTGTAACAGAAAAGCGCATTGGCGAGTTAACGAACGAGTTGCGTGCCAAAGAACAACAGGTCGTGCAGTTAGAGGAAAGCACAAAAGGCTTACAAGCCACTGTGAAAGAGAAAAATATCGCGATAGAGAAATCCAAGGATAAAGTGAGTCGTCTTGAGGAGGAACTAAAAGAACTGCAGGAGAAACTCGATGCTGATAAGTTTCGATTTGAAGACTCGTTCAATGAATCTACTAGAACTATAGAGGAGTTATACGGCATACGGCTGATGCTGCAAGGAAAAGAAGAAGAAAACGAAGAACTTGAAAAGAAGTTAAGCGAAATGCAAAATGAATACGAGCAGTCTATTAATCAACTGCAAGTCAGTCTGTGTGAGAAAGAAGCTTTGTATGAAGAGAGCGTACTGCAGATACAAAAAGTAAAAGAGATGCTCGAAGACGAAGCGAAAGGATCGGAAACATCGAGCCCAGTTAAAATTACTCCCCGTGCCGATTTCAGGGAGGCATTTGAAATCGAACCTTCTGTTAAGAACATGACTGCCGACTTTTCATATAAAACACCTATGTCCGAGCAAACATCCGAAGGGCAGGAGTCGTGTGGCTGGGGTGATGCATCTGGTTGGGAAGATGAGAACATTCTTCCTGAATCTGAGCAACCCGTCGAGGCTGCTGTGCCAATCTCCGTCAATATCGAAGCTTTAAATGCAGAGATATCTACCCTAAGGGAAGAGGTAGCACAACTAAACGAAGTCAAGGAGCACAAAGACATGATCATAGCTAAGTTAAAGTTAAAAGTAAAGAAGACGTTGAGTGAGCGAGACGAATTAAAAGTACAATCTGAAGCAAGTGGTGAGGTTGATGCCGTGAATGCTGAGCTTACAAATGCGAAAAAAGAACTGCAGAAGGTACAAGTGGCCAAAGAACACAAAGACACTGTGATCGCTAAATTAAAGCTTAAATTGAAACAAACTATCCAGGGAAGAGACCAGTTGAAAGAAAATCTACAATCTGAAGTCGATCGACTGTCGCTTGAGAAAGACGTCATATTTAACGAGGTGTCGCAGAAATTGCAGCAACAAGAAAAAGAGAACGAGCAACTCAGTCAAAGTAATACTGATCTTCAAAAAACTCTAAAAGCAGTCGAAAAGAAAGTGGTCTCGAAAGAAGGCGAAGCAAAGGAATTAAAGGTCTCTTTTGAAAAAAAGGCTGCTTTTGTAGAAGAAATGATCATTGATTTAGAAGAGTTGAAGAAGAACTACTCAGAACTAAAAGAGGACAAAGAAAAGCTAACTGCAGATCTGGAAATAAAAGAAGAACTTATCGAGAAGTATGAATGGGAAACATTGGAAAAGGACGACCAAATACGCGCCTTAGAGAGAGATGTAACAAAAGGACAGGGAGATTCAACTGAGTTGGAGGAAATTAAACAGACTCTAGAAGAAGCTTTAAAGATAAAAGACGGGGCTGTTGAAAAGCTGAAAGAACAATTGAACGAATTGAATCATGAAATTGTCAAACTGAGATCTGAACGTCAATCCGTTATTGCGGAAAAACAAAAGGAATTAGGCGAACGCGTAGAAGCAATAAAAGCATTAGAAGAAAAACTACACAAAGCAATGAACGAGAAAGATACGAGAATTGTAAAGTTAGACGAGTTGAATTCTCAAATTGAAGCTGTCGAGATCCTCTTTGGTTTATCCAACTCAGATGAATCATTGGTCGAACAGTTGGGTACATTTAAGACCGACTCTCTAAATAAAATTAAAGAGTTTGAAAGGAAAATGAACAATTGGGATTTAGAAGCTGCTAGTGTGTCCAGACAGTTGGGAGGATTGGAGAGCATGCTTGGTTTGACATCTGAAACGAATACTGCGTTGACTGAGAGATTAGGCGCGTTGAAAACGCACATTCAAGACTTAAAAGAGAGTGAAGTACCTTCTGCAACGGTGAACAGTAAGATTAAAACGATGGAGCTGCGTGGGAAGGAAGTTGAAACCAAGTTGCAACAGACAGTGGAGTTGTGCAAGGTAAAGGACGCGAAACTAAAAGAGGTGAGTGACGTACTTGCGCAAAAGAAAGCTGAGTGTAATGACCTAGTCGAGGAGAATCAAGAACTTATGGATGAAATTGAAGACCTGAAAGAACAGATGAAATATGAAGCTGATGATCTGCTAAATAACCAAAAAACGGAGTTGCAAGATTCGACTGCAGACTTGAAGAAAAATTTGCTGTCGACTCAGAGTAAGTTGCGTGAAAAAGAAAACGAAGTCGACATGAAGAGCGAAGATGTTTCGATTTTGCAAGTCGAACTGCACAAAACGAACAGTGAGTTACGCAAAGCACAGTCCTTGGTTGACCGACTTGAACACGAAAAAGATCAACTTCAAACTGACAATGCAATAAATCAGGTATGATAACGATTTTTAAGTGTGTTTTGGTAAATTCGGCTAGCTTAATGAGTTCCCAGATGGTTTTTTTTTCTATCCTAGGGAGAACTAAATCGCCTGGAAACGGAAAACAAAAACCTTCAAAAGCAGATCGACGTTTTGACATCTCCGTCCGATGAGTTGAGACTGGGAAGTGAATCCGATATTCAGGATGCGATATCGGAGAAGAATAGAGCTTTCTTAGAACTTCGCGATAGCTTTGATGATGTCGTCACTCAGAAGGATAACGTGATTAACACATTGCGAAGTAAGTTAAACGAACTACGCGACCAGCAACTATCTAACTTCAAGGAAACACAAGATAACGTGAAATTAGTCGAATCCATTGCCATTAAGCAAGATGCTAACTTCGCAAAAATGTCAAAGCAGGTGGACGATCTGACGCGACAGCGTGATTGGCTGAAAGCAGAGCTTGATCGCGTCATCAGTGAAAAGACTAACATAGGAGGTGCGATACGTCATCATTTCGAGGATATCAGTTCGGGACTGCGAGGTGACGTCGAGTTAGCGTTGAAGAGTCGCGTGGAGTATGAAACTTCGTTTGAAATTCACCGATTAGAACTTGAAAAGAAACTAAACTTGCAAAAAGAAGAGCTGGACGTCGTTTTACTCGCCCTGAACAGAAAAGACAATCTTCTTCAGGAGAAAAATACTGTTATCGGTGATCTGCAAGAAAGGTTGGAGAAAGCTGCTAAGATTTTATCGAAGGAGAAGTATTACGAAAACTTGGAGCAACGCTTAAGTGAATCGGATGAAAGCGTGAGAAGCTTGACTAAAGAAAGACAAAAGCTTCAGGGAGATTATAACGACTTAGTTCAAAATTACGAGAGTATAAAGCTAGAATTCGATCTTGTTTCTGCCGAAAAGAACCAATTGAAGTTAGAGTCTGATGGTAAAATTGAAGAAGTGCTTGTATCTAAAGCTGAGTATTGCCAAAATTTGCGCAAAACATTTGAAGATGCTACCAACGAGAAAGACAGTTTGTTGGACCAACTTCAGCAACGTGTTAGGAGTCACGAGCATGTACTTGCAGCTGCAGTTGAAAGCGAAAGACAAGCTTTGGAAGGAAACTTTGCTGAGAAGGAAAAGCAACTAAGTAATAAAATTGAGCAGCTAGAACAGCATTTGCAAAACACCCGTCTTCAGAGAGAAGAAAATGTGAAGCAGGCTGCGTTTAATGCTGAGAAGAATAAAACTGAACAATTGGAAAGTTTGCAGAAGGACTTCATCTCGTTGCTAAGCGCTAAAGATCATAAAATCAAAGACTTGTATTCTCAGTTCAGCGAAAGCCAGCAGAAGTGTTCCAAATTTCAAGAGAAAGCAGACACTTTAACCCAAACTCTTAAGGATATGGACGCCACTGTTCGGGCATTGCAGGGCGAACTCCAGGTTTTGCAAGCATCTAACAAGAAGCTCTTGCACAGCAAAGCTTCGGAAGTTGAACAAGTGATTGTAAACAAAGGCAAACAATTAAAGAACCTGCGAAATGAATTTGAAAATGTATTTGGCGAGAAGAACAATATCATCGACAGTATGAGGGAGACCTTAAAATCAGCTCGTAACGAATTGACCGAAACACATCACAAGTGTAGAGAAAGCACTGAAAATAATCGTAGTTTGGAGCAGTTGATCACGGTACTGGAAACCGATAAAATCGAATCGAATTCCAAAGTCGCCTTACTAACAGACACAGTGGAGAAATTGAGATCTGACATGAAAAAGAAAAGGAGCACAGCAAAGCTCAAACTGACTATGTTGAGCAACTTATGAATGAAAATTCTAGATTGATGTCCAACACAGATCTAAGGGGAAAAGAGATTTGCAGTTTAAAAAAAGAAACTGTCTGGTGCGCACGAGGACAAAAAAAACACTGAATGTGAGTTACACCGAGTTAAATACGCAACAACGAAGCACTAAAAAACCCAAGCAAAGGTCTTAGAAGGTGATTCGGAGGGTATTAGTAGTGTTGTAGACCAACTCAACGCAAGCGTTTCCAACAAAGACAAACAAATCCGCAAATTGGAAAGTGAAACTGTAGAATTAAAAACAGAGATTCTTGCTTTAGAAAATGTTTTGGAAAATATCAATAACGTGGTCCTAGAAATACCCGGCATTGCCGCTTTATCGCCAGATATCTTACCCGCCAACGTGCACGAAAAAATTCGACAACTTGCGAACAAATTGACATCAGCCGAAAAATACAACCAAGAGTTGAGTCAGAAGTTGTTTCAGTTAACGGAGAATAAACAAAGCTTGGACATGTCCACACAGTGTTACCCCATCGCCGAAGATGATGTTGTGCGAGGCTTGAAAAATCAAGTCGAGCTCTTACAAAATGAGTTGCTTAATATCGCGGCTCAAAAAGAAAGCGCCGAAGACATCGTTCGTGAAAAGTTCGAAGACATACTTGGAAATTTAAGAGAGGATTTAACTGGGGCAAGAAACGGATACAAACTGTTGCAAGAAGAGAATTTCGCTTTGAAAAATCAACTGGATGTGTTCAGAAATGTTGATGCAAAGAGGTTACAATCTTCGCCGTCAAGTTTACCTCGCCCTCACTTCTTTATCGAGACGCCAACCGAAGGTAGCGTTTTACCGAAAGAGTTACGCCAGAACAAGGAATTAACGCAAGATTCTTTTTTAGAACAATCTTTTGATACGTCGCCAATCAAAGGTAATGTGCGCTTAGAATTTATCGATCCAAATCAGTCTCAAAACGAGAAACTTCCTGTTGCAGAACCTATTGTTGCACCTGTGGTTGTTGAACCTGTTCAAGCATTTGCCCCTAGCGACTTAAAAGGCGTTCCGTCTGAAGAAACTTCTGTTGATGAATTGAAGGCACATTTGAAGGAATCGAAAACAACTACCGTCAAACTGAAAAAGTTAGTGCGTAAGTACAAAGATGAGGTGTTAGAACGCAAAGAAGAAACCGAAAATTTAACTAAAAGTATAAACGATATGAAAACCCAACTTGAAAATTCACTTGCCTTTACGAACCAGGAAAAGCTTCGTTACGAGAACGAATTAAGAAACCTTCGCGACGAAATCGATGCCTTAGTTGGCGAGAAATCCACAGTAGTCGATGGTTTGAAAGAGAGGCACGAGAAAGAGTTGATTAATCAGAAAAAAGAACTCGAAGATGTGAAGCAAAAGAATAAAAATCAATTACAACTCGTGTCAGACACGCTGCATCAAACGCGAAGGGAGCTAAAATCAAGTAGTGATTGTATTGACGACTTGAACACTAAAATGCAGCAATTGCACCAAAATATCGAAAAGTCCGAAGAGAACACAAAAAAGGTTGAAGAAGAACTTGCTCAGGCCAATCTTCGCGCAGCTTCCCTAAGAGAGGAAATTGAACTGAAAGAGAAAGATCGTTTCACGCGAGAAGCAGAACTGACGGAGGTAAACTCGTTGTTAGATACCAGTAAGGAAGAAGTAGAAAGTTTAAAAGAGAAGCTTAAACCTAAAGACGCTTTTTCAGTCGAAACTGAAAATCCACAGTTTGACGAACATATCATCCAAGCCTACCAGCAAGCCCTTCTTGACGAACAAACGAGACTACGAGAAGCTGCTCGTGAAATAGAAGAGCTACGGAAAGATAATTACGCCGTTGCAGAAACCCTGGAATCAGAAAAGTCAGATTTGCTGGATCGTCTACTCAAAACCGAAGAAAGTTTGGAAAAATATGCAGCACGAAAAAAACGAACGTGAGGCTACTGTCAAATCACTGAGAGAAGATATTGTATTGATTGTTCAAGAAAAAGAACGCTTCGTTTTTCAGTGGAGAAAGAAGTTGGATGAATCTGTGAAGAAGCGAGAGGAAAAATTCGTGCTAATTTGCAGAATGAACTTGAACAAACTCGCGAGGAGATGGCTTTTGCTCAACACGATCTATCTTTGATTAATGAGTCAATTCAAGAGTGTCAGGAAAAACTTGTAGCTTCCGAAGCGGAAAAAGAAAGGGAAACGGCGACCGTACAACAATTGATTTCGAAGCTAAATATCGTCACTACTGAAAGGGATACTTTACCAAAACGCTACAAAAGCAAATCAGATAGAGATAATGACATTAAATAAAACGCTTGGAATCGAGTCACAAAAAAAAGGAGAGCCTGCAACATCAAAACAACGAGAGGAAGAAACGAAATGAAGAATTCCAAGCAGCTATGGTTGACTTAGAAGTGCAGATTGCAAAGGATCAAAGAACTATATCTACTTTGCGCCAAGATGTAGAGTCGCTAAAAATGGAGAAAAGGAGCTAGAAGGTAGGTTAAGGAAAGAAGTAGAAAATGCATGGAGGAACTAGTTCAACAACACAACACGCTGCGAGGGGAGTCGTTTACAAAGGAGAAGACGATACAGGAGCTACGGCGAGAGTTAGGAACTGTAGTCAGAGAGAAAGAATTCTTGACATCTGCCATGCGTGGTCAGTTATCCACTGGAGAACAAGCACTTGGCGATATTGAGCACTTGAAGTTTCAAGTGCAACAACTTTAAACGCGGAGAATGATGAAAGCGCCAGTGGCTATGATACTCTCACGACTAATATGCAGTCAAAGATGAATGAATTACAACAAGAGAAGGAATCTCTCTCGTTAAGAATGGCTACTCTTCGTGCCATGCTTGAACAAGAAGTGAAGGACCATGAAAAAACAAAGTTTTATAAAGAACAGTTGTCTCGGAATCGTGGTGTTGCCATTGATAAACTGAAGGGTAGCGTGACGGGATAAAAACTAATTTGAAATCCCTTCGAGATGAAATGGGTACCAACTTGTCTGGCGTGAAGCAAGTGTGCGAAGAATTTGTGATGAATCTAGCACCGGCCATCATTAACGCGCAATTACAAAAAGTTAACCAGCAAACAGCTCCTGTGAATGATATCTTGCAACGGAATAACAATCTGTTACAGGAACAGGTGAAAGAAAAAGTTTACGATCTGGAGAGAAATTCTCGGAAATTGCAAGACTCTGAAAGCGCTCGTCGATTGGCTGAAGCAAGGTTGAGAGATTTGGTCAATGTGTTGCAAGAACTGGGAGCAATTAAGACAGTTCAGGTAGGTGTTGTTCCAAGTAATTGAAGTGGGGTCGTGGTTATGAAATGATATTGATGTGTTTATTTAGTTTCGAATAGTTAGGTTAATTTACACTTGTGTACTTTTTACAGGAGAAATTGTTGCAGAAAGAATCTAGTGTAGCAGCTCTTCACAATCCTCCTTCAGAAATTGAAGAATTAAGAAAAAGGTAAGTGATTTTTTTTTTGGAATATCTCTTTTTTTCCTTTTGTGCTGCTGTGACTAATGCACTTTTTTCATGTTCAGTCTTGATGAAAAAACGCATAAAATTCAAGAAAACCTGGACACCATAGTATTGCTACAGGTATGTACGTATTACGTCATGCATATTAGTCGCTACTTTTTTATCTATTGTTTATCGTATACGTTAAAAACTTTGCATCTACAGTTTCTGATTACGATCAACATGCATATACATTTTTGCCTTTTTTGGTAAAAAACCTGAAATAATTGATACATTCGTCATTCTCCTCTAAAAATCGAACGACAGTACAACACAAAATGTTGTAAGGATAACTGCTGTTTATTTTCAGAACGCTGTACATACATGGCGCGAAAAGTATCATGCTCTTGAAGATCAACTAAACACGACACCAGTCAGTGAAATATCGCAACTTACCACTGGACCTGACCAGGTACTCTCATCACCAGTTATGGTGTACTTCTTGTTTTTATTTTGTTACATTTAACGTTCCTTACAACTTGACAGTTTCATCACGTACAAAAAGCATTCCCTGTTTCTTGGACTAAAAACTTTCGCAATTGAGTATTTAGAAGTACTTTTACGGGTACTCAATATCGCAAAAATATTCGCGAAAATTTCTTGACAGTGACATGAATAATTAAAAAACAAACATATTCGCTATTTACAGGTTTGACAAGTTACATATGTTTAAAAATATTTTAGGGCTCCGTGGAGACTCCAATGACTCCTTTATCATCCGTCAAAATGACCGAACCGGAACCTGCGACACCTACCATGCGCAGGACTTAAGTTTTGAGTAGCTTACTAACTTAACTTGGAAGTGATTGTTCAGCGGTGTTGTGGATTGGTATTCCCATTCATGTAGTGCTCGAAAGAACTATAAACTTATTTATAGTAGACTTTCACATCAATTGTATATATATATATACCAGCAACGAAAAACCAAAAGAAGACGCTACCGTTTATCTTCTAGCTTCTCGCCGTGTAACACGTTCGGTGTGTTGATGAAACAGAGTGTTGACGTGTGGAATTACTTTTGTTTACATTTTTTTATTTAATGCGAATTGCAATATTTGTTCTTGTATGAACAGACACTAAAATTGTAAATGGCACCCTTTTTACAGTTTCGCCATATTTGTATAAACTAGCATAAAATATATTTTAAATGGTATTTATAATTTCGAACAATATGACAAATATACAAATAATTTTAAGTTAAAAATATATGGCGTAAAGGAATAACAGACGATATTGCAGCTTTTTGAGGCCTGTTCACGCAGCTGGTGGCGTTGAAGGAGCCCTGGCGCCAAGGAAATTGATTTGAGACGTCGTCGAGAATGTAAGGACAACACCAAATGTCAGATTTATATGTATTGGCCTGTCTGTAACAGGCTATATTACGCGTATGCCAGCGCACGCATTTGGCGGCGTTGTAAGTGCCTGGCGGCAAGAAAAATGACTTAGGACGCCGTGGTCCATAAAGATCGAAAAAACAACAACGATGGACGCGTGGAACCACGCGATTTAGGTGTAAAGGCCTCATAATTCCGTAACATGCCATATTACAGACTTTGGAGAATTGTGCATGCAGTTTGGCGGCATTGTAAGGGCCTGGCGTCAAACAAAACGGCTTTTCACGTCGTTAGTCCATTGGGACCGGAGGGCCACCTGCCTGGACTCATGGAACCACGTAATTTAGGTGTACGGACCTAATAAGTCAGTTAACAGGCCTTGTTACAGACTTTGAAGCCCGTGTGAACGCAGTTAGCGGCGTTGTAAGTGCCTGCTGCCAAGGGAATGGCCTTGGAACGTCATTAAGACGGGAAGGACATGGTCAAGGAAGGACACCACACCGGTGGCCATCGGTGTTGTTCTTCCTGTTTCAATAAACTACGACGTGCCAATTCGTTTTCTTTGGCGTCTGGCCGTTACAACGCCTCCAGATGTGTAAACAGGCCTCCAAAGGCTGTATGTAATATGGTCTCTTACAGCTTTATAAGGCCAGTACACCTAGATCACGTGTTTCCGCGCGTCCAGGCAGGTGATCATTGGTGTTGTCCTTTCAATTTTAATGGACTACGACGCCTCAAGTTGTTTTCATTCTCGCCTGACCCTTACAACGCTGCCAACTGCGCGCACAAGCCTCCAAAACCTATGTGTATAATGGCCTGTTACAGTCTTATTGGCACCTTCCCCCTAAATCAGGAGGTTCCACGCGTCAAAGCAGGTGGGTACCACTGTTTTCCTTCCCGTATCGATGGACTACGATATCCAAAGTTGTTCTCCTTGGCAGTAGGCCCGTACAACGCCACCAACTGCGTGCACAGACCTCCAAAGGCAGTAATATGGCCCACTACAGCCTTATAATGGCACTATACCTAAATCACGCTATAGAACGTCCCACTGGTAAGTGGAGACCGGTGTTATCCTTCTTGTCTTAACGGATTACACCGTTTGTATTCTTTGGGGCCAGGCCCTGTAACAACGCTAATTCTTGATAATAAACTTAGTTTTGATCATCATTTGAATGAGAAGATATGTAAAGCTAATAAAGGTCATTATTGTGTATTTATAAGTCATTTATTAGACCACATCTTGATTACGCAGATGTAATATATGACCAGCCACACAATGACAGTTTCTGCAATAAGATAGAATCTGTCCAATACAATGCTGCTCTTGCTATCACTAAAGCTATCAGAGGTACTTCTCGCGAGCGTCTCTATGAAGAACTTGGTCTTGAGAGCCTTAGCGACAGGCGTTGGTATCGCAGACTTGTTTTCTTTTTCAATATTGTATCAGGTACCTCACCTGGCTATCTAGGTTCATTGCTTCCCTTGAAGCAAAGTTCTTATGACCAGGCTAGAAGTAATTTGTTTAGGAATTTCAAAACCAATACTGAATATTTTAAGAATTCTTTTTTCCCGTACACAGTAAATGAGTGGAATAAACTTGGGCCCGATTTGAAAAATTTACTATCAATCTCGAAATTTAAAACAGGTCTTCTTAATTTTATTAGGCCAAAAATGCGTCCTGTGTATAAAATCCACGATCCTCGTGGACTAACACTATTAACCCGATTGCGCGTAAACTTTAGTCACCTTAGAGAGCATAAATTCAGACATAATTTTCGCGATACCCTAAATCCTCTTTGCAGTTGTGGTCTTGAAATTGAGTCTACTAATCACTATCTCTTGCGCTGTTCTTTCTACACGCATATAAGAAAAACACTCATTGACAATATTAAAAATACCATAGGTCCTATATCGGACCTCTCGGATGATAAACTAGTCAATTTACTTCTCTATGGCAATGATATTTATAATACAGAACAAAATTGTTTTGTACTAAAAACCACTATTGTTTTTCTAAAGTCATCTGAAAGATTTGATGTTCCATTATTATAAATAAACCCCCTCAACCTCGTCACCAGTATTTTCTTTTAATTTTCTCACAGTTTTATTGTCTAATTTATGTGCAGTACCCCACAGATAGGTTTTTCTATCGTGGGGTATGAAGAGTTTTGTATTCGTCCTCTTTTAGTTTTGTAATTTTGTGTTTGAATATATAAAAAAAAAAAAAAAAAAAAAACAACGCTAAATGCGTGTACAGGTTATTAAATGCTGTAATACGACCTGATACAGTCCTATAAGGTCACTATCCGTAAATCACGTGGTTTCACGCAACCAGGCTCGTGACCATCGGTGTTGTTCTTCCAGTTTTAATGGACTACGACGTCTTAAGTCAATTTCCTTGCCGTCAGGCCCTTACAACGCCGACAATAGGGTGCACAAGCCTCCAAAGACTGTATTATCGCCTGTTAAAGCTTTATAAGGCCCCTACACATAAATCACGTGGTTCCTCGCGTGCAGGCGGGTGGCCATCGGTGTGTTGTACCCGACCCTTATTGTCCGGCCGACCCATGTCCGAAAAACGGCAACAACTCATATTGTCCGAATCCATCCTATATTGTCGGGTTAAGTAAAATACACTTTTATCGCGAGTATAATTTTTAAAAAATACATCATGTGTTAATGCTGACTGTTGAGACCCTGAGTAAGACCTTCTAATGAAATTTACAAGGTAATGCAAGTCTTATCTTCATCCAAACCCTTTCAGACATTTATCTCCTACCAATATTGTCCTAAACCTTCTCAGATAACATGAACAGGGATATATCCCCTACCCATATTGTCCTAAACCTTTTCTATGAGGCGGAATGGTCAAAAACAATCCGTGTCACTTCGAATTTGTCGCAAATGTTTTGCCCCCAACTCGGATTTTTGGTCGCAAATATTTGAAGTCCCCTCTAGAAAGAGTCCTCTCTAGAGATCGGCAATGTAATTGCGACGACCCTCTCTGGAGATGGGCGCCTGAATATTTTTTTCGCCTCGCTTGGGAAACGAGGGCTGAAAATATTTGCGACTATGGATTCCCTATTCAGGGCAGGTATAATAGTATTTTTTTTAGATATTTCGCACAATTGAGGCTACGAATTTGTATTTGGTGGTTGCAAAATTATTTCGCCCTCCTTTCACTTCTCGGACAACATGGGCAGGCATGTAGCTTTCACCCATATTGTCCTAGACGTTATAGACAACATGGGCAGGCATATAGCCTTTACCCATATTGTCCTAAACCTTCTCGGACAATATGGGCAGGCACAAATCAGACAAAAAAAACAACACAAAAACAATATTTGGTATTTATGACAAAAATAAGTTAGTATTATTCATTGTAAAACTTAAGATTGGTTTCACATAAAGATTTGAATGCAGTACAATGAACTTAAAGCTTACCTCCCACTTGAAAAAAAGTTGATTTTATATGAAAGAGCTTGAAAAGTTGTCCAGGAATCCTTTTATTTAAAAAAAAAAAGTCTTCATTGGTTCTCAAGATTTTAGACTTAAAAGTTCCACTAATTAGCATGGATCTTCTATGTCCAAAATCTTGAGAACCAATAAAAGTTTTTCAAAAAAGTGGGCGGTAAGCTTTAAAACCAATACCAAACGTTGTAAAGAGATTCTGCCTTTGTTTAGCAAAAGATTTTCACTTGGCATTTAAGTCCCATGTCAAAAAAATCAAATTGTTTTATATATCATTTGATTTGCTGGACAAAGCATAAATATGTATTTACAAAGCCATCTCTGTAATAGCCATCACAAACAACAAAATTGATTCAGACAGGATTCGAACCTGCACTTCCTGTTAACAGGACATCCTACCAATTGGATAACTGAATTGTAAGTCAAAATTAATAGACATACAAAAATAAACTTATATTCTGCTAGTAAGGTAGCAGGTATATGTTACAAAAATAACTCTACATGGTAATATAAAAACTACCTTAGCTAAACATAATTTAGGGGCTGTATACCACCCATACCAAACTTGCCATTCTGTACCTGTGCATATGCATGCGCATTGTTCCTAATGCATCATGTCACACCACATGTCACACCACATCCATAAATGAAGTGTTTCAGGTTTCTTTCGATAATATATCCTGGTTTATCCCACCACAAATAAAGAGAAGAGATGAACCATTTTATCTCATCGCCTTCTCAAATTAAATTCTTCAACTATCAACTATGGCGGCACAAACGAGTATCATAAGAACGTGCGGTGGAGATACCAAATAAATAACAAACTCATTGGCCTCACGTACTAAGAATGTATGCCATAGATTCTTCCTTAAGTTAAATCAACCACGGTTTAAATGAGCAGCCCCATATTTTTTTCAGGAGGGAGATGTTTTGTTGATGAAACTGCGCGTTGAAGTTTCTTTTTGTTGTGAATACTATTTGTAAGTGTTAATTTCCTTTTACACTTCATATGCTAACGTAGAGATTGGCAGAAAGTGAAAGTTGTTTGTTATTATATCAAATATAGAACTTAATAAAGCGTATAAAAGAATATAAACATATCCTTATCAGTTAATTGACGAAACAGACAATAAGAACTGGATAGTAGCTACCCTAAAAACTAAGCTAAGCTGCAATATATACTGCTGCTTGTTTTAGTGAAGCAATCTGTGATGTAGCTAAGGGTTTAGAATAACAATAAACATGGATGAACTTGAATGGTCAGAATGTAATGAAACTCTTGAAGATATATTTAAAAATCCTAAAGTTCAATTTCCACAGCTTCTAAAATTGTCAGAAAAAATTACATCAGTTAATTGTAATGAAACATTAGAAAAAGACCAAGTTATAACCATACTTGCTAAAAAAACTATTGCAAAATTAAGTGGAACCGATGCAAAAGCTCGTGAAATAAGACTTCCTGTTGATTGTCCTTTCCGTGTACAATTAAAATTGCCACCAGGAAAAGAAAAAGAATTTGGAACAATTGAAGCATTGGCTAAAAATGACCCTTTACCAAAATTTGTTGAAGTGACAAAAGTAGAAGGATTAGAGTCAGTAAAAGTAGGGGATCGTTTAAAAGTTGTTATAGCTGAGAAGAGTGGTGGTGAACCATCCTTCATACACTTTCGGAGTTCATCTGGAAAACATGTTAAAATTGCTGTAAACCAAGAAATCTCTTTCCGGCTTGCAGTGAATGATGCATCAGAGCAACTGCTATCAAAAATTGCTGAAAAATCAAGAGAGCTTCCAGTAGCTGCGAAATTTTTAAAAGAAAAAAATGTGCCTCAAATGTATCTAGACTTTGGAGTTTTTAACATTACAAAAGGTTTTACTGAGCATGTTGTTCTTGCATCAGCAAATAAATCAAAATCTGAGTTTGCTGTTATATTCCCGCTGAATTTGAATGTTAAATTTCAAGTTACTTCCAAGCTAAAATTGGCAAAAGATGAGCAATATAGAGAACTTTGTTCGAATTGTTCTAATGTGGATGAATCTGAGATAGCAGAGTATTTAAATGTTGTCAACCCAGCAGATGATGAAACACGATATGTAATTAAGTATAAAAAACTTCTTAAATTGATACACTCAGAGTCCACTGATACTGACAGTGATAGCGATGCAAAAAAGGAAGTTAGTATGCCAGGTAATGTTTCTAAAGAGGAAGAAGCTGTTCTAACCCTACATACAGAGCAACGAGACCTTGTTCGGAAACAACAGAAAGAGAAAGAACGTATGGCCAAATTAGAAAAAGAGCGCTTAAAAGCTGAACGCAAGAAAGAGAAAAAGGAAAGGAAAGAGAAGGAGAAAGAGGAACGCAAGAAGAAGAAACTGTTGCATGCTGTGAACACACCTGAGATGATTGGAGAAGATTTGTACATTGTTCCTGAATCACCTTCACTACCAACTTCACCAAAAAGCCCAGCCAGCCCCAGTGGTAATGAAGATTCTAAGCAACCACAATGGGCATTGCATTTACTAAGTAAGGTCAAAGATGTAAAAGATCGCACTAAATCCTTGGGACGAAAACCTAAAAAGCGTGGTAAACTGAAGCAAGACACAACCTTTGATTCAACTGACAATCTTAGTTCCAATCCTTCAAGTGATTATTATACTGGTCTAGATGATAATGATGATGATGATGCATTTTCTGATAGTTTATATGAAACCCTTCCATGTGACATGGCATATGAGTCTTTAGATTTAATCGCTCAAGCCAAGCGTTCACTTGCCCCAAATACAGCAGAAAGTAATGGCGACAGTGGCTTTGACGAAGTTGATCAAGCTAAAATTAAAGCTTGGAGAGATTCAATGCAACCTCCCCCTTTACCTGGTAACCACCCGCATCAAAACAGAATTGACAATAACAATAGTGATGATATCTATGAAGTTGCTATTGATAGCGCATCTGCCAACCCAGATAATGCCAGTGCTAATGCATGGAAAAGTTTTTACAATATCGTTGAGCAAAGTGCCAATGAGATTTCAATGTGGAGTATGGAAGATGTATCAAACTGCTTACAAGACCTTAAGCTAGGACAGTATAAGAAAACATTTGATGAGTCACAAGTTGATGGACAACTCTTGCTTGACTTAGACGAAAGTGTTTTAAGAGATCTTGGTTTAACCTTTTTTGAAGCTCGCAAGCTTAGAAAGTTTGTATTTGGTTGGCGCCCTGATGCAATAAGACCTCCAAACTATCCAGAGCTCAAAGGATTTGACAGTGAGAATCCATCTGATTGGAGCGAGAAAGATGTTATTGCACACCTTCAAGTCATAGACATCAATGATTTTTCAGAGTTTTGTGCTGAAAATCAAGTAAATGGTGATTTATTAAAAGACATCTGCATTGATGAAACCATAATGATCTCAATTATAACAAGCCGTGATCGAAAACTAAAAACAGTGAAAATAAAAAACTACGTTATTGACAAATGGAGGCCAAAGAAAAAAGGGGAAAGTCATTATGTAAGTTACACAGCTAGTCAGAAAGAAATCCCACAACCTGCAAAAAGTTCAAGTGTCAATCATTCACCAGTATTCAGGGCAGCATCTTCCCCTTACAGCACACAGCGCAATCGCAAAGTTAGTGATAATAGTACACCATTGGGCATTGGAAAGAAAGTCGGCGGTGATGCACCACTGATTGCAAGAATGAAACAGCAATTGGAGGAAAACAAGAGTACTTGGGAGAATCGAAAAAAGGTTACTTGATCAGTCTTCCTATTTTCATTTTTCATTTTTTATAACTATTTTATAGCATTTTATAGTATATAAATATGCAACTATTTTTTAATGAAGGAGTTGCGTATATATTATCAGAGTGGCATGGTGGTATTTTTTCAGAAATCTACTGATCAGTGAGTAAATAGCAATGAATTTCCTTTGTTGATTATTTTGTGTTTTAATTAGATATCATGAATAAAAGAAGTTTGTCCAGCTTTCAAAAAAAAATTTTTTTCTTTGTATTGCCATTGACTTTGAGTATTATATAAGTAATTTTAGGATTACTTTTAATGTTTGCTTAGATGCCTATTTAATTTTATTGATTACTTTTTTTATAATCATCTTTTTCTGTTTCTAAACCATTTTTTGTGAACAGACTATCCTAAGTCTAGCTTCCGTGAAAAACCCATGTGTCAATAATAATTAAATAAGTAAAAAAGTAAATGGATTATTTGGAAATGAAAATTTTTTTTTGTTCGCCCTTTTAGTTGTATTTTCAAAATGGCTTGCGAAATTTGAAAGTCTGTCGGGCACTAATTTTGTCTATTTTATATTATTTTTGCACTCCACACACAACACTAAATATATAGTGTTCTTAATAATACGTGTGATTTTAAACAACTGATGTATGCAAAGCCGGCGATGCAATTTGCTGTGAAATAGTGCTTTCTCAACGGTTACATTGGTCTTCCATATTTCAAAAGCAATTTTGTGGGTTTTGCGTACCTCAGTTTTCAAATGGTGTAATAACAAGACCAAGGGAATCACCTAGTCACTAAATTTCATTAGGATGTATATACTTGATATTTATACACGTGATTTTTAACTATTTACATTTGTTGTTACCTAGCACAAAAGATTTTATAAATTGCGGGAAAAACTGTTTTCCCCTAATTTTTTTATTTTGTCCATTTTTGCACACCAAAGGCTGGGTGCAAAATCCTTTTTTAAATGATCTTTTTATCGTTTTTTCAGCATTGAAGTTATCATAAGAGTATGTGTTTGTGAATTTGATGTGAGATGTTCTGTAAAAAATAAAGATAAGTGCTCTCCGATTCTTTTATAAAAAGGGATCATGTATTTCAGCATATTGTTTCTCATTCTATGCTAAAAGTTTCCAATGTCATAACTGAGTTGTAATTAGCGACCTGTTGTAGTTGTCATCGATTTTCAATACCGTCGCGTAATGTTATATTTTGCACACTTTGTTACCAGACTTTTTTACTCTGATTGCAATGCAGTAAATTCACTGTTGTATATATGGTAATCTGGTTTATGAATTGAAGTAATTGTTGTGGTATATGTGGATTAATGTAGCTTTGCTTGCTTTAATTGTAAAACTTCACAGCAGTGCGGGAAATTTTGCATTTTATTTTGCTATTGACATTTCTGTGTGAAAGCCCTGGGACGAGTTTCTCTTTTATGTACTCGAGGTTTTTAGATATATTCTAATCAGCCGGCCTTACAATCGTGTTGCGCGGGGGAGGATGAGCTTTTGTGCTGAATTGATATAGTAGGTATGTTGTAAGGATTAATCTCATTTATTTGTTTTCATGCTTTTATACGCGTTCACAAAGTGATCAAAACTGATATTGTTTGAAAGTTTTATTAAAATGACTGTGATTAAAGTCCAGATAAGTCTTTTAATATTTGCATGTTTGCACATTTTTTTAATTTAATAATTTTCTGTGAATATGACTTTACACAATAATATATACAAAAAGTATTCCATATAACAAGACTATATCCCATTTGGTGAAAAAAACCTGCTACTTAAAAGTTTAGTTCTATTCGGTTTTTCATCATTTAAGGATGTGTGTTCTGTTTTTTGTTGTTGTTTGACAAATAATCCTCCAACGCATGATGAGACGTCCATACAGGTTTTTACACAAAGTGGAACACAGTCTTGCCTGTCTACCCATTGTGCACTTTTTAACATTGCAGTTGCTTTTTACCTATTTTCTCGACCGAATGGCACAGCACTGTATTCAGATTATTACACGGCACCTATACTTAGCCTTTTTACTGCATATATCACTGTTCATCTGAATATTGTATAGTTTGCACTGTATGTATGAGTAGACATTTTTTAACGTAGATTGTAGTTTGTTGTTGTGAAAAAAATGCATCAATGAATTGCGCTTTTTTTATATCCTTCAGTTGAATTTGATTAAACGAAGTATATACTAAAAAAATTTGGACAGAAAAAGTGTATTGTTAACGATTCGACACCCGAATAACTAATAATAAATAAATTCTTATGTTTCCTAATAACATTCTAAGATCTGGGACCAAGGTTTGTTTTTAAGTTAGTCACATAATACATGTTATATATATAAGCATAACGCTTACAAGCATATTCCGGCCCAGATAGGGGAATTTGTTAAGGTGGTTACTACAGAAATAAACTATATCGCAAAGGACTGTCTTTTCTAAAGTTATTTGATGAGGATATCATCATGGTATGCGACAGTAAACCAAAATTAAGTCAAAATTTTAATCGATTAGTTGCCATGGTTACTCGTTGCTAGGCAAAATATGACATTTCGACGCTCAACGACAAACCAAATAACCGAATAACGAGCACTACCACAAGCGCCTTTTCGGTCGCGTGTGTTTCGCAAGGGTCACGTGTATGGGTGGTAGCACCGACAATTCTGGAGCTTGACTCGTCTTCCAAGGACAAACGTCTTCCGACAAAAAGGCTAAAACAGGGCGAAGCCGGCAGTTTCTCGGCAGAATAACTGAAGGGCAGAAGTTCGACTTGGGAAGTGGGAGGTACCACCACTACGCCGTACTAATACCTGCAGCGACAGAAGAAATTGTAAAGTATTGGTGTTTTGGTCTTGAGAAATCTTTATTCTCCTGGTTTCCGAAGTTAAACGTCAAAAAACGAGTTTAAAGTTGTTGTTTTTGGAAAATCTTTCCTTGCGGATCGAGAAAAGAACTACGGCAGCAATATTTTGACCTGCAAAGCACACAATACCTAAGACCAAGTCTTAAGTCTAATTGATGACGAGTAAACTCTGACGAGTTCACTTCGGAGGGTGCGTCGTTAAGACAGCTTTCTGAATGCTTGTGGAACACCACATTTAATATTCATAACTGTCATATATTGTCTTAGGAGGCCCTAAAGTATCATCTAGCTATTGCAAAGCATTAAACATCGACGGAGGGGCAAGAAAGCTGTCTAAAAATGCGAAAATGGTTGCTATGGGCGTTGCTATGCACTTATATTTGCGGTTGGTTGGAAAAAGTGCCAGATTGCGCAATAAAAACCGAAATTTGTCATAAGCACTACTTGCCACGGTATTCTAAGATGAATTTGCTGTCTGAAAACGGGTAAAACAAAATAATTGAAATCCGGCCATTTAGTTCTATAGTAACCACCTTAAAGGAAATAGGGTCTAAAAAAAAAATTTTATTTTATTTTATAATTCCACGTGTTTATACTTATAAAAACAGAAAAACTTTACTTCATTAAACTCAGAGTTTCGAAAATGTCTCTAATGTTGACACAAACTTCTAAAAAGCTCCGTTTTTGAAAAAGCGCGTCAGAAAAAAAAAGCTGGGTTCTAACTCAAGTATGACGTTTCATAGTTCAAAACATTGCATCGCGTGAAAGAATCACAACACAGGCCACACAGTTTGCTAAAAGAATCTACTTTTTCTAGCTATATTTCTTTTCAAATCTGTAACAAACTACTTCTTTGAAAATACAGTGTCAATTTGTAAGCAATCAATTCAATTCGCAGCGATTCAAGCTCTAAAATGATGACATACCTGATTTATCTAATCTTAGTCCCTTAAATTTCGAACCAGAACTTTCTTTGGAAGAACTGAATAAATTACGAATGTGTAGTTCCGAGAGTGATGAGGAAGAAGAAGAAGTTTCTAGGATTGGCAACAATACCTGGTGCCAATGCGGTGGTCACTGTAGAGCGATGTAGTCGTACAGTAAATAAAATTCCTGACAATCATTTCGAAGGTAAAATAAACAAAAAATTAGCTAAGCATAATTTTCTTTTTCGTGTTTAAAACCATAACAAAACTCTACATATTCCCTTTAAATATTAGTCTTCGCGTTGATAAAAAAATATGCCAACGAGCAGCACGACAACTGACTCAAAACTTCTCTCAAAATATTTTGCCTAACATGAGTTTTATCTCCAAATCATTCAACTCTCCTTCGCACATATTTTATTCAGTATTATTTGCTACTGCCAAAACAACATCACAAAAAATCACAACGGTGGTTGTTTTATTCTATTCACCTTTACAAATCGAATGAGAAAGTGTGCTCAAAAATCAAAACTTGTGACGGGGGTTAATTTAAAGGTTTTTCTTTTAAGAAAAACAATGTATAACTGAAGCCGAAACTTTTGGGATGGTTTGTCTTCGTAAACCAGTACTAACCACTGCACTGTCTTCCCTCAATAATTTAAGGGGCGATGCAATGCCCTCGGTAGAAAACAAGACCAATTTTTTTATTACCCCCGTCTTACGAAAGCACATGTTCTTGAAGAATTTTAGATGTGAAAAAAAAAACATTCAGCGCTGGGGAAAGAAAATGCGAACATGGGAAGTAAATATAATAATTTTTTTGAGATGGTTTTATTTTGGAAATGGCTATAATAAATGAAAATTGTGTTGAATTTTTCTAAATACGAGAGAAAGACAAATGTTTGGCTGTTTGGTGAAACATAGCTAACAAACATAACTAACAAACATAACTAACAAACATAACTAACAAACATAGCTAACAAAACTTTCGAAGCATTCTGGTTCAAAATGTCGAAAACAAATTTAAAATCCAGAGTCTTTCGGCAAGGTACCACTTCTTTTTATATTATATGGCCATTCGATGCTCTTTATTTTTTTTCGTACTGGGAATCTGATAACAGACTACCCGATTTTTTCTTTCATTATTTAACTTCGTCCTTTGTCGTCCTTTTCGCTCTCTACCTCCTTATTTTTCTCGCTCCCCTTATCTTTTTCTGTCTTTTTATTATCGCTACTTCGATTTGTACAGTCGATGGCAGCACAGTTTGGCATATTAAAATAATAAAAATATATAGACAAAATACTTCTTCATGTGATTACACCTAATCCCCAACACCGAACTTCGCTTTTTGAACTATAAAACGTCATAGTTCAAACTCGACCCAGCCTTCGTAAAAATGTAAAGGGGTCAATATACGGAGGTGTTTTTACGCGTGTTTAAAACAGATTATTTCAGAAAAAAGAGGGTTTCATGACTATTGATTATGAAAATATAATTTTTGACCAAACTTCCCCTTTAAGCATATGCTAAGCATATTGTCCAGCTTTGATGAGTACTTTCGATGCGTGTTTTTTCTTGTGATATGGGTATTTTAATTAGATACAGACTTTTCTAATTCCTTATACACAATAAGACTTAATTAACACCACTATACTGTCTAAACTTGCCTTGTGTAATTATACCTTTAGTTTTGTTGATGTTCTTTTAAAAATAAAAACAGGACGGCCCCCAGTTCCCCAGGAGTTGACGTCCGTTATTCCATCCGTTTCCAAGTTAAAGTAAAGTTAAAGATGGCGGACGTCTTAACATAAGAAGAAATCGGAACGAAGTTTTTGCAACCGTTTGCAAGTTTGTTGAAGCGACAAAGACGCAATTTTTCAACGACGACAGGCAGTAAATTCTTCTTCACAAACACATCTTAAGATATTTACACTACTGCTTTATTTTCCACGAGCCTGTTATGTTTCTTGTAGTCTAATGGTATAAAACATTCTGTCGCAGGCTGATCCTGCATTCAGATTAAACGTTTCGGACAATACGACGAATAATGACAACGATGGAGAGATTACAACTGTAGCAGATACTCGAAGCAAGACATCCTTCTTCAGAGCTGATCCAAACTATGGGCCACGAAGCTATGATACTACGAAGAAGGTTTTACCGTTATCACATCTGGATTTTACAATATCTGACACAATCCTTGTAATTTGCTCAAACGTAGATGACCCTGTTTTGAAGGCTATTAAACGATATGAAAACCATCCAAGTATACTGAATATAAAAAAGAACATTGGTGATTACAATCCTGGTTTTCCTTCAATCATGTGGAAAAAGCTTAAATCAGGAAAGAGATACGAAATTTGAATATTCATAAGGCATGCCAAGAAACCGATATACCAACAAAAAAAATTAAGGAAAACGAAGATCAGTATTTAGAAATTTTACATTTCTCTGTTAACTCTGCAATTCATCTGTGTAAATACCCAGAATTTTTGAAAAGGGCAGATGTGACACCACTTTTTAAAGAAAAAGACAGATCTGACAAATCAAACTACAGACCTATAAGCATTCTTAGTAACCTTTCAAAAATCTTTGAGAGATGTCTGTATCGTCAGATTGATGATTATTTTAACCGATACTTAAGTAAATTTCAGTGTGGATTTAGGAAAGGCTACAGTGCTCAGCACTGTCTCACTGTTATGCTTGAAAAATGGAAAAAGGCTGTTGACGAAGGTAAAGCATGTGGAGCCCTTCTGACTGATTTATCTAAAGCATTTGACTGTCTCCTACATGATTTACTGATCGCAAAACTTCATGCATATGGATTTGACATATATTCCCTACGCCTAATTATGAGTTATTTGAGTGGCAGATTTCAAAGAGAAATTCGTATAGCCCATGGCTTGAAATATTGTTTGGCGTTCCGCAAGGATCTATTCTAGGTCCGTTACTTTTTAACATATTTATCTGCGATCTTTTCTCAGTTGAATTTGATTTTAATAACATTGAATTTGCGAGCTATGCAGACGACACAGCACCATATGTTGTTAACCGTCTGGATTTTGCAAGCGGGCAATACGGGTTTTTAAGCATTCTGATTGGCTTAGCGCTCTTAACGACGGGCCGATATGGAGCGGTATTGCCCGTCGTCAAGAAAAATGGTAGCTTAAAATGTAAACAAGCACGAAAAACAAGTTTTAAGAAGCATTGAAAATGATTATATATCTAACTTCTACAATACATTTATCGATAAAAACATTTTCATAGAATAGAAACAACAACAATGTCAAGTTTAACAGTTAAAATAACCAGATTCAGCAACATTCTGTCTGGAATGCTTCTTCAACATGGCTAGTTAACTAGCTACATTGTCCATAAAAACGATGATCTGATATCCAGTTTTATCAAAGAAACTAAATACAGGACGACAAAATTATAACAAATACGTCTCCTCTCATTTTCAGACTCGTTTCTTCAGCTTTTTGGTTACTCAGTCAATATAAAACTCGTTAAAGCCCATGTTATTCTTGGCTAGCTAGCGTAGCTAGTTAAAAAAATTACTTCAATATTCGCTGTAACTAAATTTTAGTTGCTCATTCAACTTTTCACATTCTTCTGTTAGTGTCGAACATCGTAATGTTTTGTTTACAAAGATTTATTCTATAGGGACTTTCGAATTCTGCATAGAATGTTTGTTTTTAGACAGGACTGTTTCGAATTTTGACCTGGAGAGTGTTAACGAAAGTAGTGCTAGTCGGTTATATTATTATAAGAACATTAAACCGAAATTCTTATTTTTTATTTTTATCTAACTTAGGCGGTTAACAAATACAATAATAACCAATTACCCCGTGCTGTACCGAAAATATCACCCTCAGTCATTGCACCGACCTCGCAAGCTTGGTCGGCACTTAGACCTCGGGCGATATTTTGCGGTACAGCCCGGGGTAATCGGTTATTATTGTATTATTATCGGTAATGACTCAAAAGAAGTCCTTACTAAACTTCAAAACATGTCCGAAAAAGTGTTTACATGGTTTGACAATAATGCAATGAAAGCAAATGATGACAAGTGTCATTTGCTTTTAAGCGATAATGAAATATTAAGTACACACAGATAGGCAACTCAGTAATAAAAAGCAGCACTCACAGACGCCTACTTGGAGTCATTATCGATAACAAACTTAAGTTTGATCTGCATGTGTCTAAACTCTGTGCAAAAGCGAGTCAGAAACTAAATGCGCTTGCATGGATGACATCTTTTATGAACTTTAATAAGAAGAAACTATTAATGAATACCTTCACAACAGGGCTTTAAACAATCGCATTAATCGAATACATGAAAAAGCACTGCGGATAGTCTATAGTGACAGTTCTTCTTCCTTCGCAGACCTCCTTCATAAGGACAGCTCTGTTACGGTACACCAACGAAACCTACAATCTCTTGCAACTGAGATGTACAAAATAAAAAACGACATGGCTCCAGAAATAATGCAAGATATTTTTCCTGTTTATAATCCAAAATACAATCTAAGAAATAATCGAGAATTTACTGGCCGTAATGCTAAATCAGTTTACTACGGTACAGAAACTTTATCCTTCATCGGTTACAAAATCTGGCAACAAATTCCGGTAAGAATCAAAGAAATGTCATCCTTGCAATCCTTTAAATACCAAATTAAAAAGTGGGTACCAAACTGCTCCTGCAGACTATATAAAAAATACATCCCACAAATTGGTTTTATATGACTCGCGGATGTACTCTTGCTAATTTCATATTTGCTTATACACTTACTTAATTTATACAACCACAAATGTTTCTTCTTAAAGAATTGTATATATCTAAAAATATTTTATACCTTATATTTATACTGTATATTTTAAAATCTTTCTTTTCAAGTTGGCGTTAACTAGCTTTTATTAGCTATATATGTATTTCTTAGTCAACTATAAATAAGTGAATAATAATAATAATAATAATCACACACTACGATACAACAAAATCCCGAACCTTCTAAAGCAGAAATCCACGTTTGTTCCTGCGGAAAGGTTACAAAGAGCGCCGGTGGTTTAAAACAACACAAAAAGAAATGCATTTCTGCTGGAAAAGAAGTAACGTTAAACAAAACATCAGCGGACAAGCAAAATATGACCGTTACAAATGAAGCTACTGCACGGCAACCTAATACGACGTCGTACGTAGATAAACCCATGGAAGATATTAGGAGAGTAAAGAACGAAATCGACGACATATATGATGATATTTGCCATTGGAAAAAGAACTTATTCGAGCTTCCTAGGGGAGCCTTGGGTAAGAGGTATATTCGAATTATGACATCTTTAATCCAGGAATGGACAACCGACGTCAGTAATGGGATTGCGTTGAAAAAGATGATGTCCATGCCCGCACTGCTTCTTCAAAAGAGTTCAAGCAGAACGAGTGCCCAGCAAAACAAAAGCAATTTCTGGAGAGAAGATTAGACCAATATGATAGAGGAGAATTAACAGAACTTCTACAAGAAGGACACTTCATACAACAACGGATGAAACATCGCAGCAACATATACAATGATGACGAATATGTTACTAAAACGTTTTCCAACTACATGCGAAATGGAAAAGTTAATGCAGCCCTGAAACTACTCAGCAAAGCAGGAAAAGGTGGTGTTCTACCGATGAACGCCGACACAATGAACCTGCTGGCGGAGAAGCATCCTAGAGCAAGACCAGAGAATGAAAATTTATTACTTGAAGGACCAGTGAATTATGTGCACAAAATCGTTTTTGATGAAATAACACCTGAATTGGTTAAGAAATGTGCAGCTGCAACGAAAGGGGCTTGCGGACCCTCCGGAGTTGATGCGGATGAATGAAGGCGAATTCTTGGTTCAAATATTTATGGCGATACTGGCAGTGACCTGAGAAGAACATTGCACAAATGGCAAAGCAATTATGTATGATCGAAATGGAGAAGGTGAATTAATGTGCAACAATAGAAGCTCTAATGTCCTGAGGTTAATACCATTAGATAACTGAAAATGGTTCGTTCACACCACTCGTTTTTAGTGCCACTGGAGGAATGGGACGGGAGTGTCGTAGATTTTACGCTAAGTTAGCAGAGCATATATCGCTAAAGAAGAACAACGAATTTAGTGCAACTGTTAGTTATGTACGAACGAGTTAATTACAGTCTGCTGAGATCAATGATTCTGTCCATACGCACAAAAAGAAGAGATTTATCAAGATCCCGATATCGAACTAGTGCAAAAAGAAGCAGATGCTCTCCGATAATTCCATCCTGATTATTTCTAGAACTTAGTGTCAACTTTTAAATGTTTAGTGTTATCTTTCCACACTTAATGTCTCCGGTTCTTATATGTGTTTTTTTATTGTAACGATGTGGTTCTTTTTTAAATATGTTTTATCTTTGTAAAAAAAAAGTTAGCCTTACTTAAAATTGTGCTGCAATGGCTTCACTAATGTTTGACGTCAATATTATTTTAACGTCAAAGTTGGATAAATTACAAAACAAATTTATAGGTGATGTTTTATAGACTTTGTCAAAGAAAATTGTGAAGAATATAATCCACTTTGCAAAATTCACAGACACCCACAAAAAAGTCTGTCTGTCTGTAACAGACAAAGTATATGTGTTTATTTTCCTTTGATGTAGCCGAAAAAGTTATGTCTTGCATGGTAAATTTTCTGTTGTTACGGCACGACGTCAATAACAATAATTTAACGTCAGCAGCGACCTCGTTTCCAGGACTTTTTGTCTCTCATCGTTGTAGAGAAACTCAAAAAAACTAAATGGACAGCACAACAAATTGAAACTAAAAAACTGAGAAAGATCATTATAAAAATTTTACTTCCATATATAATACAATTGTGTATTTATTTGACTCTGACTCTTGAAATAACTTTTGTATTTGCAAAGTAACCTAACGTACAAGAGAAGCGGGATTGAAACGCTGAAGAAGCCGCGTCTCACAATAACTTAAAGTTTGAACAAACGTCACCATCTAAGCACTTTAGTACAAAAATGATTGTTTTCTTCTTGATGATGTTTTCGTCTGACAATCTGCTCTGCACATTGTTCCAATGATCTCAATTTGGACGAGTGTATTCTTGTGAGATACAGCTTTACCATGTTCGTATACCTCAATATTAGAAGAAGTGTAGATACGTAAATTCAAATAGCTGCAAGCTGGATGAAATAAGATCGAAGTTTCACCATTAAATGGATTCGATTTGTACCTTTTTGTACGATGCGTCAAAGTCATCATTCGGAGTCTAACTTTTGTCGAGCAGGGGTCCAAGGTAGTTATAGAGTTAACTACTTTAAGGGAAGAAATTTTCGCGGAAGAAATTTTCGCGAGGCCAAAAAATCGCGAAATTTTTGGAATTTATTTTCGCGAATAGCCTCTCCTAAGATTTTTCGCGGGAATATATTTTCGCGAATGAACACTTTCGAAATTTTTCGCGAGAAAAAATTTTCGCGAATGGCCTATTTTTAAAATATTTCGCGAGGATAAACTTTCGCGAACGAAGACATTTTTGATTTTTTTATACGTACCTAATTTATAAAAAACGTGTTTTTTATACAAAAAGCAGTTATATAAATGACAGCTGATTTGAGAATGTAAGTTTTTCTTTCGTTTGCACTTTTTCAAAACACAAAATAAACTATATATAAACAAGTTTTACAGGGTAAAGCTTTTCGTATTAACGAGTAACATTTTTCTCAAACTTTTCCCCAATAAGGTATTTGTTATGTTGCAAAAAAATTTTTTTCGCGGGAATTTATTTTCGCGAATCAAGCATACTTGAAAATTTCACGGGAATTTATTTTCGCGAACGACCCCTTTTGATTTTTTTCGCGGGACTTTATTTTCGCGATTTTGGCCAAAATTCGCGAAATCGCGAAAATTTCTTCCGCGAAAATTTCTTCCTTTAAAGTATTTAATTTGTGTACCATGCTCGGAGAGGACGCGGTTGAGCTGCAATTCTCTACAAAGTTCCAAAAAGCATCACCTCTGTTTTCAACTTAACCTTGCTCAAAACAAGGAGTTAACTACTTTGGGTGACCAGCCTCCACCAGGACCATGTTTGTCTCGTCGTTTCATATGAAAAAGGAGACAACAGGTCCTGGGATCGAGGTTGCGTCAATAGCTTAATTTAAATTAATGAAGCCATTGTAATTTTTTTTTTTTTTTTTTTTTTTTTTTTACAGTTAATAATCTTTTATAACAATGAAAGACTTTTACAATTAAAAAAACACTTAAAGAGGACAGGAGACATTATACGTGGAAAGATAACAACTATAAACACATAATATAAAGATTGACACTACACGATTAACGACGTTGAATTCTGCTTTCTTGCACGGCAAGTTCAATATCTCCGTCTAAATTATGTGTCTTTTCATACATCGATCGTGTTCCTCTGACACACAACAAGATGGAACGAATTAACGAAAAATTCAATCGGGTCTTTATCCAAGCACTAACAATTGATTTTGAAAGCTTGCGTTTTTCGGCAATTAAATCCGCGGCATGCGAGTAAAAACGACTGCATTCCCTAGACATTCCTCCGAAACATGAAAACACTAACGGTGTAAACGAACCGTGATCAACATGAATAATTCGTTCATTATATGATCGTTTTTTTTTGTTTTCATTCTTTTTATGAGCAACTTGAAGTGCCAGATTCTTGTGACATTTGGCTAATGGGTTAAAAACCCTTACATCTGCATACGCCATTTGTCCTTTTACCCAAAAACTTCTTGCTGCAACATCAGTTCTTGCTTCGTTGGTTGTTATTGCAGTCCTCAGCTTAAATATTTCACCGGTCAAAGGCTGTAGAAGCGGTTCCACAATAACTTCCTGGCATACCTCTTTTACTATTTCCGCTGTGCAATTTCGAAGCTCGTTGTGTCTGTTGATTATAAATCCGCCTCGTGGACAGGAAAGAGCGTGTTGGACATCGAACGGGGCGGAACAGACACATGTCGTTGGTAATCGTTCAAGTGGGATCGCATACCGAAGACGTAAAGCATCCCAGAAAGATTGTTTGTCAAGTGCGAACCCATGTTCTTTGAGTGGAATAGCAGTTAACCAAATCGATGACCCATTCTCCAAGCTGGCTTCAAGGGCTTTATTTTTTTCGAGGTCGGTAATTTGTTCTTTGATTTCATTTAACTGATGTTGATAATTTTCATTCTTTTCTCTTTTTATCCGTGTCTTTAATGCAGCTACAACATGTTCAGCTCGGTGATCGTAAACAGCAATATTTTGAAGCATACATTCTTTTGTGTGACTGGTTATCGTCAAAGAACGTTCATACTCACGATCCGCCATTTGAGAAGGTATAATAACACCTAAGCCACCATATCTGGCTGGCAGAGAGTACAGCAATCTTTCACTATCATTAAATTGATAATCGTTTAAAATAACACGAATAAACTCGTCAATTTTTCTGTCCAATTTCTTCCAAAGTACTGAGATGTTCGGAACAGTCCGCATGACAAAAACATATCTGTGTCTTAAACAATGCATAAATGCACTATATGCTGCATGTGGTTGGGTTCTTGCAACAGCAATTAAACTGTCCAACTGCTTAACCCACGAATTTACTTTGTCGTTGGAAGATGATAAAAATTTGCCATGTATGTTGATATTTCGGGGCAAGTGATCTTAGTATTGTGTAAAAGAACACTTCTGTTAATATTGTTAAAAGCATTGCTGGCATCAACTTGTATGAATCCATGCGTATCGTCCTGAGAAAACATTTCTCTGACTACATGTATTGCGACCTCGCACCCAGCTTCAATTCCAGCGCAAAGTTGCTCATATCCAGCAGATTCTATGACATCACGTTTTAGTATAGCCATGACTGATTTTCCCATTATCCTTCGTAATACTTCTCCAATTCCGATAGGGCGTAAACCAGGACGTTTGTCCAATGGAATGAGGCGACAGGACACAATTGGTGATAATGAGTCCGGATCCTCCATAATATCTGTACATAACTGTCTCGTCATTAAAGCTATGGCATGACACAAATCATCAGCGGCAGAGCCAAAAACATTCCCTCCGATGATTTTCCTCCAAAAATCGGCATCCATACCTGATGGTCCTGAAGCACCTTTTGTTTTAAGCGCACACTTTCTTATCAATTCAGCATTAATATCGTCATAGATAACATTGTTTATATCTTTAATGGGACCTTGCAATAGCATGGCGTCATACTTCGGTTGCGCACTAGGATGTTTTCGAAGAAGGCATTGCATTGTATCCTCATCTAACGGTAAAATTCCGCATGAATTCTCATCCAAAAGTCGAATAGCTGCATTTAGCTTCCCCTCCATCATCAAGCGACTAAACTTGCGAGACAATTCTTCTTTATTTTGGTCTTTGTGAAACGAATTTCTGCGGGATTGAATTGCCATACCTTCACGCAACAGTTCTTCAATTTTGCGTTCTTTCCAAAGGGCTAGTCTCCTCGCCAGATGTTGTTTGTTCTCAGCTGTTTTAGCGTTTTTAGAAGTGCGTAATAGCAATAAAGATGGCATTACCATCAATGCCTTTAAACAAATATCTCTTTCGGAAGACTTCGAAGACCAAGCCGAAACTAATCTGGTCATTTCTCGTATAAAATCTTTACCGTGACTGCACTTTGGTAATTCAAAGAAATCCTTTTTCCAAAACACAATTTGATCATAAGCCTGAACAACTTTACTTCTGAATTCGTCATTGTAATGCACATATAATTTTGAGGCTAAACAACTTGGAAACGAGGTTGTGACGTCAGTTATTCTTCACACCGCGCATGTAACTATGGACAACCTCAAACCAAATTGGGTAAGTTTTCCAAACTTGGGTCCCCGAATCCGTTTAGGAATGGAGGGGTTGATGACGTCTTCAAAAACCTTTGAACCACAATATCTCTGTAACCGTTCGACAAAAGCACATAATCCTATACATTTTTTTGATCAGCATTTCGATCTCCACACAACAGCAACAACGGGTTAAGAAATGTCCTTGCTGACAATAATAATAATAATAATAATAATAATAATAATAATACTTGCTGACGTCAAAATTGTTACGCCCTTATATCTCCTTAACTGTTCGTTGAAAGCACATGATCCTACAATTCTGTATCGTTGCGGGCGCTTCACTCGATTTGCTGCTTCCCCAATTTAATTGCACTTAAGCTCTCAACCTGGCGTTCAATTCTTGTTTACTGGTGACTTTAGTCCTGCGTTTCGACTCCGCGTCTCCCGGCTAGTTGTTATAATATTTGGCCTTGCATTTATGTGAAACTGGCTAAGATAAGCGCATTCCTATTATGACCTTTAATGTTACTTCAGATGTGAAAGGAAGGCAACTGGCCAGGACGCCAGATTCTCTATTGTGGGCGTATTTCTTATTACGCCCTTAGTAGATGTAGGGAGGCCATTCACCCACAATTTTGGGGTTCAGGCGTAAAGCCCTCGCTTCTCCATAGATCCCCCGACACCCCCCGTAAAAATGTGACTTCATGTAATATCCGCACGAAAAAATCTGTGACGTCATCAGCATAAATGATGATAAATGATGAATTCTGCTGACATCAGCAAAAAATCTGCGCATGCGTAAAAATCTAATAAAATCCACCAACAGCATCATGCGCAAGTTGAGTAAAAAATAATTTAAAATGTTCTGTCCATTTAAAAAAATTTTTTTTTAATAAAATGTGTATATAATAAAGGAAATATGAGTTGGTTCAAAAATACAATGGCAGAATTATACAACGCCGTATCAGCGCCAGTAGCAGCCACTCGCGATGCTCTTACCGCTCGATTGCAGAGTGTGCGGGATACTATTACCGATTATTATAAAAAAGCAAAGGAACAATTTTCGAGAGGAACGACGCTTCACGATGAGGTCGAGCAGGAAGCACAAGAGAATTATTACAACCTGGATGATATACAAGACGAATATAAGGGAATCGAAGACATCAAACACATATTCCCAAGACAGAAGAAGCAGGCCACAGGGATTGAAGATATCAAACACCTGTTCCCTAGAGAGAAGAAGCAGGAGATCTAGAAGGGATCGAAGACGACATTCAGCATATATTTGATGAAAATGATATCCAGATACTGGAGGATGTTGTTTACAGCTTCAGCTGCAACATTCACAAAGGTGGACGTGGTGTATCTCTATATCACAAAACTAAGAGCTCCAAGTCTTTATCAAGCATCGCGGACATCGAAGCCTTCATAGAGGAATGTGAAATGAAGCGTCTCGACCTACAGAATGGTGAGTTTTGGAGCAAAGCCTACCTACCAGCGGTGAGAACTATAGAGACCCCAGGAGCATACGAAGGGAAAATCGTCTTCGACCATGTGCAGATCAAGATCATAAGCACGCGTGAGCCTCTGTTGGGATGCGGGCCTCTTCCAGACTGGCTACGGAAGAGGAGATGTATCTACGCTATGGATGGTAAGGAAGAGAGAACGGACAATCTATGTTTCTGGAGATGTATAGCGGTAAAAAAGAGGGCTAACGTAGAACGTGGAACAGAACGCCTAACAAAGGAAGCTCTTGCATTAGCACGAGAGTACTACGAGGACTCCAAGCTAAAGCGTAAGGACGTGCGCCCTACAAAGCTGGTGGATATGGAAGCTATCGCAAACCACCTCAAGATCAACATCAAAGTGTATGAGCCTAAGTCAAACAACGAGAAAGCACCATGGCGACTCGTATATGGTCAGAAGCAGTATAAGAAGGGGTTAGATGACATCACTATTGGAATGCTGGAAGGACACTTCTTCTACATTAAAGATATCGAAGTGTTGACAAAAACGCTGGAGTGCGAGGTATGTGGGCAACTCTTTACAAAAGCCTGGATTCTCACGCGGCATAAGAAAGATAAATGTGAAGGGGTCAAGACGACGATCATCTGCAAAGGTGAGAAAGTGAAACGTATGCCGAGTAGGTCGGAGAAGGTATTCTACGGTGAAGGTTATAGCTATGATGCATCTAAATGGTTAGAACACATGTCGAGGGAAACAGGAAGACATATCCACCATGCACTCTGCGCACATGGTGGTGAACGTGTGATATGTGATGAGAAAGGGAAGGAGTGGAAAGTAGACGGGTATGAGCCTATCACGAAGACCGTGTACGAGTACCACGGATGTAAATGGCACGGATGCCCCTGTCAGCTAGAACCTCATACATACTGCTATGAACAGACGAAGAAGAAGGAGGCTATGATACGAGAACAAGGATACAACCTCGTTACAGTGTGGGAATGTGAAAATCCTCCCAAGATCAACCGACATTTCAACAAAAAATTCAGACCGTATCCCCACTACATCGTGTTTGATTTCGAGGCCATCTTGCCACCTTTAAATTACCAGCAAACATCTGATTTGACATACCTTTCGAGGCATATACCAGTAAGTGTCGGTATTCACGATAGTCTGAATGACAACCCAACGTTCATAGAAAATGAAGATCCTAAAATTTTATTGAAACTTTTTGTGGAAGAACTGGAAAGGAGGCGCGCTCTTATTGTCGCCGAAGTGGAGATAATGTACCCGAGACCTACAGATTTCGGTATGCTTCCAAAAAATACCCAGGATGCATGGAACGAATGGATAAACCAGGTTACTGTGATTGGTTTCAATAGTGGAAAATATGATCTTAATATGATCAAGCGCTACTTTGTCGAACAAATTACGAAACACGAAAGCGAAAAGATCAAGGTTGCAAAGAAGGACAACAACTATATGTTCGTGACAACATCAAAATTTAAATTCCTCGACATTAAGAATTTCCTCGCTCCTAGCATGAGCTACGACAGATGGTGCAAGTCTCTTGAATGTAAGCTCGAAAAGCTCGTATTCCCGTATGCATGGTTAACGAATTACGACAAGTTGAACCATGTCGGGCCTGTCGTGCACGATGATTTCTATAGCCGATTAAACGGTAAAAATATGCTATCACCCAAAGAGTACGAAGCTTTCTGTGGAGAGTTCTCTAATCGAGGTTGTGTGGCGATGATGGACTGGTTGCGCGAATACAACATGGCAGACGTTGAACCCTTCATCGAAGCGGTTGATAAGACAAGACGGCAATATTATGGAGATGATATCGACATTTTGAAAGATGCAGTCAGTATTTCAGGCGTATCGATGCGTTATGTGCTGAACAAGACTCTAAAACGTAACAATACTCTAAAACTAAACCGTAAGGTAGAGCTCTATGCACCAGGTGAACCTTGTAAGCACAAATGCGAAGAAGACTGCTACAGCAAGACCTGTAAGGATTGTAAAGAGGTACAGAAAGCTTGTACGAAATGTACGAAGAATGAGGCTTACGAACTGCTACAAATAGGTATGGTATGAGGTCCGGCGATCTTGTTCTGTTGGTATCATGAGCGTGGTGTGACAGGTATCAGATCAAATGTATCCAAAGACCCCAAAACGTGCATGACTATCTTGGGTTTAGATGTAAACATATTGTATCCTAGCACACTGATGTACGACTCTCCTTGCGGTAAGGAAAAACTGATCAAGATTGCTGAGCCCAAATCGCCGCAAAACGTTGAGAAACTAACACGACGTGTGCAAGTAGGCTCCTTGTTTGGGTTTATCCAAGTTGACATTGAAGTACCCGCGGATGAGAAATTGTATGAGAAATTCTCCGAGATGTCGCCTCTATTTGTGGTAAAGGAGATACCCGATGAAGCAATTCCGGATCATATGCACGCGTACCTGGAAGCTACAGGTCGTAAACGTGTTCCTGGTACACGTAAGCTCCTTGGGCTGATGAAAGCAGAAAAGATCCTGCTATATACGCCTGTTTTAAAATGGTACCTGGATCATGGGTTGAAAGTGACAGCCATCCACCAAATTCTTAAGTATAAGCGAGGTAAACCGTTCGCTTGGTTTCCCGAAGAGATTGCGGATGCTCGTAGGCAAGCTGATGCAGATGAAGACAAGCGGATAACTGGAGATACAGCCAAGCTGAAGGGTAACTCGTTCTATGGGAAGATGATCGAAGATGTCGCAAGGCATGTAAATACAATGTTCACGAGTAACGAAAAGAAGGTTGATCAAGCGATGAGATCTCCATATTTCGAAGACTTGGAGCCGATAGGCGATGCTTATGAGATTAGAGAAGGTAAGCACAAGTGCAGCATTGACAGAGCCTACCAATGCGGCATCGTGGTGTACCAGCTAGCCAAGCTACGTATGCTTGAATTCTACTACGATTTCCTGGACAAATATGTAGATCGTCAAGACTTTGAGTATATCTACATGGATACAGATAGCGCGTATTTTGCAATCTCTGGGGAAGAGCTTCGGGATGTCGTACGTCCTGAGCTGCTCGAGGAGTACGATAACGATGTGGAAAACTGGCTGGTGACAAACGATTACTCAAAGAGGACAGCAGGTCTGTTTAAGGCGGAGTTTATCGGCACAAGAATGGTTGCATTGACAGCCAAGTGCTACTTCGTCGAAGGAAAAGAGGACACCAAGTTTTCATGTAAAAGGATGTCAAAAAAAAACGAGATGACATGGCAACAATATAAGAACGCTTTGAAAGGACATATAGACAATGGGAAAAACACAGGTTTCCGTGTACACAATCAGGGGATGATCACCTACGAACAAAACAAGCTAGGGCTCTCAGCGTTCTACGACAAGCGTCGCGTCTTAGAGGATGGTGTGCATACGATCCCTTTAGCGTTGTAATCGATATATCTCTAAGTAGTGGTAGAGTGTAGTCTAGTGTGCTTGATCAAGCACACTAGACAATAAATGGAAGTTTGTTTAGATATTGCTATAGCATGCGCAGTAGCTCTACCTTACGTGTTGCTGCTTATGCTGAGCTTCATGATTTTATTCTGTTTTCTAAAATATAGACATATAATAAAAAAAATGTCTGAGCTTGCTAATATATTTGATGTTGTTGATAGAGTCACAGACTGCGCTAGCACTCCCGCAGAAGCTCTACAACAACAGGAAAAACCGATCGATAGACGCCAAGTCTTGAAAGATGCAATCAGGGAAGGTAAAGCACATCTTTTACCAAAGAAATGTACGGAAAGTTTTATTGATAAGGCACCTGGGGAAGCAATAGAAAAATTGCATGCCGAGTATATTCAACGAGAAATTCAGGAGAAAGGGAAAAAAACAGGCCAGGCATTATCTGCGCATGTAGTAAACTTGTATTCAAATGCTGTAGGCAACATGATTTGTATCGACTCTGTTAAAAAATTGAGAGAAGATATCAATGAAGATCCAATAATTAAGGAATCCATGACTGACCTCGGCATTTTGTTTCATGTTACATTTGGTAAATATTTAGCTCCGCTTTTAGTTTTGGCGCACGCTGCGAATTATACCAAAGTGCTAGCGCAGTCTGCGACTCTGTTTGACAAAGAAGATTGTGAAACAGCCGATATCGCAAAAGGACAAGAAAACTCGTGATAAAATAACCTTGAGAGTAATTTATAGAGCATTGTCTATAAAATAAATGAGCGACGACAAACAAGTTATTACGAAAAAAAACGAAGGCCGGGTTGCCGCTGGAAAAAGACTTGCCGAATGGAACCGCAAGAACAAGGAGAATTTGCATAAGAACAAGAGCGAAAGTGGTCAACTACCTGAAGGTAGTACTTCAGTAAGTAGATCAGCAAGTACCTCAGTAAGTATATCAAGTGTTATGTTAGGATTAGCAACGACAGGTATTGTGATAGTAGGCGTTGGTATTTGGTACAACTTTTTTAAGCAACAAAAACAGCAGCCTGAAAAATCATCAGAGCAGCCGCCTCCTGTTGAAAAAAAAGTTCAAACTCAAAAAATAGACATTTTTCACATGCGTTAAACCATATAATAAATGGCTTCCAATATGTTATACGAAACCTTGGTAGATCTTGGATTTACCTTCAGTTATGCCCTGGCAGGGAAGAAATTTTTAGGGATCACACGACCCTCTGCAAAAATAGACATGAACGATATGTTGAAAATGACAGGGTATTTTGCAGCAGGGCGTGCAAGTCGAGAAATGACAGTCAAGAAGGGATGGATTCCGGCTTCAATGTAATAAACATGTCAATAAATATCGTTACAGAAGATGAGGCAGAAAAACTAAGCAGCATTTACTACAACCCAGAACATCTTTGGGTTGGACGAAAAGCCATCAAACTACTGGGTGAGGAGAGTAAATTACCACGTAAAAGAGTCGTACATTGGTTATCCCGCCAGCTCCTATGGCTACGACACATTCGGGGCCCAAAAAAGATTGATTATCCTCATTTTAACATTACAAAACCGAATGAAATGCATCAGTTTGATCTGTTGGACATGCCGCACAACAAGCTATATGGAAACACATACAAGTATATCCTGACAGGCATCGATGTAGCTTCACGTTACAAGGTTGCAAGACCTTTGCGTACGAAAACATCCAGCGAGGTCGCAGAGATGATCAAGGATATTTACAAGGCCGGTCCTCTACGCTATCCCGAAACCTTCCAGTGCGATAATGGCTCAGAATTTAAATCAGATGTGACAAAGCTTTTGGAAGGTAAAGGGGTGAAAATTTCTAGGGCTACAACCAAATATCATCGTACGTTTACAGCCTTTGTCGAATCCTATAACAAAGTGCTTGCGGAAAGACTTTTCAAACCTCAGGATGCCCAAGAGTTGGTTACTGAGGACCCAAGTAGCATATGGGTGAAACCACTCTACCCTATAGTGGAGAATCTCAACAATACCAAGACTATAATGATCGGGATGAAACCGTCAAAAGCTATCAAGTTGAAAGACGTACCACTTGTACAAAACCAAGAGTATCCTGATGAAAAACCTTTGCCTGAAGATGGTTTGTATTTGTATTTGTTGCAACCTGGAGAAGAACATGGAGATCAGAAAAGACGTGCAACGGACGCTCTTTGGAGCAAGAAAACGTATAGGGTGGATCGCATTGTAGCAGAACCAAATAGTCGTGTCTTGTATTATTTGAAAGACGGTCCTGAGCGTAGTTTCGTCGCAGAAGAATTAATGCTGGTTGCAGAAGATGTTGCAATGCCTCCAGAGCATGTCATGAAGTGGTAGATTTTTTTGATTTTTTTTTTTGTGACTCGCAAAGAGTCACAAAATTCAAATTACTTAGTGGCTTTGATAAGCTACAAAAATCCTTACAAGGAAGAAACTAGTCGCAAATAATCAAACGGATGCAAGGTATAGAACGGGTATCCATACACGATTCCTTTAATAACATTTGGCTCGTTATCGAGGTTGATGTCAACCAGTAGGCTATCTATGACTTAATAACATTTAAATTTGGGTCGTTATCATCGAGGTTGATTTCAACCAGCAGACTTCTGAACCGGTCATAGCGGAGAATTTTCTTTGTCTTCAAATGTTCTGGAACATATTGGAGCGCTTTGGTTAGGATTCCGCTTATCTTTTCCAAATCAGCTAAATCTGATAACTTTAGTTGTTGATTTTTTATAACCTCATAACACATACAGCCGTCCTTGTTCACATCTGTACTAACCATATGCAGACCTAGGCGTTTTATATCATTTTCTAACTCCATGTCGATCTCAAGTCTTGCGAATGTTGCCCATGCTTTTTTTCCTGCTGCTACTCTGTGTAAAACTGTTCATCTTCATCAATTGGGTATTCAAATCCTTCGTAGTATAATCCATTTCGAAATCTAAAATTTTCCAAGCATTGCGGGCAATAACCAGTAACTGACGCTGCTTTGATACAACATTTTAACACAGGTACAGAGATATTGTAAAGATCCGTAAATTGTAATTGTTGTACGTATGTTCCCATATTTGTTTTTCTTTTCTTTTTCTCTCCCTCTGTAGTAGATGTGGACAGATCAGTGATAGCGTCACTTCTTGTAAATCATAAGAGTTACAAGAATATGTTATATAACGCGAAGCTTAGTCTTCTAGTGCCGGAACACCTAAATCATACAAGTCATCTCGAGTAAGGTCGATAAGTCTGAAGTGACATTGATACCGCTCCACATGCCCTTCCTCTTCAAATCTATTAAAGGCGTGCATTACGTTGGGATTATCTATGACGACAATCTCTTCAGAGTTCGGAAAGTTGTCGCTGACCCATCGTCGTTTTTTAGGGATAGCACCTCTCTGAATACGTGCACAATAGTATTGTAGATGATGATGATGCTCATCGTTGTCCTGCGTGCTATGCTTGCGATAAATCATAATCACGTTATCTTTCCTAGGATCTTGCGCACGTTTGTCAAAGCCCTGCAATTTCTTGGTACTGTACTGCAAGTTGTCGGTCTTTATCCTCAAGGTCGTCCTCTAGCACCATAAGTTGTCTATCTCTGTCATCAAGATCATCTCCAAGGAGTGCAATGTCAATGGCTTCTTGAATCTTTTCAACAATCCCAGCAAGCTTTCGCACCTCCCTAGGCAACACCTCTTCTACAACCCACTCCATAAATGGTTCTGCTTCAGGTTTACCACACCTTAAGAGGAAGGTATAAAGACCAGGTTCTGTCAGTAAAACTGTGTTTGGTTGGGTGTACCCAGATTTGGGGACACCCCCGAGACCAGTAATAGCGTCGCCTAACCGCTCCTTATATTTCTCTGGAACAAGTCGCTTTATTGCTTTTACCCCAGCCTTTCGTTCATATCCTACGGATCTCCAGACATCAGAGGCAACGATACATTGACCTTTATCCTGGACATAACAGGATCGGACTTGTATTCCTTGGAAATAATCAACCATTACAAGAGACATTTTTATGTTGTTAATTTTTTTGAATCCGAAATTTTTTTTTCATGGACAGTCCAAGAAAAAAAAATTTTTTTTTACATAAAAGTTAGAAGAAGAAAAGCATGGAAAGTTTGTTAGAATTATTTTTCGACTCTCTATCCGAGCATGCTGAGATTACAAACGATGTGCTTTGGAATTACAGGGAAGCTCCTTGGAATTCAAAAAAATTATCTCATCACCCCAATTTTTACTTATGCTGGGTAGATTCGTTTCTTGGACATCATGAATGGGACTGGGATGCTATTTCCGAATCAAAAAATATAGACCATGAGTGGTTTGAAGGTTGCGCCAGCCCGAACTACAACTACACCATACTATCAAAGCATCTAAACCTTAATTATAAGTGGATGAATCAATGTATTGGTGCCCCATGGGATTTAAAATACATCTCACAAACGATGTCTAAAAATGATCTTTTACACGTTATTTTGAAACCAACACAAAGCTGGGATATAGAGATATTAACCCAGCGATTTGGAAAGCGGTTTTGCAGATGGTATTAACACCAAAACAATGCAAAGGTGCATCTCTTTGATCAATGGTACATAGACACAAAGCAAGAATGTGAAAATATTGAAGAAGATGACATCACACAGATCTGGGTAGTAGGCGGTGGTCGCATCCCAAGAAAAGAGTATGAGCTTGAAAAGCTAGAAAAAATACATGAAGCATGGCACGGCCCCATGCTCTTGAGTACGGCAGATGAATTTTGGTCTTTTGGGAAGCTATTCAAGACTTATATTAAAGATGCCATTTATAAAGATGAGTGTTACCAAGGCATTAGGGACGAGTTGCTTGCGGTTACGTGGCATCCGGACAGAGCACTAGAGTGGTGCTTTGATGATGACCAAAAAAAGGATATAGAAAGGTTACACGAACGGGTAGAAACAAGCCGCTGTAGAATATGTAAAAAAGATTTACCGCTAGATCAATTTAAAATAAAAATTAATAAACGAAGAAACAAATGTTGTATTTCATGTCTCGCTAAGGTCAAAGCTAAAAAAATCTTAAAGGAGCACAACGTGCTTGCCACAAGCACTTGGTGAATTGACACCTATGAGCGTAGTTTTCTGCGCTAAAACGTTCTCTGACAACGCGAGCAGTCACGCCGTTTTGTGGACCAAATCGATCCATAAAACCACCATTCACTCGAGAATTTTATAGCTCCTAGGGTGCTCTAACCTAATGTACAAGCACGTATGTTTTGATTTTTCCAGTTGAGCCTTGATATCTTCCCAATCACTGATCATATTGGTTTCTTCATTGATAAGCCTCATATCTGACCTCTCGTGCGGGTACCAGAGGAACAGCTGCTTGTTTTGTCTTCGAAGATCTTTTGGTAAAGCGGTATAGGATTGCGTTAACAGCCATAGGCTATGCTTTCGATGTCTACCTGAAACCGCTAGCTCAAACAAAGACTGTCTTTTTTTATCGAGAGATTCGTCTGCTATACAGTCGTCGATAATGAACAGTGTCACTTCACTGGCTAGCAGCGACGATAGTTTTTCTATCCATTCGAAAAGTTGATCCTTGGGATTAATCAGAAACACGTAATCATCTTGCCAAAGCGAGGATCTCTCGAGGTAGGTGCTGTTCCATCGTATAGTTGGACAGAGGATAACAATATTGTTAAAAAAATGTTTGTATTCATGTTCGAGGAGATCAAGGACACGCTGTGTTTTTCCACAGCTTGTCGGGCTTGTAAAGATAGCCGTATGGGCCTCTTTTACTATAATATCTAGAGTCATTTATTGGAAAGCGATCTGCGACTGGAACTTGTTCCCTACCGGATTCGCTAGCGCAGTCTGCGACTTTAATACTCCACGCTATGAAATCGCCCTCCTGTGATATTTAATTGAGCGTCACTCAGCAAATAGACATAGCAGCGGATATTCCCGGTTCCATCGGCTTTTTTCGTCATATGCAGAGTGATACCGTCACTCACACGTTGTAGAGGTCTTCCGGAACCGTGTAGACTATGATCAGGACTTGAACGGAAATCTACAAAAAGTGCGTATCTCTCAGTCATGAACTGACCAATAGTAATGTCAGAGTCGTGACTACCGAATAAATTCACAAGTTGCTTAAAATGATCCTTTCCAAGCATAGCGTGCGAATAGAGTTCATTAGGCTCTCCTTCGACAGTGATTGATATTTTTTCAATCTGGGGATTGTAGAAGGTTTCATTAATACCGCTATATGGTTTAACTTTCGACGGGTCTACGAACAACAATAGGACACCCTTTAAACTCTTTGCCGGTGTATCAATCTGTAAATTATAGCTGGTATCCTCTTTTTTCATCGTGATCACCTTACTTACTCTCAAAGGGTAGTGCCAGGAGACTGTACCGTGATACCATACCACTTGCAAGGCCCTCATGATTCACCTTTTCAAATTCTAGTGCAATATTGCTGATCTTGTAAGTAGCATCTGCCGCTTTTTGCTGCAGTAGATCCAGAGGCCGCTGTACCTGCATCCTTGATCACATTTGCATGCGATGCAAAATGGAGAACAAATTGAAGCCTGTCGTGTAGGCCAGGCTGATAAAAGGGAAGGTCTCTAGTTAATTCAAACATTTTTCCAAGAGGAATACAAAAGGTATTTCCGCAAGCTGCGGCAATCGCCTTTTCCTCGACATTACCCGCATGATCGCTCGCCTTAACCTGTAGGGCCCTGATAGTACCATCATTTGGGTTGATCCCCTCTTCAATCATGTTGTTCTCGCGGTTAAATTTCGATAGCCACAGGTCCCTATAAACCGCTAGGACCCTGTAGTCGCTGATATTTTGTACCTCGTTACCATTTAGTACGATTCTCAGATTCTGAACCAGACTTTTGCCGACATTGTTCACGATAGTACGTTTCGTATTTGTACCAGTTAGCTCCAGATCAAATAATAACCGAAGACTTCCGGGAAAGATGACATCATTCTGTCCCATATTGGGGATATCGACATAGAGGTCCTCATTCTGATTAATCGTAGATGGGACATGGCTAACTCTCACACTCGTTCGTTTGCCTTTAATTCCGAACATCGTTAATTCTGCGTATGGATCTAATATTTTTCCAAATATGTTATTACTCATAGCTAGTTTATTATTAGATGATTTTTTGTTAAAATAAAATGAATAATCCAACATATGAAGGAGACGATTTTACACCTGAGGAAAATATTCCAGATGATACTGATGTTAGATTTAGTAGACCTGACGACCTTCCCCAGCCTGGCACTAGCTCGACGCAGCAACGCGAAACACCTGAAGAACACCGGATGAGTGAGGACACCAAACTAAGTCAGAGGGAACGGGTCAAACAATCGAAGATCGACGCTCTTTATGACCATCTTGAGGAGACACTAATGCTAACGACTGCGAGACAATATCATGAATTTCGAGTGGAGGGGGATCGGCTTATCTTTAAAGGTGTAATCGACCTTGTGTATAAAGAAGGCGGGAAATTCCGATAAGTCGGTGCAATAACAACGAACCTGAAGGCCAGCCTTGTAAGGGATCTAGGCTTCACAACTTATACTACTACGCCCAATAAAATGTGATCAAGAACGCGGACGATATAGAGATGGAGCCATTACTCGAGAATGTCCTAGATGAAACGACGAGCCTTCTATTGGAGACTTCCTTTGGCGGCGGCGAGGCATTTACGGAACGTGAAAGAAGAGGACTTAATCGCGAACTCCAAACCGTAAGAGGAAATTTAAAATTTTTGAAAAGTAAGATGCTTTCCTACGATAGTGATATTAGGGAAGCAGAGGCTAAGGTTAAGAGGCTTGAGGCTAAGAAAGAACAACCTGGAGTATCAGAAAAACAGATAGAGATTTGGAACACAGATATTGCAAAGGCCAAGGAAGATTTAGAACGACTCCAAGATCAAAAAGAAGCTGTGCAAGCGGCCCATGGTTTGCTATCATCCGAGATTCAAGGTCAGCTCACTGCAATAAAAAACACGCTTATGAAAATGGTAGAAGACGATACATCGCTCACCGAAAATCTTAAGATCTTGTTCAAAGAGCAGGGGATCACTATAGCGAGTATCGTTTCTGCTGTTGGGTTACTCGTATCCACTATTATACTAGCAGTGACAGGCGTTGGCGCAGCTGGTGCTGCAGCGGGAACTGGCGGTGGGAAGAGCTTTGTACAAAAACAACTTGAAAAACTTGGGAAATTTTGAAAATACTTGGCAGGGAAAGCAGGTGCAGCACTACCTAGTATCATAGGGACGGTAGTCTCCTTCTTCTTTAGAGTTGCTGCAAAAGTTGTCGAATTTGTGGGTAAGCATTTGTACATTGCAATTGCAGGTGCTGTTGTTATTGTTGTGGCCTATGTTGGGAAGAGAGGCAAAAGGTCGTAAATATAGTCGTGTGTGCAATCACACACACGACGCTTCTTACTTTTTAAGCCATATGTAAAGCAAAATAACACCTATTCCTGTTGAAACTAACGCAGCCTTGTTGTCGTTATGATTTTCCGCTATTATGGCCTCGTGCGTAGGGAGTATTGCTGGCACAGTCTGCGGCACCCTAGAGCTGGTGCCAGGTACCTTTTCCAACGGTCCCGTGGCTCTCGGTTTCTCAATAGGCTTCTTCATCTTGTTTAGATCGGCTTGAACCCCAATGTTTGACATTGCAGGTGCAATCAACACATTGTTATTATACCCCTAAATTTTACCAACACGAAGATTCATGTCTGAGGGCAACATGTACACGCTGGACATGACAGCAAAATTGACGGGAGTTCTAGCATATTGGAGCACCTTTTGGAAAAGTGTTATATCTTGCCCTACATTTTCTCCTCTCAGGACCATACTTTCAAACTTTTGTAGCAGGATTTGTCTCGCTGTATAGTTGTCTGCACCAGAACCTAGCAAGGATGCTTTTGCTTCTGCCTGTGACCAAAGCATCAATACCACGTATACACGAACACTTTCACTAAGTTTTGTCAAACCTTCTGATGTAAGACCCTGGCTTGTTGGAATAATAAACTTTGAGTAATCCCCATCAACTTGTGGCCACCATTCACCGTTGGTTAATGAAGCACCTACTGCTTTAAATTTATACAGACCGTGGGGATCTGCACCGTACTCGCGACACACTTGCGCGAATCCAGATGTTGAATAAGGATTCTTGTATTGACTAAACCCATCGTCAAAAGGCATTGGTACTCTCATTCTCCCAAGTATACGACGCATGTGATAGTATACATGAAATCGAAAGATAGAGTTGACAAGGGGTAAAGATCCTGTCATATGTTTGACAGATATACCTAATGCTGTTGTCGCGCAATGAGGTGCAAAATTAACCTGAATGTTCCAATAATCCAATGCTTGCCCATCCCATCCAATTCGAACGGGATCGTTAAGGTTAGTCGTTGGAACTTTGATGGAATACTTGCTAAACTCTGGGAATATTACAGGGATATGTGATTCTGTATATGTACAGATCCTGATGTTCAAGATTCGTGATACCCAGAGGCCATTTTCCCCTGTTTGATTTGTATTTTGCTTTGGGGTTGTACAAATAAATGTTCATCTTTTCTTCTATAAAGAAACATGAAACAATTATATATTACAGATATCAACAAGCCTACGATTTTTGATGATTACCTAGGACAGTTCACGAAGATCGCTTTAAAATCAATTAGTATTCGACCTACCTGGTTGAATCTTTTTAATGATAATGATTTTACTATCTGGAAAGCGGCGTCTAATCAGCTCGTTACCCGGATCGAGATCGTTAAAGGTTGTACAAGATCGAGGATCTGGCAGCTATTATCAACAAACAGGCTAATGGAAAGGCAGAGATATTTGTATTGAATAATGGGTACTGCCGACTTCGTGTAAATGATGGATTTAAAGTTGTTATTAACAGAACCCTGCAAGAGCTCATGGGTTTGAATGACCCTATTGACGGAAAAAATTATACGAAAGGATGATTATGATGTATACTACAAGACCGATGTTTACCAGAGACTAAGTTTAATATGCCCTCAGTTAGATAAAGATGATTGTTTGCTTGATGGTAAGAAATCAAAGATTCTTGCGTTGCTGCCCACAAAAGAAAATGCTTGGGGGGACATGCTTACATGGAATTTCGAGACTCCGATTTATCTTCCTTTGAAAGGTTCGACGGATAGGCTCGAGTTCATGCTGACTGATCAATATCATCCTGAAAGAAATGTAGCTTTTACAGGAATCACGATGCACTTGCTTATAGAATAATATAATAAAAGAGATGGATAGTATGAAATTATATCCGACCTTATCACCAAGTGCGCCTGAGGACGATACTATGCAGGATGAAAGTCAGGTCTATAGGTTAAAAAAGATTGGGGAAATTGAACAATTTGTACGCAAGGAGATTAAGGAACGGGACGGCCTCGCAAAAAAATTCAAGATGCATGGCACCTGGGTTCGCTATTGTGACCATGGACTATTAAGTGTAAATGTCATTACTACAGGAATTGGAATTGGTGTATTAGCAACGGGATTTGGAGCTCCCTTGTCTATTGCTATGGGAGGTATTGCATTAGCCATGGGAATAGGGCAAGCTGGTCTGAGAAATGCTTCGAAAAGGTTAAGCGTGAAGTCACAGAAACATGAAAGTATAAGACTACTTGCCGAATCAAAGTTTATTTCTGTCGTTGATTTTATATCAAAGGCAATCGAAAATGGTGTTATCAGTGATTATGAATTCAGTCTAATCATGCAGGAAAAACAGCGCTATATGGTACTGAAAGAGCAAATAATACAACGAGTTAGGCGTATTGTCAATAATATCAATGAGCGGGAACGTGCTCAACTACTTGCAAAAGGCAGGCAGGAAGGTGCAGACGAAATTTAAAAAAAAATTCAATCTGTACAGCATGTCAGCGGTACTTAGATTCCCCACCCGCGTATTCGATATCGCCCCAGCGGCTCCATTTCTGATAGAAGTATAGTTGACTACGATAGCGATTACATCTGATGTTTTGGGTTTTATAGGAAAATATTCCTACAAAACTACATGCGTTGATAATCGATGTCGCAACCGATTACAACACCAGTCTTTGCATTGAGTAGTAGGCCTCCATCATGTACTACACATCGTGAATTTTCAGTAAGTTGCTGTAAATATTTTTCAAGATTTTTTTCGTATGCGATTTCAACACAGGTTTTGCAGTAGGGACCATCTGTTTGTGTTGAAACATCCTTATACTTGATTTTACATATTGCCTCAATAAGATCGGGCTTATTCATTGTAGAATAAAGAGGAATTTCCATTAATTTGGCTTCTTTTCGAAGTGTGGATTTGGTTTGATTTCGAAGTGCGTTCATTTATTTTATATGGTTGTTATCAACTATATAAACCTTTACTCACTATCGTCGTCATCTTCAGACTCGCTAAGATAACTAGCACCATACCTTTCAACCTCCTTATATTTACACTCTTCCAAGTAGACCTGCGCATAATAGTTGGACCCTTGTCTATAGATGCTTCCCAATTTAATGATAGCCGTACATTCACAAGGTACCTCGGGGACCTTTTTCTTATGGAAATTGGTTCTAATTTTACCTTCAAATTCCTTTAGCTTAGGGTTAATGTAACGACATTTTTTCACACTTATGTTGGTGAAGCAATAACCTCCCAAATCCTCCACTTTTTTTAGGATATCATCGTATTTTTCTAACCACTCAGGATAGTCACCAAGATCAAACGACATAGTGAACGCAGAATTCTCGCTGTATTGAGAAACACCTTGGGAAAAAACTTTTTTAGGAGTTTTTATCAGTAATGGTGATAGCTTAAAACTTTCTGCGTTGATGTCTTGCTCATATCCAATCATGAATCTCTCGTCTTTACCTTTGTTTGTAGGGATAGACTCGCTTATGACCAGGTTTTCGATATTTACATCTTCAATATTGTACGGTGTTACATTGCTGTAAAAATCTTTTGATTTAATAATTTTATTTCCAAATTTCAACATGCTATTTATTTATAGGAAAATATTTTATCAATAATTTTTATTTTTTTTATTTTTGGTTCTGGCATGTACAAATACCACCGTTATATAATGTATATTCCTGATAACAGCGCCAACACAAAATTTTCCCTTTCACCACAAGTTTTCTCCCGCACTCATCAAGTATACATTCACAATCATCGCACTGTTGTTTCATCGTTTTATTCTATGGACTAGCAAGCCCAGATTTCCCTTTAAGTTTTGAATTAGGGAATTTCCCTTATTCAACTTGCGCATGATGCCGTCAGTGGAGTTTATCGGATTTGTCGGATGCCGTGATTTTTGTTCATGGAGTTTTTTGTTGTGTCAGCAATATTTTACTCATTTGCTGGATGATAAAGTTGTGACGTCACAGATTTTTTCGTGAGGATATTACATGAAGCCACATTTTTTTACGGGGGTGTCGGGGGATCTATGGAGAAGCGAGGGTTTTACGCCTGAACCCCAAAATTGTGGGTGAATGGCCTCCCTACATCTACTCCCTTGCTTATTCGTATCCACTGAATTGATCATACTTACGGGCGTGTGTGTGGGCGGAATATCCATGTTCCTACCAAGCACAACGATAAAATCACATCTACAAGATGGAATAAATGATGACGAGTGGGCGGGGAAACGATTGCAAGCACACAATCACGTCTGTCTCGCGCGATATTTGAGCTTGAATGATGAACCATCGAGTAATCAAGGGCACTGGGCACTAAACATCGTGCGCTCTATGAAACTCCATTATACTGCGCATAATCGTCCTTTATTCGCGTTTCTGAACACCATCAATAAAAAAACAATAAAGTTAATTGCGCGAATATTCCCAGAAATATCTTCGTAAAATTACTAAAATTGTTTTAATCGCTAAAATTATTATGCGAAAACTGTTTTGAAAAACAAAAGGAATTTTTCTCTTTCGTTCTTTTGTTTTCTCGGTAAATTTTCTTTTTTGTAGGAAATAGGTGATAGGTTAGCTTATGTAATTGAGTTCAATTAAAGGCTGCATTATTTCAATAAACACGTCTAAAATAAATTTGCGTAGATTCGTAGAAAATAATACACGTAGAAAATAATATTTCGTGAAAAAAAAATAAACAACATAAAATGGTTGTCTTTTCTCTACTTTTGAGCCAAGTTACTTATTAACGCCACGCTTCGTTTTGCGCCACACCTGAGAACGGAAATATTTAATACCGCCCCCTAAATAAGCTTGAGAGTCAGTCTCAAAATGATTCGTTGACACTACTTAAGGCCGACAAAGTTTGAACCAATACGACGTCGAGGAAACCAAGTCAGATCAAACTTTAATTTAGTTTGACAAATCCAAGAAGTTCTTCTCACAAAGTGTATTTTGATCATTTGCCATAACAAGCCGCAGTAGCTATGTGAGCTCGTGATCGTCTCCGTTAATTGAATTGATTTAAATAATTAATTTTAAATTAAGAAGAAAAGATTAGCGAGAATGACAACAATAGGAACACATAACAAAATGACGTACCGTATTATGAAACAAATTGATTCAATAACAATCATTAAACGTAGGTTGTTCAGCTTTTCCGTACGCCAATCAAAATCTATTGTCTTTAATGAACATAAAGCGTCAATTAGGAAGAGAGAATATATCTTTTTTGTAAGAGTGTGTTTTTGCAATTACTTTTAAATGTGAAGAGCAGAGGATCAAAAATTTTCAAACAAAAAAAAATCGCATTTTAAAGGATACATTGGGTAAATTGACGGACGTGGAAAAATATGAAGTTTAAGACAATGTATGGAAAAAATAAAATGAAAGTTCCAGAAATTAACGTGATCGAATGCGATATAAAAATTATTGATCATATTATGTTTGAGTATGAAATGATCCAACGAGCAAGAGAAGCTGAAATTATTTTGAATCAGATGCTGTATAACGGTAAGTTTACTTATTTGTTTTGGACGGACAAACATAAAAGTTTTCTTTTCACTTTTCAAAAACCTTTAGCCAACCATGGAAGACTTTTTTTTGAAAAACTGGAAAAAAATATTGGTTCACAGGTCTTGTTAGGTTTTTTTAAATTACGATGGAAACTGAACGGTCCAGGTTTCGTCTAAATATAAAAAAAAAATAACGATAAGATTAAAAATTGATATTTTGTAAAAAAATTAACGTACTAATTGCTGACGTTTGAGCATGAATATGCATTCTTTACTTCGTGACACATTCTCGTCCCCAGAGCTCTTTGAGATAAAACTGGAAGTTTTCGAGGGTTATGTAAAAAAGCTCTGGGAAGGAGAATTCTTCCCGATAATTTTGCTACTGTCGGATTTCTTATACGAGCTTAGTTAAACCGACTCAGGATACTCCATGAATATTCTATGTTGTACTCATAAACGCAAACAAACATTCTATTTTTTTTTTAAACTACAACATTTCCAGGTGCAGCTATAGTGATTTTACCTCTTTTTTATAGATATCAATCACGTGAGACGATCTGATTCCAAGTCTAGTTCCAGTGGTTTTTCAAGTTTTATGTGGAAACTAAAATCTTCCAGTCATAAGCTGAACAAAAATATACCAGAAATAAAAATATGTCCCTGTCAAGTCGACCTGAGAGACGAGGAAGACATGGAAGAAGAGATGATTCAGAGAGGAAAAGAAGCAAGAATGGTACGCGAGCGACTGCTCTCTGAAGGTAATTTCTTGCAGGTTCTCAAAATTTTAAAAACAAGTATTTCAGGATGTGTTGACCCATGGGTTTTGCCAAGCACAAAAGAAAGCGAAAAATATTGAGACTTTTCACTTCAAGGATCCGTGTCTTGGGGATGTTTTCATTTTAATTTGTTTGATTTCTAAGGTAAGTTCCAAATGTATTTTTTTTTTTCACAGTAAATGCAACAATGGAAGAACGAAAACCACGGTCATGCTCACTTGAACCAATTCCAAGCGAACCAATGGTTATCGAAGAGCCAATTCGAGAAGAAAAACGAGCAAAATTTACGGACCTTTATGGAACGATATCTCACGGTCGGAGCAATTCTCGTAGGAATGCTATCCGCTGTAAAAGTTATGCCCAATTAACTGTCGATGACTGTCAGTATAAGAAGCGAAAAACACTGACGAATATAATCCCCCTCAGAAAGTCAAAAACGTTTTCAAGTATCAAAATTGACAATGATTACAATAGTAAATATAAAAGTATCTAGCATCTTTTCCTTGTTCCGATTTTTTCAATAGGAGAAAGTGGATTGAAAGCGATCTATTTAAAAAAGATTATGGAATTCAAGAAAAAAAGAAAAAGAAAAAGGGAGTTTGCAAGAGACAGAGATGATACAAACAACTTGTTCCAAGGACCATTTGTTTTTGTGAAAAAACTTAAGGGCGAAACGGGTTAGGAAAAAACACTGTTGAGATGTGCTTCGGTACAAGAAATATTTCTGCTGAATTTGTTAATTTATTTATTTATTGAAAATTGTACAAAGTTAAAATAAATTTGTTGTTGATGTATATATGATTTGTAATTTAGGAATGTTCGCGAAGTTTTTCTAATCATGCGTCTCTTTACTTCGAAAAGAGTACGCAAGGCTGCCTCCTCTGTTTCATTTCATAAAAACTGCTGCCGCTTCAGGCCTTTCGTGTTAACCTCGTGATGAAATTAATGGCGGCTCTTGACAAATGAGTCTGGACTGATTTAAAGAATAGATTATTTGATTTCAATGAATAAAAATTTAACGCATTAATCCAAAATCGGAAACTGAAGTGACAAACCACAAAGATGAAGTTTAATCACAACCTCTTCCAGGACTTGTTAGGTTTTTTATATTGGGACGGTTCCGTACAATTGTAAAAAATATTAACAAGCCGTGAAGAAGAGGTTGCTACCTTTAAAAAATCGTTAAATAAGTTTACTGGGAAACCAGTAACAAGAAAATCTGACAAAAGCATAACAAAGCTTCATACTCAGGCCCGTAGCAGCCTGGAGGACTGAGGGAACAATTGCTCCCAAATTCAAAAACAAGAAAACAAACACTTTATTTCTTTTCTTTAATTACCACAACCAGCAATGAGACTTTAAAATACATAAATTGTCTGTACATGAACTAAACAGTCCATTTTTGCAAAACTTCGTGCCATTGGGACCAACCATAAAGTCCCTTGGGCTACCTTGTACCCAGAGATTCTAACTTTAGGAGCTTTGACATCCCGAAAAAATTATGTACAAGGATTACCTAATCAGTGTGAGTCAATCTGTTGAATAGCGGTATGGTAAATTATCTCTCGCTCATAAAGACATGAGAACAATAGATCATTGTTTCTTACCAGATCTTTTTTTCTTATGACTATGCTGGAACATAAAAGTTCTGCCATTGTTGGTTGCATCAATCAACGTATGACGTGTTTGTATAATCTGGCCATATATTGGCCAAAATCGCTTAAGGTGACGGTATACCTTTTGAGCATGGTTTTTTAAATCGTGATTTTTTCAGCTACAGTTAATCAAAGTTTATTCATTCATACATCACCAAAAAGCATTTTTAAACACCTATCAAATGGTATAAAAATAATTTAAAACTTTTTAACTCGTGAAAAGTACAGAGACATTTTTGAAACACACCCCTGCCTTCAAAAAAGTGACTTCATTTACAAAACTACTTCGTTTCCAAATCTCAATCGATGTTCTTTAGAATCGTGATAGATGTATGTAAAAACGATTTTTTAATTATTTTCCACAAAGTCCCCGTTTTTGATTTATTTTACTTTTTCTAAAAAAGCCATTTTTTAACATAAACTTTCGTCTTTAAGATGTAATATCTAGAGAATCGTTGATTTTTTAAAATAAAAAAAAAATCGCTTTTAGATAAACACGTTAGCTTCAGCACAGTAGCACTCTCCCTTGTAGATCTTTTGTAGTTTTGTAAAAGAGATTTGAAATGTAATAGATGGTATACGGAAAAAAAAACACCACGAAAAAGTGTTTTAAAGTTCTTTTAAAATATCACACCTTTCAAGCATACTCATAATGATGGTGATACTCTCACACTTCCGAGGCGATGAATATTCAGAAGGTTGTCCTTTTAAATTTTATTATTCGCAAAGACGTGACTGAGAATACCATAGAAATAGAACTTTCTAAGTCGTTTAACATTTTTCTGTGACTTGCAGAAACAGAACAGGATGGCATACCTTTTTAGAACTGAAAGATTTGAGGTGTTTTTTTTCAGACGGTCATTTCTTTTCGGAAAGGAAATATAATTTATTTTTAAAAGTTATACTCAAGAGGATGATAAGTGTTAAAATCATTCACTCTTAACTCTTATTCAATTTGAGGTGTGAAAGAGCAATCAGAAAAAAAAAGTTGTTATTTGGATAAAGTCAATATTCCCTTTCGAAAAATAAATAAATAGTTTCACCATTGGAAAGATCGTCGTTTCTTTAGTAGAAATGGCTAATAAAAAAAAATTGATTTTTTGATACAATAAAGGTATACCGTCACCTTAACAATACCAGGGTATTTTTCGCCGAGTATATCTGCTGACTCAGCAAATTAAAAAAATAAACAAAACTACTTCTATGTGCCTGAAGGCCATTATTTTCAGGAAATAACGAAGAAAATTCGTATAGATAACACACTGACCGAAAAATCCGTTTGTTTAAACGGCTAAAAAAGGATTACTGCCACCTTAAGGGAAACCTGGGCCGCTCTTGAAATTATTTTCCATGTAAACGAGTGACCACTATATGCAACAACGTACATGGCTGGATCTGACTTTCCTTTCATCGATTCATGCTCTTTTCTGTGGATTTCTGCGTTACGAATACTTTCACCAATGTAATTTTTACCGCAAGAGCATACCGCTTCGTATTTATTTCTGTTTTTTAAAGGAAACAAGAAACCGCGGTCGGTTTGAAATCACACTTATCGAGAAAATATTTCATCGTACGCGTTCCGGACAAAAAAAGAAAAATGTGTTGCTAGGATACCGATCGGGATATTAATGGAAAAAATAATTAGCTGTGTTCAGTAACATCGCTTGCATGTGCATGTAAATGCTTTATTAGGGGCGAATAAATTAAAAATTAAATAATTTAAGTCAAACCAAATTGTTCATAAAAATAATTAGAACATGAATCACCATTTTGCGTAACAGGCAGACAGGCAGGCATTTCTGTTTCTATTGCATTTATTTATTTGAGAAAAATAATTTCGATCAAAACATTTATTATCACAACACGGTAAACTTCAAATAGAAAAGACGTTTAATGGAGAAAGATTAAAAAATACGCTTTTTGATAAAGATAACGGGGGGGAGATTCAGGGAATTTTCTTTCGTCTGTGAATTTATGAGCGAAGCAAAACCAATACAATTTTTCATCATAAAAAAAGGCGATTGGAAAGTATTCTAAGTACTTTCCAGTTACGTATTCTCCTATCTCAGCATTTTTAAAATGCAGTGAGATTCCTGTGTGCAAAATAAAAAATAAATGACGATTCTGTTGTGCAGAAAACAGAAAGAACAATCTGGGAGGCCAGCAAAAACACAATTATATAAACGCGCAGAACTTATTTTAAAATGTATCAATTCAATCAATAAATTAACTAAAAAGTGTTCATGTCTATATCTAACAGGAGAGCATAAACTTTGAAACACAGATGGAATATTGTTTTTATAATGGTCAAAAGCTAAAAAACAATTTTTCAGTTTCATACTGCAGCTCAGTGGAAGAATATTAGATTTAAGGTAAAATGGACCAGTAGATTCCCAACATTTTTTGAAGTGAATAATCCTTAATGCCTTGTTTTAAAGAGATTGGATTCTGTTTTTTATTTCAAGGATGATAAAACCCCAAATGTGACAGCTGTATATACCTACGTATGTGAGATGACTGTGAAAGATGGCATGGTAAATGGAGCACAATGTAGGATAGGTTACATAATATCTGATTTTGGCCAGCATACCAGTAACCGAAAGAAATTACTACCAAAACTTTAAACAAAGAAATCTGTCAACACAAACAGAAAACAGAACAAGTGATGATGGAGAGATAGTGATTTTCAACACAGTCAACAACTAGCATGGAATAATCAATCAACAAGCTAATAACAGACTCAATCATTGTTATGTAGTTACTATAAAACATTCTTCTTGAAGAGGAGGTAGCTATATATATAATATATAGCTAACAATTTTGAATATGGAATCTTTGGCAGAAAAACATTATCTATAGCTAGCTAGCTAGCTAACTAAGTTTTGTTGGCTTTCGAAATTCTTCATATCAGACACGCTATCTTCACCTTGGCCCCTTTTACTAGCTAGCTAGCTACTTTTAAGCTAGCTAGCTATAATATAACCCAGCTAAAAAACTTATACCTTTAGCTATGCCTCGAACAAATTAATTTTAGCTTAGCTTTCTTGACTATTATGACAAGAAAATTATTAAAAGGTTATAACTAGAAATTAAAAAAAGGTTGCGAAGCAATCTCGCAAGTTGCAAGCAAAATTTGTTCATCAAGAACCAGAGGCGGCAATGTTCGCGGGGATATGGGCCTTGAAGCTGTTAGCACCCTCCCTGCTGTAGTCAGGATGGGACAAAACATAGGATCATTTGACACTCAGTTTTGCGAAAACGGCGTACTGATTCTCTAGCGTAATTTTTATTTTGCCGAAACACAATTTTGTTATACTAGAATTTAATTTCGGGGAGCCACCACATTCGGGAAAATTGCAAGAACTAATTGAGCAATTTAAATACCTTAAGGGAATTAATTTTCGCGGGAACTTAATTTCGCGGGGTTTTTTTTTAGGAAATTTCGCGGAAAAAAGGGAATTTAATTTCGCGGATCAACATGATTTGGAAATTTCGCGGGAATTTAATTTCGCGGATAAAGTGTATCCAAAAATTTTGCGGGAATTTAATTTCGCGGATCCAAATTTCGTAAAATTTTAAAAGTAAGAAATACGAATTTTAGTAACTCTTAATATATCTTTTCTTTAACTATCCGCCATACCTCTAAAATAGAAAATATATTCCCAACGTCATCCTCATAATCAGAATCACTATCCAGATTGTTTTCATGTATGTACATGTCTCTTTCAAGACTATTTTCCAAACGATCTTCATTTTCGAATGAGTCACACGCTAGGAGAGGATCAATATCATTAAAAGGATCGATGTTGGCCAACTCTCCTAACCCTTTCTTTACAGCAGCTGATATTCCAGTAACTTCCCAGAAAACACAAATCAAGGAAAAACCAGCTCCACGATGTAAAGATATTAGAACCCTTTTTAATAGAAGCAATGTACGAAATGAAAATGAAGAAACCACCATTGTTATTGATTAAACATTGTTAAACTAAAAGTAGTGTTTTCATTGTATCAACCTCACAAATTTTAGTCTCAAAACACAAATTTTAGTCTCAAAACACAAATTTTATACTTTAACATATATACCGTAAAGTTCCGAGTGTATTTCCAGTTCAAAATTCACATGGAATCACAAAACATAGTTCATAATTGCGGGGTAGGTTTATTTACTGAATTTTCCGGTATCTAAAATTAAAAAAATTAAAAGAAAAATTAAAGAAAAAAAGGAAATTTAATATCGCGGATGAACGTGTTTTCGAAATTTCGCGGGAATTTAATTTCGCGGATGAGGCACATTTGGATTTTTCGCGGGAATTAAATTTCGCGGTTTTGACAAAAAACCGCCAAATCCGCAAAATTTAATTCCCGCGAAAATTAATTCCCTTAAGGTAACCTGCTCTGGTATATTTTTTAGGAATTTCTAGGAAATGTGACAGGACTACGCGCTTTTTTTGTAAGAACAACTGTATAAGGACAGAACCCAAATATTTTCCGATGATTAGGAACAAAACTGTTTTTACAACTAACAACCTGAGTCAGAATTTTGTTAGAAAATAAGAACAAACCAGAATCTGAATTTTCTTACACTTCTTTTTAAACTACCGTAAAGTTTCATAAGTGAGAACAAAGTAGGACTTAATTCGGAAGTTGTGTAGGCATTAAAACAACGCAAGAACAAATCAGACGAAAACGGGTGCAGAAAATAATAAAACAAAATTTATCTTCTGGACATTTTAATTGCGTGGGTTTTGAACATTTCTGAAAGCAATCTAACAATACAAAACATTTAAAATTAACTTCCATTTTTTGTAAATAAAAAATGTGATTTTGAAACCAATCTTTTAAATCTAAAAATTTACAAAATAATAATGACAACATCATATAGGGTTTAATTTGTTTGTTTAATCACGTCTCGCACGTAGTTAGATTACATTCTTGTCTATACATTAAACTTCCAGCCTTCCGAAGTGTAGCTAGATGACCTAAAAAACCCAAAAAAAACCCCATAAGAACCCATAAGAAAACGACAAAAATTATTTCAAAACATCATCCATGTTACAGGCATAATCACACCGAAATTTTACAAGTTACAACAATCGTTTTTATACATAGAAGTGCACACACAAGGCCTAGTTTCATTCTAATAAATATCAGTTTGTCTGACTTATTGTAAACAAAAAAACGTGTTTTTATATTAAGAAACATGATCATAAGAAACAGCAGGCTGATATTACAAGAACTTTTAACTGTAACTTAATAAAAAACAAATTAATAAATCCACTGGTTTTGGCTGAAAAGTATTTTAAGGTTTACAATCCAATGTTCCTCTGACAAAATTTTCTTTCGTTTTCACAATTCCTTTTAGAGGAGGAAAATTTGTCCATTAGTTTATTTACTGAGTAGTATGGGTGGCCAGTGCCATTCTTTTTATAAATTCTAGTATGTTTATTTTATTGCAAAAAATAATAAATGAACTCGTCCCAAGGTTATTTATTTATTTTGTTCCAAAAATTCGAAATTTTAAAAATAACCCCTGCCACAATATAAAAAAAACTCCAGAAATTCAGCATTTGACAGTAATAATAAACACGAAATTTGGTTAAGGTCTATTATGTCGTTTCACATCCTTAAAGGGTCATTCAAGAGTAGTTTTTACGTATCATAACTTAGCTATACCACATTATTGTAAGCTCATGAAACACAATGCAAAAACATAGGGTTAGATTTGTAAAGAAAATGATGAAGCCCTAATTTTTTTTCTTTTTATGTCCAAACTTAATCTCCCAAAAACACAATGCAAAAACATAGGGTTAAGGCGGTGATACACGATCCAATTAATCAAATTCGATTAGTCGAATTCGACAAATTGGATCGTGTATCATGTAAAAATCGTATGCTTTCGGCATGTTCAGACTTGTCGAATTCGATTTTTAAAAAGTCGGACCGGTTCAACTTTTTCAATTAATCGAAAGGTTTTTAACCAATCAAAATGCTTAAAATATGTACATAAAATGTGCGTTCAGAAAAATGTGAGTTTCTATATGAAAAATAAACATTTCTAGAGGACGTTTAAAAACATCAAGTCTTCAAAAAAAGATATGTATGTTCAGACTTGTCGAATTCGATTTTTAAAAAGTCGGACCGGTTCAACTTTTTCAATTAATCGAAAGGTTTTTAACCAATCAAAATGCTTAAAATATGTACATAAAATGTGCGTTCAGAAAAATGTGAGTTTCTATATGAAAAATAAACATTTCTAGAGGACGTTTAAAAACATCAAGTCTTCAAAAAAAGATAAAAGAGAATTTAACGAGATTTTTATCAGTGAATGGATGTTGGAAGAAGCGCTCTGTGGAGCTTATTAACAGAAGACATTAAAATAATCTTCTTGCCGTAACCAAAATTCGTTTAGTAACAAATAACACACTCCGTTTCTAACGTTTTCTTAAATTTTTTAGTTGAAGTTTCAATTTTATTTTAATGCTCAATATAATTTCGACAAATCGAATTTGATTAATCGGATCGTGTATCACCGCCTTTAGATGTGTAAAGAAAATGATGAAGCCCTAAATTTTTTTCTTTTTAAATATTTTTATATATGTCCAAACTTAATCTCCCAAAAACAATAATTACATTAACGGTCGCCACCATTATCAAACAAAAGTCCACTTGGTAATTTGTGACTTCACACGTCATACATAGCTCACTTCTTGAAAAATTTATTGCGAGGTTCGAGTGTTGAAGAATTTAACAACATGCAAAAGTAGGTAAACAAAGTAAAACTTCCAGGTAAAGGCACTGTTTGATAAAATAGTTCAGATTAAGAACATATATCAGTAAAAAGACGCTAGTAGTAGCAACAGTACAAAAGTTTTTAACCACAAATGAGCAAATACCTTAAAGAATGAAGAGGTGTATTTTGTATTCTCCCGTTAGTTTTGGATTGGTGACATAAATTTATTTCCACGATGCAACAAAAAAAAGAAGCAACTTGAGTCTTCGGAAATATTTAAAAATATTATAACAAAATTTAAAAAGAAAGAGTTTTGCTAATACTTGTGGATTGAATTTTCTTTTTCTGACTGTAGCTAGAGGTAGCTAGCTAATGATTTGATTGAAGGATGACAGCAAAAAATATTTTCCATGGTGGCCTCAGGAACTAAAAAGTAATTTAGTTAGCTAGCTAAGCTACATCAAACAAAGAGGAAAAACGTAAAAATACCTTTCAAATCATCCATAGCTACCTTCGCAACTCACTTTTCTTCTGCTGCATGAAAAGGATACCACAAACATGCCAATTCAAGCTGATAATTTGGTTCTTTAAAATCTTCTTTTTAATGAAGCGATAAATATAACAAGGTACAAGCTTTCCAACTCGAAATATTAAGAGAAAAAGCATGCCAGCATGCCAATTATTATCAGGACTTGGTATAAACTATGTGTTTGTGTTGGGTCTGTAAAACACATGATAATTCAAATTAGCCGATAGCCGTTTTCTGATTGCTTAAGTGAACTTCCCAGTCTTTCGCTCCCGGCAAACGGAAAATCGGGAAATGACGGGGGAGGGGGTACGGAAGACGGGGGCAGGGGGGTACAAAGCCAATTTATTGGCATTTTTAGCTAACTTTTATTAGAGCTGCTCAGTCCAAGCTTATTTGTTCTGGTAGACAAAAAAATAACCTACCTTTTCGTGAATAAATATCAGTCCTATTTCTTTACCCTGATTTTATATAATTTTTTTTCTATCGAAATTTTGAGAATTTCAATAATTCTCTTGGTATACCTCGCGTGTAGCAAACGTGCTCCACAATTTCGCTTCGCAAACTAGAAATTAAAAAAAGGTTGCGAAGCATTCTCGCAAGTTGCAAGCAAAATGTGTTCATCAAGAACCAGAGGCGGCAATGTTCGCGGAGATATGGGCCTTGAAGCTGTTAGCACCCTCCCTCCTCCTCCCTGCTGTAGTCAGGATGGGACAAAACATAGGATCATTTGACACTCAGTTTTGCGAAAACGGTGTACTGATTCTCTAACGTAATTTTTATTTTGCCGAAATACAATTTTGCTACAGTAGAATTTAATTTCGGGAGCCATCCACATTCGGGAAAATTGCAAGAACTAATTGAGCAATTTAAATAACCTGCTCTGGTATATTTTTTAGGAATTTCTAGGAAATGTGACAGGACTACGCGCTTTTTTTGTAAGAACAACTGTATAAGGACAGAACCCAAATATTTTCCGATGAATAGGAACAAAACTGTTTTTACAACTAACAACCTGAGTCAGAATTTTGTTAGAAAACAAGAACAAACCAGAATCTGAATTTTCTTGCACTTTTTTTTAAACTACCATAAAGTTTAATAAGTGAGAACAAAGTAGGACTTAATTCGGAAGTTGTGTAGGCATTAAAACAACGCAAGAACAAATCAGACGAAAACGGGTGCAGAAAATAATAAAACAAAATTTATCTTCTGGAAATTTTAATTGCATGGGTTTTGAACATTTCAGAAATCAATCTAACAATACAAAACATTTAAAATTAACTTCCATTTTTTGTAAATAAAAAATGTGATTTTGAATCCAATCTTTTAAATCTAAAAATTTACAAAATAATAATGACAACATCATATAGGGATTAATTTGTTTGTTTAATCACGTCTCACACGTAGTTAGATTACATTCTTGTCTATACATTAAACTTCCAGCCTTCCGAGGTGTAGCTAGATGACCTAAAAAACAAAACAAAAACCCATAAGAAAACGACAAAAATTATTTCAAAACATCAACCATGTTACAGGCATAATCACACCGAAATTTTACAAGTTACAACAATCGTTTTTATACATAGAAGGGCACACACACGGCCTACTCAAGAAATTCAGCATTTGACAGTAATAATAATGCACCACAAAAAGATTTCCTGAGACTGTAAAACTCACACGCATACTAATCTACCATACTGAACACAAAAGTTACGAAAAACACGAAATTTGGTTAAGGTCTGTTATGTGGTTTCACATCCTTAAAGGGTCATTCAGGAGTAGTTTTTATGTATCATAACTTAGCTATACCACATTATTGTAAGCTCATGAAACACAATGCAAAAACATAGGGTTAGATGTGTAAAGAAAATGATGAAGCCCTAATTTTTTTTCTTTTTAAATATTTTTATATATGTCCAAACTTAATCTCCCAAAAACAATAATTACATTAAGGGTCGCCACCATTATCAAACAAAAGTCCACTTGGTAATTTGTGACTTCACACGTCCACGTACATAGCTCACTTCTTGAAAAAATTATTGCGAGGTTCGAGTGTTGAAGAATTTAACAACATGCGAAAGTAGGTAAACAAAGTAAAACTTCCAGGTAAAGGCACTGTTTGATAAAATAGTTCAGATTAAGAACATATATCAGTAAAAAGACGCTAGTAGCAACAGTACAAAAGTTTTTAACCACAAATGAGCAAATACCTTAAAGAATGAAGAGGTGTATTTTGTATTCTCCCATTAGTTTTGGATTGGTGACATAAATTTGAAAAGGATACCACAAACATGCCAATTCAAGCTGATAACTTGGTACTTTAAAATCTTCTTTTTAATGAAGCGATAAATATAACACGTTTTTGCGCATGAAAAGGAACAAGCTTTCCAACTCGAAATATTAAGAGAAAAAGCATGCCAGCTATGCCAATTATTATCAGGACTTGGTATAAACTACGATAATTCAAATTAGCCGATAGCCGTTTTCTGATTGCTTGAGTGTACTTCCCAGTCTTTCGCTTCCGGCAAACGGAAAATCGGGAAATGACGGGGGGGGGGTACGAAAGACGGGGGCAGGGGGGTACAAAGCCAACTTTTTAGCAATTTTAGCTAACTTTTATTACAGCTGCACGGTCCAAACTTATTTGTTCTAGTAGACAAAAAAATAACCTACTCCTTTGTGAAAAAATATCAGTCATATTTCCTTACGCTGATTTTATATGATTTTTTTTCTAGCGAAATTTTGAGAATCTCGATAATTCTCTTGGTATACCTCGCGTGTAGCAAACGTGCTCCACAATTTCGCTTCGCTCGCGAAGCTCAATTGCTTCGCAAAAATTATCAGGAAGTTATATTTATCAATAAGAATTAGGCTTTACCCTTATATAAATGACTGAATGATAAAAACGTTGCTGTGATTTCTTCGAGAATTTGCCACTGTTTACCTTAACGGCTTTAAAGTTTATACTTGTAAACACCATACTCAAGCATGTACGGTGGCCGACAAGGGCAAAACATCTACCCCGAAATACGACACATCTTCCCCGAAATACGACTCATCTTCCTCGAAATACGTAGTATCTTCCCCGAAATACGGCACATCTTTCCCGAAATGCGACATATCTTTTCTGAAATACGACACATCTTTTCTGAAAAATAAGTAACATGTTCTTCGTAAATATATAACGTTTTTAAAACATGCGCCATTTTGAATTTTCGTTTCCGTAATTTTTGTCCAATTTCCAGTTTAGCGCGCGCTAGTTCTGACTTCTGACCTTTCATTTAACACTTTTTTGTGTCTAAAGTTTTTATTATATTGTATTTTATTTGTACTAGTCGTTAGCCCGTGGAAAAATTCACGGGTTCGCCCGTCGCAGCTAAGCTACCATTTTGCGTGACAGACAGACGGACGGACGGACAGACGTATACGGGCATTATAATATAGACTAGTCGTTAACCCGTGGAAAAATCCACGGGGTCGCCCGTCCTTTATATATCGCATTTCGTGTTTCCGTAACAGGACGCGGCTTTCGCGGACACACAGACAGACGACGGCTATTATTAAAGAGATTATATTGTATTCATATTTGGTTTTAGAATAAAAATAATGAAAATTGAATGGGTAAATTGTTCCTGTACTGTCGTGAACAAATTTTGTCCAGTTTGTGGCACTGAAGTAGACTTACAACAGTGGCTTATATATTATTATTTTCGTAAGGGATATTCGTATCGTACTATTTTGGATTTCCTTCGACTCTGCAATATTTGTCGTTGCGCACACTCAAGTCTAGGTTACGTTCCTACAATTTAAAACGTAAATTAACTTTAACACCAAATGTTGATCAGCAAATAGAAAATGCTTTACGTCTTAGCTCTAGAAATAGTAGATATCGTTCTTTGTGGTGGAGATTAAGAATGTTTCATGGCCTTAGCGTGCCCCGTGATGCGGTAATGTTAAAACTACGCCAACTCGATCCCCGAGGCAGTTACTTACGAAAGAAAAGAAGTTTAGTTAGACTTCAGTATTCAAACTTTGGTCCTAATGATATTTGGCATATAGACGGATACGATAAACTTAAAGCGTATGGTTTTCTTATTCACGGTTACATTGACACTCAGCGAGACGACTCTTTTATTTATTGGTTTCCCATGAAAATTGAACAGTTTATGCTTGTATATATGAGGTGCGATTATTAAATGTAAATCATTTTATCGTTATTATATTATACCAGTGTCTAATAAGTCTTCCCTTTTAACCCCTTTTTAAAAAAGTTACACACGTTTGAAAAATTACATATTTTTCAGAAAAGATGTGTCGTATTTCGGGAAAATGTGACATATTTTTCAGAAAAGATGTGTCGTATTTCAGAAAAGATATGTCGTATTTCGGGGAAGATGTTACATATTTCGGGAAAGATATGTCCTATATCGTGAAAGATGTGTCGTATTTCGGAAAAGATAGTACATATTTCGGGGAAGATGCGTCGTATTTCGAGAAAGATGCGTCGTATATTTCGGGGAAGATATGTTGCCCTTGTCGGCCACCGTAAGCATGCTAGATATCATCTCAACGGATGCATATAAGACACATTCCCGTGTCTATTGTTTTTAGACACATAAAATAGTAGACACCGATTTCACAGCACACTAGCTGCAGAAATTGTAACAGTGAGACAAACTCATTAATTATTTATAGTAACCAATATACTGGTTATGAAAAGCAGCCTGTACCAGGGTCTTGTTTAGCCGTCAATTAAGCGCTAGCGGCTTTAACATAGGCAACAAACCCTGGGGACGAGGATGTGATATGTTAGGTTGAAAAAAACAAGAAAATAATGAGAAAAAATTATTAAAATAATTATCATTAATAAAACATTGCCAATGTAAAACATTAATATATAAAAAATCAGGCTATCGGGTCTCGGTATCAGGGTATTGGGTCTCCGGTCTCACATAGGGTATCCGGGTCCCACTTTTCTCATATGCCCTTGTTTCTTGTTGTTCTAAAACATTCGCGCTTTAGTTATTTTCAGCTCTCCATCTGATTGCTTATCTTATGTGTACTACTATGGAGCACAATAAAAGATGGAGGGCGATATAATACATCCTTTGTTGGCATATCGGAAAAGTGGGATGCGGGATGCGGGATGCTGACCGGGACACGGGATGCGGGATGCAGGATGCGGGATGCGGGATGCAAAAAAATCATCGAAATAAAATAATGACCGCGCCAATGTTATTTTTTCTCGCCATGGATTCAACGCACGAAAAACTCGATAATGAATAAATACATTTTCGCTTATTTTTAACAGACTTTATAACGAAAAATACAGAATTTTAACAAGTTCAAAAAAATGTGAATTATGAAAAACACAAAGGATAAGAGGGAAGGCAACTTTGCTTTGAAAATTTTTAAATGTGCAGAGTGGATAGAAAGGATATCCTTTAAAAAGGGATTATTTTTTGCTGGTATCAAGTAGTACAAATAATAACCAAAAACCAGATAAATTCAAAATTCAAAATGTGTAAAATCTTGTCCAGCAAGCAAAAATCCAAAATCCAGTTACAAAATCGTGTCCAGTAGAATAATCGAAATGCGTTCAAAATCCAGAATCGAGTTTGACAATACAAAATAATATTCACAACGATAAGAATAACAGCTTGCAATCATACAACGTCTCAAACACACTACACTGGCAAACTATTCGCGCATGATTCGCGCATATGTTTTCAGTCGATTAATTTTCCTGATCATTTCGGTCGGTAGACCGTAATTTGTAGCGCGGATAGTTGAGTTTAGATACGAGAAAACGAGACAGAGTTGTGTCTACTCTTCTATGCTATATGCTGTGAAAACCTGGTTTCTACTCCTGGTTTTTATTAAAAAGAAAAAGGGAAATTCGTAGTCACGAAAATTTTCGTTTTTCCTACTCAATGAAATAAACACTCACACATAGACTGGTTTCTGCAATATCAACTATTCCAATCTCTTTTCAGAGTGTATAGCTCGAAAGCACTACTTTTTCAGATCGGAGGCATTTACATTTGTTGCTTGATATCTCAACCTTGCCAAAGGATACATAAAAGTTCAATGTCAAACAAATCGTTTCGTATCACATTAAGTTCACCAAGCGAAAAAAAAAATCAAGTCATGCATTTCTAACTGTTGTATTCTTTTTAGAAAATTCCGGCGTAGTTTATTTTAATGTCTACGCAATGCTCGGTAACGGCATGGTCAGTATTTTATTTCCATGATTTTTTTGCATCCCGCATCCCGCATCCCGATAGGTCATCCCGCATCCCGCATCCCGCATCCCGCATCCCACATCCCACTTTTCCGATATGCCATCCTTTGTTTGATAACTTTTTTATTTTTAATTAGTTTTAACTCTCCATCTGATTGACTTGTATGTAATTTTATAAAGGAACTATATATATAAACGAAATATAGTGCCGGAGAAACTGTTTAATATTTCAAGCAGATATTCGATATCGGTTATATCTGCTGAGATATTCGACTCTCGACAAACGACTGCACGAATATCCAAAAAAATTCCGTCAGACACTTCCGTTAGAGGCGCATGATAAAGTTATTTATTTGTTACTATAATAGTTACCGTAGTAGATTTTAGGATTTAGAAATCTATAATTTTTTTCTCATGCTTAAAATTTATTTTATGGCTGCCACAAAATAATTTTTGTTCGCCTCCTCTTTACGACAATTGTGGGGATACAATAAAAAAACCCAGAAAATAATACACCCCTTCCCTACATTAAGCAGTTAAGAGAAACTTCACAAACAATAAAAATTACAAAATATGCGTTCTTTATTTTATTCAATAACATCCTCCGTTTGTACAAAGTTTATAAAGTGGAGTTCCACTTTTAATTAAACGAAATTATAAGTACAAAAAATATAGTAATTGCCCAACTTCGTCTCCCGGCCTTATAAATCGAAGAAAGCCTCCTGGGAACGCGGTGGGCACGTTCGTCTCTGTAATAATAGCGATAGTGGCTAGAGCTTTTGCAAATTGTTAATTTAAGAAACGTGAGAGAGTTTTACACGATTGTTTAAAAAGCAAGGGATTTGAACAAGAAGTGATGTTTTCTTTAGCAATAAGGGAAGACAAGTTTAAATGGCAAACCATTTAGAAAATTATACAATAATTAATAATCTTATCGTGGATTACAAGTGACGTTTGAAAAGAAATTTTTTACAGTATTTCGTCTCCCAGGGTTATTATTAGGATGCCGTTTCCTGTATAAAAAAACCCGTATCGCACAACGAAATCTGAAAAACCAAGCAGAAACAACGTAATTTCAACATCAAGCTCGGTAAGATCAACCTAGGATATCAATTGATAATTCCTCATATGGTAGTTGAAACAGAGTAAACGTTTTTCGAACTTTCATCGCCCACGGTAGTGAATTCAGTTTATAATTCCTTATATGGAAGGTGAAATACAATCAAAATAGCTCATAACAGGAAAGGGATTTAAAACATGTGCAAACACGTGATTTAAAAGATTTATTAATAACTATTTTGTTTTCATTTACGAAACAACAATGTATTTTGAAATCAACAAGGTGATTCACCAGTTTCGTAACTGAAATTTCCTCGAGTTTGTTTCTGACCAAAATCACTGAGTGACGTCAGTGAAAAAATTTACGTTGATTAGTTTCCAATTTAGAAATGAAAAAATTGTATGTTCCTTGACCTCATTTTCATTTAGCTGGCTATCCTCGAATATTACACATCCTTTCAATAAAATGCGAAGCAATATTTTTATAAACTACTGAGGGTATTCACAACGCTTCTTATAATTTTTTACAACACAGAGACGCTTGACAGTGTTAAGTGAGTCAAAAACCGTATAAACTTGTGTAAAAAAGCATTTAAAAATAAATAGGAAAATCCTAAAGTTGGAAGGAAGTACTTAAATAAATATTTACATAATTAAAGAAAAAATAATATACACAAGAAACAAATAAAAAAAATACTTCAGTAAAATCTAGGATGAAAAACGAATTCTCCTAGGTATAAATAACAGGGTTCACTCTTTCTTCAAAACAAAAGTGAGGAGATTTGAGGAGAAAAACTTGCACTTGTAAAAATGAAGAAACACACAGACTGGCATCTCAATATGTTCTTACAAAAGATAACTAAGAAACTTTACTTCAAGTACAAACACAACAAAAGTAATGTTTGCAGGCCACAACAACCACAAATTGTGGTGATTCAAAATAAATAATATAAAAACAAGCATATATAAAAAATAAGAAAAAAGAAAACCTAAATTTCAAAAAAAATTGAGACATTTGAGGAGAATTAAGGAACCCTGAAATAAGTAACGCAATATTCAAGGGAGTAGCTATTCTTCCATACTTTTTGTGTAAGACATATGCACACCCCGGAAGAAATATCTATCACTGAATAAGAATAGATACCCAATATTTCCGAAGAGAAGAACAAATCTAAATATTATTTATTTTCTAATAACTTCTTCATTTCGGCTACCGTCCTGTTTGGAGGATCATCGTTTTCATAGACATCAGCAATTGTATTTTTAGGCTTGGGAGGAGGTAACAGTGGCTTGCCTCGATTAACAGACTCGCTATTAAAACTATTTGCAGGGGCAACGCCCTTTCTAGGTGCAGGAGACGGTCTAGCTGCAGGTTTGGGACTTGGTTTGCCAGGAACAAGCGGTTTTAATGGTGCATTTGGCAGTTTATTTATAGGATTACTAGGCACTTTTGATACTGGTTGAGGAGGCCTTGCCAGTCGCTGTCGCTCTTCATTATTGCTTAGTGTTTTTGCAACAGGTGGTCTTAGTGGAAGCTGATGGGATGGTGCTGGTGGACGAGAAAGCATTAATGGATTGCTCGGCATTTTACCTACAGGGACTGGCGGAGGGGGTGCTTTCCCGGACAAACTCGGTGTCCTTCCAAACGCCGGTTTATTCGCAACGGGTTTATTTGCTACGGGCAGGTTCATAGGTTCATACCCGTGGTTATCTCTAACAGGAAGACTTTCGGGTTTTTTACTGATTCCTTGATATCTGCTGATCATTGCTGCGTTACCTAAACGGATGATGTTTAAATTTAAGATACATAACATACAGATTTACCATGCTCATGCATTTAAAAAAGATAAAAAGAAAAACGAATTAAACATCAGATGGAATTTAAAACATATAACCGAAGCCTTACTTTGTCCTCTCACTCTAGGCGGCGGTGGTCTTGTCCTCTGGGGAGCAGAGTTCGGTATCACTTCAATTGTAGGTCTTTCTTTCAAAGACACGTGCTTTGGGCGTGAAACAGTTGTCCGACGTTTGTGAACCTGCCGTCTTCTACAAATCCTCAACCACCAAAAGCTTATGGAATCTGTCTCGAGCTCTTGCCTAAAGAACATACAAACATACACGTATAAGATTAGGATGTCTCTGCCTTTTGGGGGACATCGCGGGTATCAACACCAACACGCAATCTGTGTTCAACGCAATAAAAGATTACACACTTTACAATTCCTGCTGTTAAAAGTTTCGTGTGTTTTCGTGTGTATGTACCGTCCACATCAAAAAATTGAGCTGTTTCGTTTTTGTTCTTGTGATCCTGCGTTCAAATTATATCCATTCTCCACTGCAAAGAAAGATCCCGTTCGTCGTGATAAATGGATTAGACTTATTAATCGTGCAAATAAAATTGACTCATAGCAGAGTTTGTTCTTGACATTTTATGAATGGTGAACCCTCCTTCAAAATCCTTTACTAGCACAAAATCTTGGATATAATATTTCTTCAAGAATTAAGGGCTACGTAACGGCTGTTGGTTTTCGACTTTAGTGACTTACACGAAAGTCGAGCTAATGGCGGTGGAAAAGTTTATGATCACTGAGGACAAAAACAACAACTTAAATCATCTTAAATATCATATGGCAACCAGGACTTGTTAGGCTTTTTATATTTGGCCTTATGTTAATTATATTAAGTCAAACAATTCCTGGGGACGAGTTTAATTATATTGGGTATCCAAATATAACTGAAAATGACACTTTAAAATGTTTAGTTTGTATATCACCAAATTCTAGCATTAATTTTGTCTCAAAAGCGTACACTGGAAGGATCTCAGACAGGCATCGACTCTTGATTGTGGTTTTTTAGACGTTTTTACAAAATATTCACGTATTATGGCAGACAAAGGTTTTAACATTTTGGACGAATGTACAGCACGGTCACTTTACTTTGTTGTTCACCTGGTAGAAGAGCTGCATCACAAATGACACCTGGTGAGGTACAACAGACAAGGAATATCGCAAAAGTTCGTTTTTTGGTTGAGCAAGTTATTGGTTGGTTAAAAATTCATTTCCACTGAACTACCTATTTCATTAATTTCTTATGCAGATGACATTGCCATAGTATGTAGTGCTATTTGCAGCTTATGAAACCTATTTTTAGGGATCATTAGCTATACTTTAGAAGGATTGATTAGTGCTGGATAATTTTTTGCCAATATGGTCTCAAAAACCTATTTGCGAGACTTATTTCTGCAAATATCGTTTAAACTAGTCGGTTACTCGTCGGCTTGCCCGTCCTTTATAATATCACATTTCGTATTTCCGTAACAAAACGCTTTTGTCGCAGACAGACAGACTAAATACGGCTATTATTACAGAGATTAATCCAGAAAGATTTAATACAAGAAATAATCAAACTTAAACTTTCCATTTCTAAAATTTCTAATGTATTTTCTGCATTTTGTTCTTTACTATTTGGGCTAACTGGAACATTTTTTTGTATTTTGGTCAGATTTTCTCCAAACTCAGTTTTAAACAATACTTCTGGAGCTACTACTCCTTCTCAAACAAATTGTGGACCTTCCAGAAATATCAGTAATGCTTAGGTAAGGCCATATTGGCATTCAATTTCCTTCTCCTAGCCTGTATTTCTAGGGATCTGGGATATTTCATGCTGATAGCTAAGCTTTTTTTCTGCTATCAGGATCAACATCACAACATTCCTTAGAAGTTGCAAATGCCCTAGTGAAAAAATAATTAAAAAATGTTGATAGCGAATGACTGTTAACTGACTTAGTTAGCAAAAGAAAAGTGCTTTTAGCTAGCTGGCAAACCTTTTTAAGATGTAACTATTTAAATAGCTAGGTCAATTATACAAGCTAAAATTTAAATTTAACCCAATAAAATCATTCATACAGTAGCTTGTTTCTCATACCAGGCTGCAAGCTCTTCATCACTCACAACAACTTGTTTTTCTTGGATGGAAAGAAATTTTGTGAGTGCCAAATGACTCCATCACTAGAAGTCATTTAACGTAAGCTTGCAAGTAAAACTGGCTCACAACGCGAGTTATCGGCCATGATACCAAACCAGCAATAATCAGTGCACTACTGACTTACTGCTGCTCTGCAATTAACTTGTCCTAAAGCACGGATAGCTTAATTTTTTTGTGAGTTTGTAGCACTAATTCAATACAAGCCGCACAAAATTAAATTTCGACAGGCTGGGCGAGATTGTAATATGGTGTATTGAGATGGCTTAGCCGGTTGTCATTATTAACAAGTATTTTGTTTTGTGGTATGATACTTACTCTGCTTTCATAGTGTCCACCTGATTTTAACATCCATATACTTATCGTGCATTTTATCTCGACAGCAGTAACACAAGACAATAGCAGCAACAATCAACACAATGAAGAAGATCACTAGGAAGATAACCAGTATCCGCCTACCAGAGTCACCCTCAACGCTTTCTAAAAAGAAGACAGAAACATTTTTTGTACATGAAAAAAATTACAATATATTGTGGGACAATGTTATTAAAATGTCAAGGATATAGTTGCAACCTTTATAAAAGACTGGAAATCGGAAATATATAAAATAAAGTGCAGAATGCTCGTTTAAACTTCTGAACTCAACACTCCTTCGTTTAGGGCTCAAGCAGTTTGTACGTGACCAGAAAGTAAAAATCCTAACCAACACAGGAATGGCAGCCTGCTAACACACTAGCTCACACAATCACTTGTATCACACCACTTTAAAAAATAAAATAAAACTGACTAACCTAAACCCCCTACATTTTTCTTAAAGTTTTCTGGATCACCGGTACTTCCTTCCTCTTCATACAAAACGATGGTATAAACACACTTATCAGCAGTCATTTGCGATTGCGCACAGCCAATCTTAGTTGTCTTTCTCCAAACTATGCTTGTGAAATGATTTATCTGTGAGTAGGAGCTAGTTTTGACACCATTTGCAAAATCATAATGGTTAATCTCTTCGTTGTACCAGTCTTTAACCACGCCACCGGCAGTAGGCGGGAATACCAAATTGTGGAGGAATTGTCTTGGGCAATGTGGATAGGTGTAACAACAGAATTTATGAATATTTTCACCTATTTTCACGACCCTGTTGTCGTTACGCCTCCTAGAGTAAATTACATACATAAGAGATAGACAATTTTAAAGCTTATACCTCCTTTTTTTGAAAATTCTTCATATGTCTCTTTCATATGAAGCCAACTTGTTTTTAAGCAGAAGGTAAGTTTAGTATAAACCTACATGTTGTCTCTCTCAATTTTATATCCCTTTCTAATTTTATTCTTTCTATATGTTTATATAATTGAAAAATATATACAAACATCAGGTTCGCCATAATTTTCAAAAAAAATTAACCCTTATTTAACCCTCTTTTGGTATTTGTTTGGAAAGAACGGTTTAAAAAACAATTGAAAAAGCAAAATTACCATGAGGCAGAAGGAAAAAAAATTTCTCCATCCCAAACTTTCTAAATGCTTTTTAGGATCCACATCATGTACATGTCTTTCTACGTCTTTTTGGTAAAATTCGTGTTGGGCGCCTATCAGCAAAATAAAATGTATATTGAAGTCTGTATACACGAGGTATATAAAAGCCATGCCTTTAAATTTTTGCAGAAGCTTCTGATTATAGGGAGCACAATATGTTTTCAGCACTATGAAAAATATGTGATTCTTAATCACAAAGCGTATACTAACAATGTTGCAGAGAACCTGTAATAGTTATGTTAACACTAAAAACTTTGTAGCCAGTGTTTAGCTTTTTTATTTTTACTATGCAAAATTCTTTGAAGAGTAAAAGAGAACCTTATTCAAGAATGTTCAAAAAGGTTGGCAATTTTTTTCCCCAATGTATGTATCCATACATCTAATTCTCACTTATTGTACGGTTATTGGTAGGCAATGTATAATTTTTTTGTACCTAGGGTATAAATATAATCAAATTTTGAATGTAAACACGTGTGTACAGCGATTAGCCATTTTTTAAATTAGTACCCAAGCAAACCTAACTGCCACAAGAACAGGTTAAAATCTTGAAATTTACAAAGTGCAACTCATGCTTTTCAAGCATCACTTACACATCTATAGTTGTGTCACGCCGTTGCAGCTGATCCACGTACATCTGTGCTTTGCTTCAAGTTCTTTCGAGTACCCAACATTATTAGTATTACTGTGAAGTTTTTCGCAGTTTGTTGTGTGCTTCTAAACAGTCACCTGAACTGAACAAGTCATGACCAAACACTTTATGTGAACAAACCAGACATAAAAAAATTATCACTACTTTCATATTTTCTTGTACCTGAAAAAATAAGGTGTGCATATAAAGTTGAGGTTTCCATAAAATTGCCTAGAAATTTTTTTAATAAACAAAATCAACAAAAAAAAATGTTAAAACTTTTTTCTTAATCAAGTTTTACCATAGGTACAATTCAAATATAAAGTGTTACACTTTTCCGAAAGAAAACTTCACAATTTCTAACTTGTCTAATATTGCTTATATGAATAAAATTTGTAATATCCTTTGATTATTATGATAAGATAAAAGTTTATTCAGGTGAGTCATAATAAAATGATAACGTAAAGAAACATGACAGCCTCACACATTACTTTGTGACGCAATTTAAAAAACAATAATGCCAAAACTGGATCATGTTAATGAATGAAATGAAACACTATTTCCTCTTTTGGTTATTTATATAAATAGGAAAATTGGTACGAAATAGAATGACCTTTGACTATAATGAGCATGCAAGATAAAATATTCCAATCTAAACAATAAGAGAAAGATAACGTGATACCACATAAAAAGTTTATTTATGCTGCAATCATGGTTTAATGGCTTTAATATTTTATAAACACAAAATCCCTTTGAGGTGAAGCAATAACAACACTAAATCTCATGTTAATAATGTTATAAAACTTTTTAATGTCATTCATTCTCATAAAATATACTCTTTTTAAAAGGAGCATTAAAATTTATAAAGATTTTAACAATGCATTATGTTTTTCAAAAACATCTTACTTTGGCACAAAAATATAAACCAGGATATGACATAACCAAAATTGGCAGGTTATAATATAAAAAAACAAAAACATCTGGATATTTCTATATATACATAGATACATTTCTATAGTGCAAACAGTTACTTTCTGATATGCACAGAGTGGAAGGAAAGTTTTATTCAGGTACTGTTAAGGTTTTTTGGTTAAAAAGGGTAAAAGAATAAATATTTTTACGACTTATTAACAATTGAATTAGTTTATTTTGTAATATTTACATTGAACACATTCTTTTTATTGGGGCTTTATCCCTTCTCTTTAGAATGCATTTCAGCAAAGTATCTTAATATCTTTTTCTGGTTTGAATAAGAATTATTTGTAAAAAAAAGTTTGTATTGACAAATAAATTCCTACAATTTGTATTTTGAAGATCTACTGAACATAAATCAGGTATGCTTGTAGTCCATAGTACATCAATTAAATTGCATTTGCCTTAAAAAATACTTTGTAAAATAAAATACTTTGTAAAATAAAATACTTTGTAAAATAAAATACTTTGTACTAAAACTTATAACTATGCAGAACAATTACTGCTATGCAGTACTATCCAAAAAATCAACACAGGTATAACCTATCTGTTTAATATTAAAAATACAAATTTGGTGTTCAGCTTGTCTCCAATCCTTCTTCATTTTCAATCTCCAAAATGCAGTTGTGTAAGCTAAACACTCAAGAAGTATTCTTTTTATACTAATAGTTGAGTTAAGTGAAATTAATTTGCAATAAATGATCGTAAATAAGGGAATTTCAAAGCGAAAACAAAAGTTGTTCTCCAGCAAACTGGTGACAAAGGTAACAGAAATGATAGTATATAATACAGATATGATTAGTTAGCAAAAAAAATTAATTGGTGGCTTTTGCCATTTTGTGTTTTATATACCTGAAAGTTTTATTTTTTTACTTAGAAAAAACGTACTGTACAGTAAAATCTGATTCCAAATGCTTGTAGTGATGTTATACAATTGCACAGTTTTGCAACAATGGAACAATGTGTTAGCAAATTAAATTTCAACCCTAGGACAGATACACATGTAGTACTGAAAAGTGCTAAAAGAATAGATAGATACTATCATAAACTTTTACATTGTGAAACAATTACATTCATACCTTAACAACATTCTGCTAATGTAAAATATTCAATTATAGGGCCAACATTGGGATTTGTGTGAATTACAAATCATGTAATTTATTTATCATGTAAAGTGTTTTAAATAATGACAGCATAATCACAGCATTAAAAGCTATGATATTGAATGAAAGAAATATCTTAAACTACCACACACAAAGTCATCATTACCTATATTACCTATATTTTAAATAACGCACATCAAATCAAGTCAATATAAATCCTTTGCTGCTTAAGACACATTGTTAATGTGCAATGTATATATATACATTCTTAAGCAATAATTAACAGGAGTGAACAATGCAATGAGTGGGAGGGGTATCGAAGAAAGTAATATATTTCAAAGTGGGGGGAGGAGGAAAGTGTTAAAATTCAACATCATAATCTTTGCATTATGCCTATTATAGAAGATTATAATTCTAAAAATAAGTCTTGATATCACAAAAACTCCACTAAAACCCAATCCTTTTTAGGGACCATCTCAAAATATTCATAGTAATTTGTATAATTTGTATAAAAAAATTTGTATTAATTTATTAAATCTTTTGTATATATTATTTTATTTTTAATTTGATCCTTTTCGTATCATCAAAATTATGAAGTTTGTATATATAGCTATAGTTTGTATAGCTATATATCATTTAAAGAAAATTTGTGTGAAATTTGTATCTATTCAAAATGGAAGTTCGTATGAGGATTTTTTTAAACAAAGTTTGTTAAGTATAATAGACTATTCTCTCAGGTCTTCATATTTAAAAAAATTTAACAATGATAAAGTTTGTTTCGTTATGAAATTTGTTTAAAAAATATTTATCGCACTATCATCCCTTGACTGTAGGAGTGAATTATATATTTTCTTTGTGAATTCTTTAGCTGTTTAATTGATTCCAGGCTGTAAGTTTTCTGTTTAAAGGGTTGAAAGGACCTTTCCACACGATTGTGGACATGTTAAAAAAACATAGGCAGGATTTTGGCCAATTGTGAACATTGGTATACCATGTTACATTTTTATCTCTGTAGCTGATTTGGTATGTCCAATAAAAATCTTGAATACATATTTGAAAAATAGAATAACAAAATTTTGTAACAGTGAAGTTTCCATCCTTGTAGTTTGTGTACACTATGAGATATAGCTTTACAAACTCAAACAAGAGAAATGATAAAAAAGTAAATTTTTTAAAAAATGATAAAAAGCTCTATAAATGTTTGAAAATTTATTTTTATGATTTGAAACTTGGTACAGGCATAGTTTTGATAAATACGATCACAATTTCTCGGTTATTTTCTATGAAGCAAGCAAAACGATAAATCTGTAACAGAAAACATATTTAAAATGTTAGGTTTTTATCTGAAGATTGTGATTGATTTTTTTTTCATTTGAAACATAAATCAATAAAAAACAACAGTTTCAACATTATGCTACAACATGAAATAAAAATTTGAACACAAAAAAATGATAAATATGTAACTAAAATAAAGTTATTGTTCTATACCCTACGTTAAATATATGTTATATACTTTATTGATCAATAATTTAATGAAGAAATGGTTCTATAAAATCATCCCTTTAAGAAATTAACTGGGTAAGCTTTAAAAAAGGTTTCTAAGAATAAATATTGGTGATAAACCTGTAACATTATGTGTAATTGATAAAAATGTAACCTTGATTGCATTCTCAGTTACTTATACTGATACAGAAGAAAATTTAGGAAAAATCTTCTTTCTTACTAAGCTGCTGAACCTAAAAGACAATCCTGGGTGTTAATGGCCTTTATCATTTGCAAACTTGTGTGATAAAAAAGTAACATGACTTATATATATCTATAAAAAATGTTCTACGTGTATCCTTATATGAGATACGCTTATGAATTTATTAATATATATTTCTTAGCATTAGTTATGTTACTCTTTTATCCCAATACAATCTTCTAGTTTTCTTCTGATTTAAAAAAAATTGGCAGCCCAAGGAATAGAATTAAAATATGTTTTTACCTTTAATGACAATTAATTTATTAAAAATCCTAAAAAAATTTACCTTGCATGTTACGTTTTTATCCCCAATTTGAATGAAATTCACCTAAAATAATTATTATATACAATGTAGTTTTCCCATAAATTACTAATCAAATTATGACTAATTATTAGATTATAACTACAAATTTTAAGTCCAAAAAGTAACACACTCATAATATTGCCCTTGTTACTTTGTTATCACATTTCTTTTTCCGGGAATAGTGTTACTTTTCTTGTCTGATGCTATTTTTAGCTTCGAATAGGATCAAAGCAAGCAGTTTTGGATGTTATAGTGCTACAAATCATCTCAAACCAACAAAATAGATATTTAAGTAACAAAGTTACTTTTTTGTCATTTTCCTTGCGTAGCTTAGATTTTGGAAGAAAAAAAATAGTGCATCAGATTTGTTACATGATTATCATTTTTTATATATACAAAGTTTCATGGAAATCAAGGAAATAATTTTTAAGTTATTCTTGCGGTCGGGGTCGCGTCATAATACTGGTTGAACCAATCACGGGCCAGTATTCAGATTGAGCACCATTATGAAATGATAGACAAATGCCGTAATCATAATGTTTTTGTGGTGAAACCTTCATAAATACAATACTGGATTTTTCATGGAATTCTTCTTTTTTTTTAGTCAAATTTTTAATGTATAAGATATTGCTTAATCTTTGCCATTTTGTGACATTTTAACGCCGTTTTGCTTGTAAATTCTGTTTAATTAAGATTTCTACTGTGAAGGTTTGACCGTGAAAAGTCCACTTTTCTCTCATCGGAGAGCAACGAAGGAGAACCTTCCGACCGCAAGAATAGCTGAAATATCAAATTTTTTAAATGTTCACATCCTTGCCTATATGTTTTTTGAACATGTCCTTGTCTTAAAAAATTCAGATCTAGGATATTGGCATGGCTTGGCTTGTACGTACGTACTTTGAAGACAATTTTCTGAAATAGATGCAAAGCAATAAACAAAAGAACAGACCCCCCAGTTGCGTCTTCACATCTAAAGTAACATTAAAAGAACATCAACTATTTTCGAGTAAAGTTACTGGCTAATAATGGAAGAAAAAAACACCCCACGGAGCCCACCATGACTTCAAACTAGGAGTTTGTGAAGTCTTTTATGAAGTTCTTCCCAGCAAGGCGTATATTTTGTGAAAGCATTATCTACGGAAGCCGATTTTTAACTAAAAAAGACATGTTATTCCAACCTCGTCCCCAGGGTCTTGTGGCCCCTGAGAGCATTACGGAGTGGCCAACAGTGGCCTTTTCGCAGCTATCAGCTTCATCACAAGGCAAAATGCCCTGGGAACGAGGTTGATGTTATTCAAGATAACTTGAGTTATCTTACAATTAGGACATCAATGTGAATATTCACGCATTCCAAAATCACATTAATAGAGTTATCTTGATAGCCACTTGTTATCTTAAGATAACTGCATAATGTGACTTGAATGCCATATAGTTATATTCCGTAATTTATTTTGTACGATGACCGACGACAACAAAATGGCAGCTTTTGCCTGGAAAGCTTACTAGCTATATCCTGGCGAAAACTGTAAGGTCGCCTAATTCAACTTGGTCTAAGCTTTTGATATTATCCACAGCATTTCCAGATACTTATGGTTGTGTGTGTGTGTTAGACTTTCAAATTTTGATTTACTTAACAAGAGGGTGCCGATAAGCCGCAAACGCGCGCATATATAAAGGTTGTTTTCCACTTCAAGAAAATTTACCACGGAACGGAACGGAAAGGAACAGAACAGAACAGAAAGGGCGAGTACGGGCGATAGTTTTTTCGAATTAAATTGGGGGTTGTCCTCCGAAACCGCCCGCACTTTCCCGAACTCGCCCGAACTCGCCGGGAGCATTCCCGAAATGCAATTCCTTGTAACATACCATGCCGACAGTTGGAAGAAAGGAAAGGAGTTAATATATAAGTTATTTATAAAGTAAATTTTATCAAAAACCATCAAAAACAGTTATTTTAAGAACTTCGCTACCACATAGTAAGTTTATTTTAATTTTTATAGTTTTTTGAATCATTGGTGTCTGTGTTTTTCTTTTTCTTTTTTTCGGGCATTGTTCGGGTCTATGCGGGTTTTTTCGGGCGAATACTTGAATTTTTTTCAAAACGCCGAACTCGCCCGAAAACGCCCGCACTTTTTACGGCGTATGCGGCTTATCGGCACCCTCTACTTAACCAGACATAGCTGTTCCGACCCATATTGTCCGGCCGACCCATGTTGTCCGGAAAACGGCAACAACCCATATTGTCTGAATCCAACCCATATTGTCGGGATAAGTAAAATACATTTTTATCGCTTGATTAATTTTCAGAAAATATATCTTGTGTTAATGCGGACAGTTGAGACCCTGAATAGTACATTTCAATGAAATTTACTCGGAAACGCAAGTCTCATCCTCATCTAAACCTTTTCAGACAACATGGGCAGGCATATAGCCTTTACCCATATTATCCTAGATCTTATAGACAACATGGCCAGGCATATAGCCTCTACCCATATTGTCCTAGATCTTATAGACAACATGGGCAGGCATATAGCCTTTACCCATATTGTCCTAAACCTTTTCGGACAACATGGGCAGGTATATATAGCCTTTACCCATATTGTCCTCTAAACCTTTTCGGACAACATTGGCAGGCTATATAGCCTTTACCCATATTGTCCTCTAAACCTTTTCAGACAACATGGGCAGGCACAAATCCGGTAAAAAACACAAAACAGTACAAATTTTTTGAATGAATAAAAGTCGGGTATATATTAATTCATTGTTGAACTCGAAATTGGTTTCAAATAAAGATTTAAATGCAGTCCAATGAAATTAAAACCAATACTAAATGCTGTAAAGAGATCGTGCCTTTGTTTAGCAAAAGATTTCCACTTGGCATTTAAGCCCCATGTCAGAAAATTAAATTGTGTTATATATCTTTTGTTTGCTGGACAAAGCATAAGGCCGCCATCAAAAATATGTTATGTTCGCGTCCTCCGACCGACTCACTTTTGGCAATAAAAACCCGAGTCGGTAAGTCGGAAAAAACCCGGAAAAAACTTTTTGATCCAAACGATATATATTTGAAAAAAAAAATTCGTGAGAACTAATTTTCCCAAAATTGACTAAAACTCGCGAAAATTAATTCCCGTAAAAGTTAATATCTTTAGGGTACTCATGGCAAGTTTACAGACAGGGCGGCGAAAAAAGGGTCTGTCGAGTGGCGCTATACTGTTTTTTGGCCCTGGGAACGAATTTTGCCCCCATCTGAAAATCCCGGGAAAAAATACGCCCGACCGACCGACCGACTCATTTTTGCGAGGTCTTCAGGACGCGAACATAACATATTTTTGATGGTGGCCTAATATGTATATACTTACAAAAACATCTCTATAATAGCCATCACAAACAATAAAATTGATTCAGACAGGATTTGAACCTGCATTTCCCTGTTAACAGGACATCCTACCAATTGGATGACTGAATCGTAAGTCAAAATTAATAGACATACAAATGCTCTCAGCTACCTGACTAAAAACTAAACTTACATTTTTTGTGATTTCGTGGTGGAAAATAACTCTGAAAAGATTTTTGTTTATTATATAATTTTTTTTATTTATCACCGCTGTAATATTTGTATAAGAAACTAAGACTCTCAGATTTAAGAGGATACTTTATATTTATCATTAACAAGAAGAACTGTCCTCCATATGTTGTATTACAGAGTCCAACACATATATATATATATTCGTGTAACAAGTGCATGTGTGACGTACGGAGTGTGGTTTCTATACGGAGTAATACTCCGTATAGCTGCTATACGGAGTTTGGTTTGGCTATACGGAGTCTGCCAACGAATGTTCTTAAAGTGAAATATTGCAATATATGACTGTTTAAAACTATTTCCGAAAAAAATAAAAAATAATCACCATAAAGAACAAGTTAAAAAGACAAGCACGTCATTTTCCTACTTTTTATCCATCGTAAACATACGAGGTATATTGTAGTTATACGGAGTGTGTGAACATTAGTTTGATTGCAAAAAAAGGATTATGGCATCCAGATTGTGAGATACCGAGAGTATGTTATGCAAAATTCGCTATGTGGAGTATGCAGAATTTGCTATAAGGAGTATGCCATACGGAGTATGCTATACGGACTATGCCATACGGAGTATTCTATACGGAGTATGCCATACGGACTGTGACATGCTTCATATACGAAGTATGCTATACGGAGTGTGACATGCTTACTATACGGAGTGTGACAGGCTTAGTATATGGAATGTGACATGCTTAGTATACGGAGTGTGACATGCTTAGTATACGGAGTATGACATGCTTAATATACGAAGTATGCTATACGGAGTGTGACAGGCTTAGTATACGGAGTGTGCCATGCTAAGTATGTGGAGTGTGGACATGTTTGGTAGGAACAGATTTCGATGTATTGTTAATGAGTTAAGGTTTACAATGGCTGGTATAAAAGTACACAATTTTAAAGTTACATAATAAAAAGTCATTGATTGTATGGTTAGTTTTATTGCATATAGAAACAAAGTTATAAAGCTTAGAATGAATATAATGGAAGCCATAAAAATAAACTTCATACAAAACGAAAATAGTAAACTACATCATACAGTAGGACTGTCGGTAACTCGAACACCGGTCAACTCGAACTTTTATTAGCTGGAACTGTTATCTACGGTAATTGGTACTCTGCATGCTTGTCTCATATTTTAGACTTTTTTCTTCTTACACAAATTATTTGCTTGTTTTAGGCACAATTTTCTAAACTGGAATAGCTCAGAGTATATTTTTAATAAGAATGCTTAGTTTAGACTTCGAAGCTCATGCTGCATTCGCTAATGTCTAGCCAAACCAGTCTCGGCATTATACTCTCAAAGCTGTCTGCCGCCGCTCGCGGCTTTGAGATATTTAAATATTTCCGTCTATACGGAGTAAACATGTCGCTATACGAAGTTATACTCCGTATAAGCATGCCTATACGGAGCCGTACTCCGTATAGCTGCACACTCCGAATGGAACACATGAACTATAATGAGACTACGGCACGAAAGCGAGGCTAAAACATGGAACCATAGCTATGGTTGAGGTAGGATACTACAACCGCATTGACCAAAATCTTTTGGTGATGACCCCTAAGTGTGTACTTACTTTATGGATGGCCCCTCCGGGCCTATCAATAAGAAAATAGCACCCGAGCAATAAATCGCTTTCCCAAGGTTACAATAATTTAAACTGGGCGAGCTGAATAAATAGAATAAGTTTATAAACGCATATTTTATCACAAAGTCTTTTTATCTATTTTATTTTATCTATTTTTTATCTATTTTAGTTCTTTTTTACTGTAAATAATAAGAAAGAGAACATTGATTTCCATGAGATGAAGTGATATTGCTCAGCCAGAAAAACTTTTTTTGGAATTGGGGGAGCAATTCCTGTAAGACGTGTCACGTGATATTTTTGGATCTAGATTATCATCATGCTTGAAATCTTCTGATCATTTTCAACAAAATAACCAACATATTCAGTCCTGTGAATTCATGTCAGTATTCAGCATTGCTGACCTGAAAGCTGAGCTACATTGATTCAAGGACACAACTTTTTTATGCCGCCCTGCCGGATGCCCTATATGTGTGCAAATTTGGGCATGTCGAGAAAACTTCTCTATAATGTCAGCAGAACCGACCTTGTCTTTAAAGGATGTGGAAAAATATTTCGCTTTGTCAGATTGTTCCAGAATGTTAGTTATTGTCTCTCTAATAGCAAAAGGCCTTGAAAACAGTCTGTATACTGCAACATACAGTCAGGGAAATCTTCTTAATTAAAGCTGTATAGCTTAATTTGGAGATCTCATACAGCTTAATTAGGTGACATACATCTAAATTAGGAGGTAGAAAAAGTTTTTCCTCGATTTCTCGAAAAATGTAAATTTTAGCAGAATCACCGCTGCAGCTCTTTCATCGTCAGTTTGACCACTATATTATAAAAGAAGAAGGGTATTTCCAGCACCCCGGGTTCAAAAGATATGGACTATAAACAATGGTTGTAGTCTATTTAAGCTGTTAGGATGTCACGTCACGTGATACATCCTATTTAAGCGGATATTTTTAAAACTTCAAATTTAGCGGATCTCCGGGGTGCTACGAAAAAACTAATGTATTGGAGATGTTTGTACGTAAATATTGGATTTATTCAGTTAGATAGATGCTAATATTCAGTTAAATGTGTGTTTTAGACGATCAAAGTTTTGTACATCTTAACTAAGCTGTAAAACGCCTAATTAGACTGTATCATACATCCTAAATAAGCTGACATCTAAATTAAGCTATACAGCTTAATTAAGAGGATTTCCCTGACTGACATAAATAGTATATAATTATGACAAAATGAACACACCACTGCTGCTGATCGAAAATATTATATAACAAAACAAAACCGTCATGTGTGCAAAAGATATTAGTTGAGGTAAATTTTTATTTTAAATCCCTAGAGTAAAGTAGAATAAGATGTGCCGACCCCTGAAGTACCGCAAATCACATTCAGCCGATGAATATCGGCATTGTTGCCTCTATTAGTAGCCAAACTTTTAATGGTATATAAAGAAATGATGATAGGATAATATGTACAAGATGACGTAATGTATATATATACAGAGAAGCGTATAACTAATATATATATGTGCAAAATCTCCCCCTATAATAAGTTTTATTGCTAATGAAAATAGAAAAAAAGGAAACTGAAAGAAAACAAACTAATATATATATAGTAAGAAAAAAAATAATAAAGTATTGAAAATACTGAATTTCTTAAAATGTATATATTTAAATATGTATATATATATATATATAGCTTGAGTTTAATGTTTATAAATCACAGTAATCACAGTTTCCTTCCCGAACAGGTACTTTGGTGTCATTTTCTGTGTCTGTCAGACTGTAGGGCACGTTTCTGAGTGACTGTCCAGGGTTGCCACATCTGCCAAGAATGTCTGGAAATAAAGTAAAGTCTGGAAAAGTCTGGAAATAGTCTAGATTTTGGCTCACTAGTCTAAAAAATGTCTGGAAAATAGTTTTAGGAAAAAATTACAATAATTTTGTAGATACTTACAATTTATTTTTTAATTTCTTGAATTACTTTTGCATAAATCTATATACTGTATTGTACATATAGTATATATATCTGTAGTATTTCTGTTATGTGTTACACATATGTTAAATAATTGGCTCTGACTTGAAATTACAAAAATATATTTGACCAGGTTCCAGTGCAGAAAAATAATTCCTTTTTGTCCGGAAAAATAATATCAATTTTTATGATATGTCTGGAAATTTAATTTAGAAACTGCTTGCATTTAATATTTTAGTGTCAGTCTCGACGTCGCTATCAGCAGCTATCGTTTCAGTGTCGCTCTCTACATTTTTAGAGTGGTGCTCATTATTGTTTTCCTGCTGCTTCGCAGGGGATGTTGTGAGGAAATTATATGGAAATTCTATCTTTGCAGTATGCCGTATGGCATATGAACTGGGAGCTATTTCATATAGGATAGTGCCATCGACCAACCATTCTTTGTCACATGGTGTTTGATACAAACGCGTTGTCCTACAACGAATTGGGAAGGTCCGCTTTTAGCTCTGAACTGGTCCAATTGTTCCTTTTGTTTCGTCCTGTCTTCTTTAATGTTGCGTTGTGCTGGTGTCTGTTGTTGTGGCTGGGGTAATGATGGTAGGTTGTCTCTCAGTTGTCTACCCAATAATAATCGAGCTGGGCTGTATTACATTGGAGAGGTGTGTTCCGGATGACTAACAATCCTTCTGTGATGTCAAATTCGGAACGAAGTTGTTTCTTGATCATGGTTTTCATTATTTTGATTGCTGATTCTGTTAACCCATTTGATTGATGGTATCCGGGACTGGATGTTGTATGTTTGAATCCACAGTCCGTGGAATATGTTTTGAACATTTTGAATTTGTACTGGGATCCATTATCAGATACAAGTTCCTCTGGTATAACGTTTCTGCTGAAAATATCCTTCATGACTATAATGATGTCCATTGACCCAGTGCGTTATAACTGGTAAACCTCTGGCCAGAATGAATAGTATTCTGTAACCACGACTAGTTGTGAGCTCAAAAAGTACTTGACTAAATTTTTTTTCACATTGTATATACACATGATTTTTGATTTGTTTTTTGTTTTTTGTGTGTTCGCATGCCTCTGGTATTGCATCTCCTTGTATTATTTTTGTACTGACGGGTGGTCGCCATCTTTGTCATAGCTTTTAGCTAATAATGGCGGTCTCCCAACAGTAGGATCACTTGACATCTGTATAACTATTTTTTGTATATATTATGTGATTACTACTGTTAAAGAAAATTAGGTGTGGATGAGTGGCTAGTTACGATGGTACAGTCTATGTACAGCAATGCTAGAAGTCGTGTGAGGATTAACGATTCACTTAGTGATGAATTTAGTGTAAATGTTGGTGTACATCAGGGTTCTGTAGTCAGTAGTCCTTTGTTGTTTGTTCTAGTCTTAGAAGCGCTGTAGATGGAGTTCAGAACAGGTTGTCCATGGGAGTTATTGTATGCAGATGATTTGGTTCTCATAGCAGAGTCGATGGAAGAATTAGTTGAAAAGTTTGAGAAGTGGAAGAAAGGACTAGAAGAGAAAGGGCTAAGGGTGAACACAGCAAAGTCTAAAGTCATGATTAGTAGCATTGCAGCCAAGTGTGACCTTGTAGTTGGAAAGTGGCCTTGTGGAGTTTGCAGGAAAGGGGTTGGTAGTAACTCAATTGGGTACATAAGAAGTGCAGTAGTATTGGTGGAAGGTTAAGAGCTAACATTCAGTTTGTATGCAAGCGTTGCAAAGGTGAGATTATAGAGAATGAAGTATTTCCAGCTTTAATGATGTACAACAGTGGCTCGTTAGAGATAGTTGAGAACTTCTCTTACTTAGGTGATATGTTGGGCAGTGAAGGGGGTGGGGTGTTGGAAGAAGTGTTACTTGCAGGATAGGTTCTGCTTGGATAAAGTTCAGAGAGTTACTTCCTTTGTTGACTAGCAGAGTCTTGTCAATTGAGGTAAAAGGTAGGTTGTATGAGGCCTGTGTAAGAAGTGTTATGTTGTACGATAGTGAGACATGGGCAGTGAAGCAGGAAGATCTTGACCGTTTAGAAAGGAATGATATGAGAATGGTTAGGTGGATGTGTAACGCCAGTCTGAGAGACAGAAAGATGAGCTAAGAAGCAGGCTATGTAAGTCATCATCATCATCATCATTCTCGGCTTAACGTCCGTTTTCCATGCTAGCATGGGTTGGACGGGGTATATTAATGACCCTCTTCCAATCTGATCTAGACTGTGTTAGATCTAAACTCAACTTCCTCTGTATCAAGTCTGTCCTTATAACCTCCTGCCAAGTCTTTCTCGGTCTGCCTCTGGGCTTTGCCCCAGGAACTATTAAGTCTCTACACTTTCTTACCCAATTATCCTCCTCCATTCTTTCCAAGTGCCCCAGCCAATTCAATCTTCTTATCTGGATAACATCTTTAATTCTACGGATACTTAGCCTGCTTCTTAGCTCATCTGAACTCTTTCTGTCTCTCAGACTGGCGTTACACATCCACCTAACCATTCTCATATCATTCCTTTCTAAACGGTCAAGATCTTCCTGCTTCACTGCCCATGTCTCACTACCGTACAACATAACACTTCTTACACAGGCCTCATACAACCTACCTTTTACCTCAATTGACAAGACTATGCTAGTCAACAAAGGAAGTAACTCTCTGAACTTTTTCCAAGCAGAACCTATCCTGCAAGTAACACTTCTTCCAACACCCCCTTCACTGCCCAACATATCACCTAAGTAACAGAAGGTCTCAACTATCTCTAACGAGCCACTGTTGTACATCATTAAAGCTGGAAATACTTCATTCTCTATAATTAAGTATCCGTAGAATTAAAGATGTTATCCAGATAAGAAGATTGAATTGGCTGGGGCACTTGGAAAGAATGGAGGGGGATAATTGGGTAAGAAAGTGTAGAGACTTGATAGTTCCTGGGGCACAGCCCAGAGGCAGACCGAGAAAGACTTGGCAGGAGGTTATAAGGACAGACTTGATACAGAGGAAGTTGAGTTTAGATCTAACACAGTCTAGATCAGATTGGAAGAGGGTCATTAATATATCCCGTCCAACCCATGCTAGCATGGAAAACGGACGTTAAGCCGAGAATGGCGAGAATGGTGATGAAATAAATAAATATCTCTCTCTGTTTGGAACAGATCAGTTCCGACTTTCTGCCATGGTTGAGTTGGGACAGGGTGCGGTGTAAGCTTTTCAGCTGACTTGGTCAGGGCTAATCTTGTGCAGGTCTTGCACCTTTTAACATTTTGTTCAATTTTTTTTTTCATTTCTGGCCAGTAGCAGCTGCTCCTGGCTCTACGTTTGCATTTTTCTATGCCCTGGTGTCCAGCATGTATGCGTTCTAGCACTTTTGATCGCATAGATTGTGGAATTATGATCTGGTTATCTTTGCACAGGATGCTGTCCAGGTCTGTGATGTTGTATTGGTTAGTGTAATATTGCCGGATTTCTTTGAGGCATTTCTTAATCCAATTTTTGCCAACAGCTGTTCATAACATTGCGTAAGTTGTTAGTTCAGTGTCAGTTTTTGACTTGTGGCGAATCTCCTTACGTTTCTGGTTGCTAGCCAGCATGTATTGTATCATCACATTGACTTGGTGGACAATTTCTTGTTCTGCAAGTTGATCCTGCTGGTTTGACTGTTCTGTTGGTGCTTGGGATACTGCATTAGACACTGGTTCCTTTTACAAGTTTAGCCTTAAATGTACAAGATATAGGAGTGTTATTCTCATGCATTGCATCCTGGGTGACAAGTCAACAAGCGTTTACTGTTAAGTATTGGTACTAGTGGTTTATGGTCAGTTTGAAATTTGAAGTGTGGTAGTCCATGTAAGTACAGGTGCATTTTTCGGCATCCACAGCTTACTGCCACATTTCAACCTCAATAGGGTGATATATAGTTTCTTTTGTGTGTTAACAGGAACCGTGGTGCACACAATACAGGGAACCATTCCTCGTCATGCTGCTGGTACACTATTGCACTTACAGTTCAGCTTGCTACCATCCACTTTCACTTGGGTTTTGTTGTGTCATAGAGGTGGAGTGTGTTGTGGTTTAAAGAATGTTCTTTGAATTTCTTGAATGTGATTTCATGTTCCACTGTTCATATCCATTTGTTTTTGGTCGACAACAGTTCTCCAATTAGTTTAGCAGCGTCAGCTAACTGGTCTGTGAATTTGGATAGTTGCTCCACCATTCCCACAAACCTGCGTAGCTCTGTCAGGTTGGTTGCTGTGGGCTAGTCTGAAATTGCTGATACTTTGGACGATAGTTGTTTGATTCCTTCTGGAGGAATTTCATGTCCTAGGATTTCTACTTGGTGAGTTTTAAAGATACATTTCCCTTTGTTCAGGATCACTCCATTTTGTTGAAGATATAACAAAGTGTTATATCTCCACTGGGTTTAGTGACTGCTACTATGGGGTGGCACCAGTCTGTTGGTTCTTCTACCTTTCAAATAACTCCGAGTTTCTCCACTTGTTTGATCTCCTCTGTCACAGCCTGGTACAGCGGTATTGGTAGATAAGATAGATGTGCATATTTTACATGGCTAGCCTCACAAATATCAAGGGATATATACCCTGCCTATTATTTGCAGTAGAGGCCATGGCTTAGATGGGGAGTCCTAGAGTATTTAATGCTCATTTTGAGCTACGCAGACCCAATTAGGGTTCCACTCTAACAGGCAGTTTTGTGAAAATTCAATGGCTCACATATAGTGTGCCCTCTCCTCAATTTTCCTCACATATAACTTGGGTTACCCCATGCCTATGGTAACATTAACTCGCCCATATTAAATCACCGTCAAGGGGAATCGAACCCCAGTCTCCCACACAAAGTTTGACAGTTATAAGCACTAAGCTTAAGCACTAAGAGTTTTGTTTCTGCCAGTAACTTTCTGCTGACAGGGTCATTGTTTATGCCCACAATAATGTGATCTCTAATCAAGCCGTTGGCAGGCATCACAAAAATTTCATTTTTTGTTGAGTATTTGGATGTCTGTAACAAAAGTATCAAAAGTTTCACCATCTTTCTGTATGCGATTGTTGAATGTGTGTGTCTCTAGTATTTCGTTTACTACACCCTTTGTAAACTTTTCTAGTTGTTCAATAATAACATTGACTTTTTTCTTCAGTAATATTCACAGACTTAAATATCTTTTCAGTTTCTTCGCTGAAAATGTTCCTTAACACGGTACACTGATATTTGTCTGGTTTCGTGGCCAGTTCAGTGATGATGGCATAGTCTTGCCATTTTGCCTTCCTTGTTTTAAAGGCTATGTAACGATGGACTGACATGTCGAGAGTCAGAAGAGTCCATAAATTCGCTGGTTCTCTCTTGATGCTGCAGATTTAACTTGTTATCTTCTGATCACTTTGTTTTAAACTTTACTTTAAAAAATATCCTGCACTTAGTGCCATGTTGTGATCGGATTTAGTCCTATATTTACGGTTGACGATAATATGTACAAGATGACGTAACGTATAATGGTAGAGCGTATAATATATATGTACAATAATACAGTTTGTACTGGCAAGTGTTTTTACGTCATCATCTTTAACAACTCCACCAATACAACTTTCTAAATGGGAACAAACTGGTTTATTTCTGCTGTTCTTGTGTTCTCAAAATTAAGTAATAAGATGTTTGTGTTACAATTACACTCTATATAAAACTTTCAACTACAGATCTTTTGTAACGTGTATGAGCTACAGCATGAAAGTTGAAAATTAAACCAGTATAAGTTGGTTTACAATGCCATGTTGAACTCAGCTTACTATTTGAATGTATATGTAGAGTAGAGTTTTAATAAACTTCAACATGCATTTATTTTATTAACAAGAAAAATCTACTACTACTCATAGATATTTTTAACAAGATTTTGGGTGTTTCCAACATTAATGTTTTTAAAAACTTTTAAACTTAGTGATTGAGAATATAAGGCAAGATACATTGTTGCTTTCGTTTTTTCAATTTTTGTAGAAATTAATTTGCTTTTTTTGACTGAGAGGCTATAGATATTTTAACCCATGCCAGAAAGGTGGGTTTAGTGGGGATGTGTTTAATTAATGTTGCGAAGCTTTATAATATATCAATGTGAAAGACAATGACAAAAAAAACATATACTATTGCACAATTCAGTGGTTTTAGGGGTCTTTCTTCAGTTTCTGATTTAGCCAAATGTCTTCTCCAAAAAGTAACTGACATTTACCCTTGTATACATTGGTGTTTGTGACTTTGCAGTTAGCACAATTTCCATGAAACATACCTAGAAACCCACATGTTACTTTAAGGAAAGAAATTTTTGAGGGAAGAGACTTCCACAGTAAAAAAACGTCATGTTAAAACTATGATTTCCACAAAAGTTTGTTTTTTAAAACACACTAAAGATGGTAAACCGTTAAAGATTATTTCCACAAAAAATAATTTGTTTAAGAAAATGAATATATATATAAATGATATCGTTGCTCTGAAAATGCTTTTTTGATCAATCGTTTTTGACTATATATAAAAACATTTCGTCAGTGTTCTATACACATCCTGTTTATTCATTAATATATCTAAATTCATGTTTCTGCCTGTTGAAACCTGTTAGAAAAAAACATTTGAAGTAGACAATCGTGAAAAGATTCAATAAACTCAGTAAACTAAGCCTGTGGCAATATTCAAAATTGGCAACGTTAGAAAATTAGAAACACTTATCTATGCATTAAAGATTTTAAAAGAAAAAAAAAACCCTCTGCCGACTATGCCTTCTCATGTGTTTATTATCTTCTTTTTTAAATAGAACACGTGCAGTTTGCATCAAAATATTGTCAAATTTCAAATTGTTCTGCAAAACAGCTGACAAACAGGAAAGGTATAACCAAAGATATCCTAGTCTCCTTTAGGCAGTGATTGGGATTTGGTCTATAGTCACCAATACTGATTGGGATTTGGTCTATAGTCACCAATACTGTCAGTTGCCAAAAACCTACTAGACTACATGATCATAGATAGCTTATCTAGATGCCATGTGTATATGGAGGAGGATTTGTCATTGCACATTGTGTATGCATTCTCTACTGTCAGTTCATAACAGGCGGGTATAAATAATGTAAAATGTAAATAAAGCAGTGCTACTTGGTGGATCGCTAACATACTGCGTCACAGTGATTGAAGGTCTGATAGGGGTAACCATTTTCAGTAGACAATGAAAACAGGAATGCATTAAGATAAGTCCCCATCTACACAGTGAAAATAATTTTCGGAAATACATTGAAGATCTACTTCAACTTGAAATATTTATGCGTCTGTATACCAGAAGATAATTCCGCATGCAGGATTGCTGTGTATTTCAGTCACATTTGTACCTACGTTCTCCAATATTTCTACCATGTGGATGACAATTTCAAATGCGTAATGTTTAAATTTCAAGTAAAAATTGGGTTTTTCATTGCATATAGAACAGATTTGTGCTAAATCTATTTGTGTTTATGCTTTTTACAAATCGTAATTCTGTGACCTTTTTTGAAAACTTGCCTAAAAACTTTGCCAAAAAGTATTCGTTTACACATTTTTAAAGCAACTCTATTATCAGCCAAGCCAGTTACTCAAGTTTTGCCCCAAATCTCGACCTCAACTATGAGCAACTTGCTCTCCCCTTGCTCTAATCAATTTGTATTTTACTTTGGAACTAAAACAGTACCTCTACATTTTTTTCCTCACAATTGTCTAAACAAATGTTTTGTGTGTGAATATGAGGTCTTGGTTAATTAAAATTGTATGTACACAAAATTTTGTATGCGCGGCATAAATTGATGCACACGTCCGTGTACGTAAACCTATTTTCGTGCACATTTTATCCACAAATGATAGAGTTTTTATAAATAAGGCTTCTCAATCTTGTAACAAATCACATTACGCCCTCGTAAATTCGTAAATTAAGCTCATTCTTCTACCTATCTAAGACACCATATTGGAGGCATTACACGCTAGTGTCTGTATGCTTTTAAAAACTTAAAAGGAAAAACTTTCGCGTAAGAAACACTCCCGAGTTAAAAGAAATTGTGAAATCAAAAAAAATAACTTTCGCGATTGCTCCCTTTTAAACATTTTCGCAGGGCCTAACTTTCGTTGTTCAGGATAAAAAGTTTCAAATCCTTTTAGTCTTAGGATAACTAACCATGGATAGGGAAAGTGTACATCAAGGATGGTTGGAATGTTTCGTGGATGCTCCGAACTCAAAATCATGGATGAAATTGACAGTTAAAAAACCTTGGAAGAGAAGGTACTTAGTGTTGTATCATTTAAGTGAAGACACTGACAAAATGTATCTTGCATCATACGAAAAAGATGAAAACTGGAATACCTTGGAACCAAAGAAAGTTTTAGAATTATATCCGAGGTATAAGATAGCTAAGATTGCGAACTTTAAAGGCAGAGAAAACGTATTGGAAGTAAATAACGAAAGCGAACAGTGGTATTTAAGCACAGATAAATCTAAAATTATTGATTTATGGGCTACGCAGATTCAAATGCAGACAAAGTTGAGTCGAGCCATCTCTGGACGCATCTTCTCAGTGTCAGGCGCTGTTAACAAACAGATGCAGAGGATCGGAGCTGCGCAGCAACGTTGTTTGTTGCACTTTACGAGATGGGGAATAACATTAGCCTTGCAAGATTCAAGAGCAATACTTGCCATGTGGCCACTGAAGACTATTCGAAATTACGAAAGCTCTCAACAGTGCCAGTTCTCCATCGAAGCTGGACGTCGAGCACCGATGGGCCAGGGCGTATTTGTTTTTAACACCAATATTGGACAGGACGAGGAGATGTTTAGCGTTGTCGATGCCTTTGTTACTGCCACCTTAAACGAAAATGCGCAGATTAATCCCAGACAAAAGGAGCCAACTACGGACGAAGAAATATTAAGGACATACGATCAGCTACATCGTTCTGCTACTGGCATGCATTCTGAGTCAGTGCCTCAACGTAACTTAGACATAGACATGCCCGGGTATGCTCACATCGGTCGCGAAATGTCAAGGTCTGTTCGTTCAAACAATTCTATAGCCATCTACAAACCACCTGATTATAATCACTCACAACAAGCAGAAAGCAGGAGAAACACGGGCGATAGTATTTCGCCTGTTGCAGGATTTCAAGGAACATTTGGCACCCCGAGAGGGTTGTCTTTTTCTGATAACAATAGCTACGACCAACTGGATCGAAAAGGAAGTTGGGGTTCGCGATCAGAGGCAGAAGCGGACTATGACCACATTCATCAGAAAACAGATGTTGTGAATACAGTTGCGGAGAATCCGTATGATAAAATAGATCGTTCTCAACTTGTATCTGGTGTAAGTATATGCGTTGTAAAAGTTTCGTACATTTTATTTAATTATGAAAATCGTCTATAAAGTTGTCGGTATTCGTATACATATATTGAGATTATAGAAGAAGCACTTAAAGTTGAAAAACAACTTTCGCTGGAGCAAATATACGCGAAATTTAAGTCATACTCATTCGCGAATTGCCTAAAATAATTTTTTTCGCGAACATAAACTCAAAATGCCAAACTGAAATATTATACACTAATAACGTGCGTGTAAATTTAAAAGTGTGATATTGATTTTAATACAAAAATTGTTTGCGAAGAAGATATTAACGAATTTAAATAAAATTTCACCCTAAACATGGGAGAATAGGTCAAAATTTAATTTTTCGCGCATTAATCTGTAAAACTAAAACACAATTTGCGATAGTTTCTAATTTAAATTATTTGACTTTATCAGATTTAATTTCAATAGGAAACTCATTATTGTTTTTATCAATTGTTTCCAAATTTTCGCTTGACTCCAACCTCTGTTTTACGAATTATTAAGCTTTTTATTAATTAGCTTTTTGTTTCAAATAAAGTGGAACATTTCACACGTTATATATGTATGTAAAACTTTTTTAGAGTGCTCAAAATATACCAAGACGTAATCCTGGATATTCGGGTTTCCGGCTTCGCGACGAGCCGTCTGTACCGTTTTTAGACGACAATGACAAACCGTTCCAAGGAAGATCGCCACTATCGTCGTCATCATTAACAAAAACACCCGAGGACGAAAAATACGAATTTCGTAACTCTATATACACGCCAGCCAAAGAAGCCAACAAATACTTTTCTACTGACGGTCCAGATACCTCATCAAGGTTATCTGATCACTTTTCTCCTCCTACTGAAGCGAACCCACACGACAGCGCCAATTCAGATTTGATCGATCTATCTAGCCGACACGGCTCGACGGCTAGTGAAAGTGAAAAAGTCGCGTTTTCAAGGAATAAACAAAGAGCGAGCTCTTCCATTAAAGACAAAAGTATTCAAGACATTGCGGATCACTTTCTGTATCAAATGCCGTCAACGTTTTCGCCGCCGACGAATGCAGATGTTTCCGAGGAAACAACCGACCAAGAGGATGTGAATTATCAAAATATGGAGTCTGTACGAGATTCCGTTTTTGCTGGAAGTAGTCCTCAACGGAATATAGATAGTTCTAAAAATGAAACTTCGTAAATATCTCTCTCTTTTTTTCTGCCTTTTGTAATGTTATGTAATGTTATGTTACTAAAAGAATATCAATATACCTTTCCCAAATCGAATTGAAAAATATGCACTTAAGTGCGCCTAATATTCAATTAATAAGGCAGCTTTCCATTAAGGCGTTCTTGGTTGTACACGAGCTGCCAACGTTTGATTTTTCGGCATTTGGGTATGTATATTAGAATTTCTTTTTGTGGCGATGCCTCGATCTTGACAGTTCTGGAAGTTAGGACGAGTCAACTTCCAAGTGTTTGCAAACGAACAACGAACTGCTATCTTTAATGTAATGGAATTGAGCATATTGAGCGGACGTTGACGTTGATAGCTGCGACCGTGCATAATTAATGGGAAGTAACACTAATCTTACAGATATTGATACGGACCTTGTTGTAATTTTCATTTTTTATGTGTCCAGATATTATATTTTTTAAATTGTTATATATTTAGAAATTCTTGTTTATTTATTTATTATTAGAAATATTTGCTGGATGAATGCTGGTGTCCTGGCCCATCTTCCAACGCGACCTGTTTGTAAACGGGGGAATGCCTAACTTTAAACGGTAGCCTCGTCTTCCAACGGTGCGACCCGTTTGTCAACGCTCCGTCCCAACTATCAACGCTTTTATCAAAAAATTTATAAAAGCAAATAAAAATGTAATAATTGACTTTTTATCTTCTTTAAAGTCGTGGTAAGATTTAAATTAGTTAACAAAAGTTTTTAACAAAGTTTTTGAACGTGTGTCGAAGCATACATTGTAATTCAAATTATTGTATTACAATAATTCAAATTCCTTTTCGAACTAAGAAATAGTTCGATCTGCGCCAGACTTAAAATTTTGAACTGCACATTGCACTTGTGGCTCAAGTGGCGATTATTTTTAAAATCATAACTATGGCTACAAAAAAATGTTTTCATGAATTTCTCAGTGCTGATAGTTAGGATGGGTGGTCTATCTACAAACGCCACAGTTCTTTATTCAAAAACTCGTATAAAAACAAGCTGTGATCGTTGGGTCGTCCGATCTTTCAACGCTCTGACTCCCCCCCCCCCCCCCCCCCACCTGCGAGTTCGAAAATTAGAGAGTCTACTGTAGTTTTACCCTGAACATGGCATGGATTTTTTGATTACGTTATTTGGAAAGAATTTTTAAGGTACTTAATTTCGCGAAATACGCAAAAGGAATATTTTTATTGTAGACGAATTGAATTTAATGTATTTTTCATTTCTCTGAAGAATTCTTTGGACAGACACAGAACTACTATCGTACATGCATTCAGGAATGTCGCATTATATATAATATATATTTTTTGATATCGGGAAGTTTGTATTTTTGATTTTTTTATAAAAAAGAAAAAAATGAACCTGCAAATTCGGTTTCTTTAAATTGTCGAATGCCTAAAAGAACTGTAAAAGCAAGTATTTTGATATTTGTCTTGAAAATACACGGCAGACGCTATTACATGGGCATAGAAATTGAACTTATTCCAGATGCGGTTGGTGATGTGACTAATATCTAGGTTTCCCACGCCTCCTCAAAACTCCTACAAATCAAAAATTCTCAGTCCTCAAATAACAAAGAGTCGCTTTATGAATAAATCAATGTGTTGTATAACTTTCGAATGTTATAAAATCTTCCTCATCGAAATATTTGCTTCGCTGAAAAGTAGAAACATAGTTCCTACTTTTTCGCGGCTAAAGGTTTCGCTGCTAGTTTTTGATCAATCAGAACGCGGTTAACTAATGTAAACAATGAATTTGGCGCCTAATTTATTTTGTCGTGAAAATTAAAAAGCGAATTCGCCATCGAATTCGCCGTTCAATTCGCTTCGTGAAAATCCCCCTTTAAATCAACTTATTATGAACTCCTTATTTCCCTCACTTTCCTGACATTTTTTGAGGAGATCATATTGAGTTGACCTGTGTTAACATTTTTGCGTAATTTTTTTTTCACGCAGCGCCTCAACGTCGTCCCCAGGGCTTTTTGTCTATCATCGTCCCTTCTTTAGATGTACAAAAAGAAAACAGGCCCTGGGAATGAGGTTGGCAGCAGCTCAGCGTGGAAATTGGATGTGTGCGACAACTTCATAAATTAAAGTACCTATCAAAAAGACATCGAAACATCTCCTTATTTTCCATTTTTGGGTCAAAATCTCCTGCAATTCGGCTTTTACGGAGTGAATTATTGGATAACTAACTATTCGCAAAATTCTCGAAATATATTTCGTGTGAAATGCTTTTTAAGAAATTTTTCAAAAATTTACACTATTTTTTATTTCTGATTACTTAGCATGTGGATTTCAACTCCAACAGTGTTTATTTTTATGTCTGCTACATAAAAGCGCGTTTAAGCTTGGTTCCCACTGCGGCGATGATCGCTATCGCCTATACTTCATCGTCGACGATGAGTTTGGTGGAAATGCTAAAGTTCGTCGTCCAACTCAAAAAGTTCGGCGACGAACGCAAAAATGATGGGCGATGAATATGAACAAGTTTTGATATGTGCTTATATATAAGGTGCTTATAAGGTGCTTATATAATTATAAGCACCTTTGTTTTTCCTATGCTTGAAAATTTCCTGTACCCAAAATCGTCTTCCTTTTTTTTTTGTTTTCTTTTAATTCTGTTTCTTAAAACCATAAAAATAACGCTCGAAGCAATTTTCTTCTTGTTTTGCTACCAACCATGTTTGCTTTACTTTCAGAACAATTATTTCTTTTTATGTCAAAAAGTCGACGAGGAGATGAAAAAATAATCAACCAGACTTTAAAGACTTCAAATTCTTTTTCCGCAAACTTCGCGAAGTTTAGTTAGAGGTTTAATCAAAAAATGGTGACAGCTAAAACATCGCCCGAAATTAATTCCCTTGCAAAGGACATTCGTTAAGCCCATTTTAATGATCATGTTCAACTTTTCCGCTGGTTTACGAAGAGGTTAACGTAATCCCTTAATCCCATTTACATCACTAATTAAGTAAATGAGCCTGCACACCAACATACAGTATAGTGGAAAAAAAGAAAATATTGTCAAATTAAAATATCCCATAACGAAAAACACAGAAGGATTCGCCAAAACTAAGTTCCCTAAAATTCCCCTTTGAATATGTTCATAAATGTTATGCGTACAAAAAATATATATAAAGACATCCGGAAATTTCTGTTAACATGTAGCTATGTTTTATAAAACTTTGTTATATGTCTATTAATAATCCCTGAAAGTTAGACCCATTCAGCTGTGGGTTCAAGAAATAGTAGTTCCTTTCAAGCTTTTTGCCTGGTCTTGTGCATGGGTTCCGCTGGAATTTTGTTTATCCATTCAATGAGTGTTCTGTGAGCTCACCGTCCCGTTATAAAAAAGATACAAAGAGCCCTGTGATCGAGGTTGATTATGTCATTAAAATATGAACTTTGTCCTGCAGAGCAAGTACGCACGAGCTTACTATTCACTGTGCTAAACATAATTCAATGTCCCGAGGTCCCTTTTTATGCTTGCTCTACATCTTGCTTTGACAAAAAAAAGGTTTTGACTGTTGCTTTATAAACATACTATCTACAGAATGTATTTCAAAATATATTTCAAATGTGTTTCTATCCTTCTAGTTCTGTCAAAACAAAAAATAAGTACAATTTTAAAAGCTTGTTGAAAGTAACGACTAGAATGACTTGAGATGCCAGGAGACTCAGTATAACTTTTCTTACCACCAGGAAATCGGAGTAGTTAAGGTGGGAACAATTACATTGGGTCTCAAACGATTTTTCTGCTTTTTAATTGGTTAATTCTACTGTTCTATGCTCACGTGGTCAATATCGATAATCCTTTGTTTTGAGCGCGAATGGCCTCACACACCTAAACAAATATAAATAATTCTAGTATTATTTAAGAGGGTAAGATGTGACCACGCCGACTTTGTGCTCATTGGTTGATTGCAATTCGGGGTTTGCTATGAGGTGGATTTGAATTTTAGAGATTTGCTCTGACATTTGTTTGCGTCTACGCTTTCGTTTGAGAGAAACTCGTATTATTAACCTCGAAGAAAGCTTAGTTAACTAGGTTAGACTTGAGAAAGGAAAATGTAAAATTTGTTATGCAAAATTTATTTTTTACAAATTTCACAAAACTACAGGTCAAGCAAGAATTAAGTAAAATTTAAATAAATATTAACAATGAAAAAAAACATAATTTAAGCAGATACAAGGCATTCCAGTAACGATTTTTTCGAAATTTTGCAATGTACTAATTTTCAAAATAGCTATTTTATTTGTGCCTCAAAATTTATTTAGTTAGAATAGAGCATTCTCGACCCCAGAGCTCTTTGAGATATACTCGAAAGTAGTTTCGAGCTTATCTCAAAGAGCTCTGGGGACGAGAATGAGAATAGAGGTCTGACAAAAAAATAAAAATCGATAAGTAAACTCTGACGTACAAATGAGTCGGTCGCCGAAAGCAGTCAATCAGGCGTACAAACGAATGGAAAACAAGATAAATAGATTGACGAAAACATTAAGACAGTATATACAAGCAAGTGAACAATACGTAAGTCAAAAAATACAGGCGAGAGTGTGCGGCGAAAATGGTCGTTTGTCTGAAACAATAATTTAAACGAACAAACCAATTGGCAATATAAATCGAGCGTAGAAATAATAGGTTAGGTGTGCCAAATTTTCCTTGTACATATCTGATTAAAAAGATTCGTTTGCCGCGAGATAACGTAACGCGATTGCAAGTCTTTCGTCACATGTAGCTAATTGGACTTGTTCCGCCAAGTAACGTAGATATTGTAGTGAAATCAGATTTGATATTTGAACCAACAAAGTGTCACATCCATAACGCTAAATCTTGCGTTTTTAGCTCCTTGTTTTGATAATGTTGCTACGGGTATTCATTCTGTCAGCTTTAGATTCTAAGACTTAAACGCAATTTCTCTATTGCGGCAGTTAGAGAGACAATTTCAGAGATTATTTCATGTACGAAGGATTTGTAGATTGGTAATTAAAATATTGCTAGAAACTTTTGCATTGGGCTTTAAATACTGCCTTTTTGGTTCTTATTACTGCGGAAGAAATTCTGGTATCATCAGTATTAATAAAGTTCTTTCCTAGTGTTACAATCTTTCATTTAATTATTATATTATACCTGATCTATATTAGAAATAGCTTCTGTGCACGGAGACAATAAATCCAGATTCTTTTTAGCAATATTTTTTTCTTGTGCACTACCTTATATACCGATCTCAGAAAAGATACAAGAAATCTTGTTTTGCTCCTTCTTCATTCTTCTTTTCACTTTCACGTTTTAAGGTATTTTTACTTTCCCGACGTCGTGTTAGATCGTCGGTTTAGATGTAAGTATTTTTTACTAATTTGGGGGTCGATGATATTAAATGATCAAAAATGTTTCGTACATGAAATTTAATAGCGTAGATTGGCAGTTCCTTAAAAATGTAATTAACTATTTTAGAAGCAAGTTGCTGATTTAATGAAATCACACACAAGAGATAAAGTTGTGAAGGAAGCGACGTTCTGCGATAAGTCGGGAACGAAGTTTCTTTTCGGATTCTGCACTACAATGTAACCCTACTTTTCGGGTTATGCGCATGCGCATCAGAATAGTACAAATGCACGTGTCGTATTCTCGGGCAAGCCTCGGTCTTTATTCGCGTGGAAACATCGCAAACTTTAACTAAGAACGAAGTACTAAAAGTGGACAGAGTACGGATGAGCTGTATTCTAGCAAATGGACACATTATGAAAAATTAACCTTCCTACTCCAGTTTCCGGGGCATGAAAAAGCAGAGACACTGTAAAAGGAATGAGCAAAAATGAACAAGATGATGAAATCGACAAAGAGGTCACACCGAATAAAAGCACGAAGTCAATTGCTGAAAAGAAGCTCGATTTACTGTCAAAATGTACGGAAGCTATTACTTCTAGGTCCCAAGTGAAACCTCTTCCAAGTAATGAACCTCAAAAATTATCTACCTTTACTGTTTATATCGATGGAAAGCCCAAGGTACTTTGGATATGCAAACTGGACAATCTTATATGGACATGATCAACAAATGATTAAATGTTTGTCATTTTTTGTTAGTATTTGTAAAAAGTTTTAAACGTTAATAAAACTTATACTATAATGATACAAATATTTAGCTTATTTCTAAAGTTGACTATCGCTAACTGGAATCTTTACAGGACATTGAAGAGTATTCGATAGTTTTGAAAATGTTTGAGTTTGAACAGTATTCAAGTTATCGAGAGCCAACGGTACTTTTTCCTTTTTTAAGTAAAACATAGTTATCTAACAATAGTTCCATTGCCATTCAACAGCCCTATCATTCACAAAATAGTCCATAAACTTCTCTCTTACTGATTTTGCACTCTTAGATGAATTGTGCCCGGACCGTGGAACTTGTAATGCGATTTAACAGCAAAAGAGTTGTTAAATCCTGACCCACCGTCGCCATCTTAAATTAAAAAATGAATGACTTTTCTGAAAATTTGATTGTTTGATGAAACCGATTTGATAATCAGTGCAAATGAAAAATTCGATTCCATCAAACATTCGAATTTTCATCTAAAAACTTATCAAACAAAAATACGCTGTTTAATGAAATTTTTTGATGCATTTGCGCCCGCCTTAAGATAACCCTATTAATGGGTCGAGAGTGTCAATTATTTTATTATCGTTAAGCTGAAAGGCTTGCTGAAAAGAGGAAGATTAGCGTGAGCAAATCCATCAACTGGATACGAACGAGGTTAAACTTCCACCTAATTAGATCGTGTCTGTTATGCCTACGAGGATCTAGATCACCGTGGTCGAAACAGTCTGTTAGCGATGTTGATTTGAACCTGGTAAACCGCTGAAGCAAAAATAATCGATAGTTTCATTTGAGCGAGCACAAGAAAAAAAATAACAATAGCAACAAAAGAACTGTTAAATCTATATCTTAGTTGAATGTCTTGTTTGTAATGTATATGTTTCTATTAGCATAAAACAGTTTCGTGAAAAAAAAAAAATTAATGTGACTTTGGAGTGCCATACGCGCGTGGATGTGTTCCATTCGGAGTGTGCAGCTATACGAAGTACGACTCCGTATAGGCATACTTATATACGGAGTATAACTTCGTATAGCGACATGTTTACTCCGTATAGACGGAAATATTTAGTACAAAAAGCTGCGAGCGGCGCAGACAGCTTCGAGAGTATAATGCCGTCACTGGTTTGGCTAGACATTAGCGAATGCAACATGAGCGTCGAAGTCTAAACTAAGCATTCTTATTAAAAATTTACTCTGGGCTATTCCAGTTTAGAAAATCGTGCCTAAAACAAGCAAATAATTTGTGTAAGAAAAAAGTCTAAAATATGACACAAACATGCAGAGTACCAATTAGTATAAGTAGAACTGCCACCAAGCTTAATCTTTAGCTGATAATACAACGAACCTTATTAATTAACCTTTTCAACATTACAAACCGAGTCTCAAAAATTGGTGTTTTTTTACGTGGCAGGGTCGTTGTTCCGTATAGCATACTTCGTATATGAAGCATGTAACACTCCGTATGGTATACTCCGCATAGAATAATCTGTATGCCATAATCCGTTTGATGCAATCAAACTAATGTTCCCACACTCGTATAGCTACAACAATACACTTCGTTCGTTTACGATGGATAAAAAAGTAGGAAAATGATGTGCTTGTCTTTTTAACTTGTTCTTTATGGCGATTATTTTTTATTTTTTTCGGAAATAGTTTTAAACAGTCATATTGCAATGTTTCACTTTAAGAACATTCGTTGGCAGATTCCGTATAGCTAAACCAAACTCCGTATACAGGTGGACGTGATTTACTGTGTTACTTTCGCCGATACAAACTAGCCACTCAAGTCCTTATTCTTTCATTACAAATGGCGGATAAGATTTGAGCCACGAGTGCGTACTTCTCCTAGTAAAAATAGCATATTTTCAGTTACAAAATGCCTATTAATTGCAGATTTTACAAACAAAAATATCCAGAGGTAAATGTTTTCACTATTAGTTGAAACATGAGATAATATATATTCCTGAAGCAGCTAGCTAAAGTTTTAGCCTCTCGTCTGAGGAAAAACTGGTTTATTTTATGTTTGTGATTGTATATTATGAACATGTCTCGTTCATGATTTGCTGAATTTTATCAGGATAATAGTTGGGCTGTTAAACCTTGTTAAATATGTGGTGACCAGATCATTTGTCTAGGGACCATCATCAATCGATTTCCATCTTTTTTATGACCATAATAATAGATATGGCAAATTGAGACTTGACCCTGTCCCTCTTCCCCCCTCTGTTATACATGGTTTAAGAATAGATGAACTCCCGAGTGACGTTATTCGTTTACTTTTTAGCTGTAAGCTCTTTGGCTCTGGCATTTGCGTGGCAAGAAAAAAGATGCTAGGATTTGGTGAAAGAGGTCTTTTTCACGAGCAACTCCCTGTAAAATGGAAAAAGGGCAAATTTGGTGTTTTCCAGATTTCGCCTGTATCCATTGTAAAATTAAGAAAGAGTACCGGTAATCGGGGAGTTACAAATTCAGTAAGTTGGGGAGTTACGGAAAGGGAGTTGGGGAGTTAAGTCTACCATTTTAATTTTTGTAAAATTCTCCGTCGCCGAAACACCGGAAAAATATCTCAAAAACGAAAAGCGCAGCGATATAAACTCAACTTACCGAATCTCAGATTTTTTTCATAAATATTTACTTGGTTTTAACTGACCGCTTTTGCAGGGGTTCGCTTTTATTTCAATGGTTTTTCAATCATTAAATTTCTTTGTTTTTCATTGGGACAGTGGCGTCATTTCTCACTGGCCACTTTCACAAGGGTCCGCATTTCGTTTCTAATGATCTTTTAAGATTCTATTTCTTTGTTTTCCACCCAAGCCCGAGTATTTGCTAATAGCTGATACGGTAAAATATTGACCTCAAGTTTTCGCCGGACATGTAACTCGGTTTACCGTAGAAATTTGTAACTCCCTAACTCCCCAACTCGCAACTTCCTAACTTCCCGGTTTTGTAACTCGAACATTTCCTAGACTCATTAAGAAATACTTTTTGGTTCTAGTAAAGCATCAATCTTAAAACCCCACAGGAACTTACTATGTCAGAAAAACACAGAGTTGATGTCAACATTACTGCGTCTATCATAAAATTACGTGAGCTCAACATGCCTTTCCCAAAAATCCTGCACATAACTTTGACGGAAAACATAATGGCACTATGTTGGTATCACAAGTTTATTGGCGTAGATTTTAAAAAAGGCTTCATTTTAATCAAATTTTGTGAGTAAACATATAGGGCCTATACAAGTTTACACCGAAAATTTTATTGCAAACCAAGATGCAGATCCCGAGTATTGGATCATCAGCAAAAATTTTAAGAGAACTGGGACGAGCAAACGAGTGTCATTTTGGCAAAAAAATTTATATTAATCAATTCATCTTTTTAATATTTATGCATTGATAAAGTTTGAATGCACATCCCTTAACAGGTCTAAAATTACTGATGACAGAAAATGTTAAAATTTGCTATTGCTTAAATCCGACATCGTTATTTATGCAGCATAATTAAATCTGAAATTCTTTAAATGTGAATATCTTGATAACGAAAAGAGCTTTAAAAAAAGAATTAAAAAGCCTTGTTAACTAACTTTTTAAGCTCTATAATAAAGTTCAAACACTTGCGCAGTTAGTATTATGTAAACAAAATAAGATGTGTGTCATATACCATAAATATTTCATGTCTCTAGATTAGCTGATTACAATACTTTACAATATCTGTATGGAAGGCAGTGATAGCCACATGCTGTGTGAAAGAGGCCAGCATTTTTATGCAACAACTGTTTGCACATGTTTAGCATCAAGAAGGACAGTGATTCGATACAGTGTGATAATGCCTCCTCCAGTGTCGCTGGCCTTGTGTTATGTTAAGAAGGCTCCAAAGTGGAGACATTGATTTTGGTCTTATTGTAAAAGTACTTAAACATCATCATCATCATCATTCTCGGCTTAACATCCGTTTTCCATGCTAGCATGGGTTGGACGGGGTATATTAATGACCCTCTTCCAATCTGATCTAGACTGTGTTAGATCTAAACTCAACTTCCTCTGTATCAAGTCTGTCCTTTTAACCTCCTGCCAAGTCTTTCTCGGTCTGCCTCTGGGCTTTGCCCCAGTAACTATCAAGTCTCTACACTTTCTTACCCAATTATCCTCCTCCATTCTTTCCAAGTGCCCCAGCCAATTCAATTTTCTTATCTGGATAACATCTTTAATTCTACGGATACTTAGCCTGCTTCTTAGCTCATCTGAACTCTTTCTGTCTCTCAGACTGGCGTTACACATCCACCTAACCATTCTCATATCATTCCTTTCTAAACGGTCAAGATCTTCCTGCTTCACTGCCCATGTCTCACTATCGTACAACATAACACTTCTTACACAGGCCTTCTTACTACAACCTACCTTTTACCTCAATTGACAAGACTCTGCTAGTCAACAAAGGAAGTAACTCTCTGAACTTTATCCAAGCAGAACCTATCCTGCAAGTAACACTTCTTCCAACACCCCACCCCCTTCACTGCCCAACATATCACCTAAGTAAGAGAAGTTCTCAACTATCTCTAACGAGCCACTGTTGTACATCATTAAAGCTGGAAATACTTCATTCTCTATAATCTCACCTTTGCAACGCTTGCATACAAACTGAATGTTAGCTCTTAACCTTCCACCAATACTACTGCACTTCTTATGTACCCAATTGAGTTACTACCAACCCCTTTCCTGCAAACTCCACAAGGCCACTTTCCAACTACAAGGTCACACTTGGCTGCAATGCTACTAATCATGACTTTAGACTTTGCTGTGTTCACCCTTAGCCCTTTCTCTTCTAGTCCTTTCTTCCACTTCTCAAACTTTTCAACTAATTCTTCCATCGACTCTGCTATGAGAACCAAATCATCTGCATACAATAACTCCCATAGACAACCTGTTCTGAACTCCATCGACAGCGCTTCTAAGACTAGAACAAACAAGAAAACCGTCCGGTTTGATCACACATTCGTATTGTACACATACTTTATACTTAAATATTGTATTGATTATGTTTATATCTTGTATATATGGCAATGTTCTTGTTTATATAGACCTGTTGTATAATTTTTATTTTACTTGAAAATGGGTGTATGACACCCGAAACGTCGTAAAATGTTGTTTTAATTTATACACATACACATGATGTCCAAGTTTTAACATAAAATATTGTCAATCGAATTTCTAAGTCTCATGTAAAAACAACAAGAACTGAAGCAGTTTGAACACTCACACAACACTATGATGATAAATAATTAAAATGTATTTATTAAAATATAAAATATACAATGATAAAATTTGGTATAAAATATTAAGGCACAAACTTAGAGAAAGAGATGATGATCAATTGAATCATATTAAAAGTTGTGACTATTTTTCGATAACTGAGATATGGCTGGAGAGCACACAACTCGAGTCAATTTCGAACATTACCTTATAGTCAGAAATTTTCGCGACAACTAATTTTCGCGATTTTTGGGCATTTTCGCGAATTTAAAATGCCGCGAAAAAAATTTAATTGACGAAATCGCGAAAATAAAAACCGCGAAATATTTTCTTTTTTTCTTCATTTTTTAGACTCCACAGGGTGGCAGACGTAAAATTTTTGCAACAAAATAATTCTGGTGATACCCAGTTTGATAAAACCCGGGAAAATTAAGGAAGAAATGCACTTTTAAACACAATTTTAGAAGGCGGTTTGCCTTTTAACCTAAATGGCATTTTGTGTTATAAATCATTGATCTCCTTTTTTATGAAATTTCCTCTTTTTTTAAACTTTCCTGTCTAACTCTTACACCTATGCAACCTCTTCAGTTTTAATTCTTTTATCCCTAGTGACATTCCTAACCAGATACCAAAGGCCAGAAGAGGTCGGAGGACATGGGTCTAAAAGACAGTATGGGATTTCGTTTCAACATTTTCCTTAACGTCAATACCATTATTTAGGCAAACGCCGAGGCGAGTTTGAAAGGTTGTACTATCCTCGCTTGATCAAAAATAAAGGTTCTTCCGCTACCTTATTGATTATAACATTGACGCCTTTTATGAAAAAAGCTTCCTTTTACAGATGTCATTATTAGAGCAGAAAAACGCACTTAAAAATCATATTTTGTTTTTCCTCCACTCCGTAACTCTATGAAATTCGCGAAAATTAAATGTCGCGAAAAAAATTCAAGGCAACGAATCGCGAAAATAAAAATCGCGAAATTGTCCCAAAATTTTTATCGCGAAATTAAAATGTCGCGAAAATTTCTGACTATAAGGTATAACATTGTCAACATACAGTAAATCAAAACAATCATTTCAAGACAATGAACCGCCTCATTTGATGAATAGAATATATATCTACTGATTTCATTATTTTGGGTATACTATATAAAGCTACACGATAATAAGAAAACAACAAAAACACGCTGCTATACGCAAAAAAACAATACATAAACAAAAACTTTTGGTCAATATAGCGCGCTATTTGTGGTGGCTTTGATTTTGATACTATTCGCGCCCCTTTCAACTTTTCGTTACCACCATGACAGACCGCAGCCCATACTAAATCACACATTTCTACGAATGTGTGAAACAACAAAGGACTAAGTACAGAACCCTGATGTACACCAACATTTACACTAAATTCATCACTAAGTGAATCGTTAATCCTGTCACGACTTCTAGCATTGCTGTACCATCGTAACTAGCCACTCATCCATACCTAATTTTCTCATAGCCCACCAAATAACTTTACGTGGCACTCTATCAAAAGCTTTCTCTAAATCTACAAAGGCAAAATAGAGATTCTTTCTCTTTCCTAAATACTTTTCCTGAAGCTGTCTGAGTAAAAATATTTCATCTGTAGTGCCATGTCCTGGAACAAAACCAAATTGCATCTTATCTATATCAATTCTTTCTCTAAGTAACTTATCAATCACTCTTTCAATAACTTTCATTACTTGATCAACCAACTTCAAACCTCTATAGTTACCTCTTTCTAATGCATCACCCTTGCCCTTCAAACAATTCACTATTACACTCGACTGCCACTTACTCGGAATAGCACCATCAGGCCTTTTTAGGAGAGGCGTGCAATAGCACGCGCACTCCTCCACACACACACCAAATGGCTTAGGCGTGCTATTGATAGCACCTGCAAAATGACAAATTTTATAAGAAGTTAACCAGTGCAGCACACCCAAAAGCACACCTAAAATACTTGAGGCGTGCTTTTTGCCACACACGTATCAAAATTTTCCTGAAAAGGCCTGCACCATCCTTTATAATCTAATTAGCAAGACTTGTAATAAGCTCAACTCCAATATATCCAGATGCTTTTACCATCTCTGCAACAATACCTGATACTCCTGCAGCCTTGCCAATCTTCAATTTCCTAATAGCCTCCACTACCCATTCTGTCTTGATCTGCACAGCTGGCCCTTCTACAACATCATCATCAGACAAATTATCCTCATCCCAATCAAACTCAGTGTTAAGCAACCTCTGATAATAATTCTTCCAAGCTACCCTTTTCTCCTCCTCTGTGCTAGCCAAAACACCTTCATCATTACGTATACACTTCTCACCTACAACATCTTGATTAGTCTTCATCATTTGCTTTGCTATCTTGAATACCTCATTGCGCTGGTCTTCCCTTCTTAACACATCTGCAAATCTGTTTCTCTCTGCTTCTGATTTTGCCTTATACACTGCTGTACGAGCACGACGCTTAGCTTCTAAGTAAATATTTTTACTACCACCTGACTTCCACTCTTTCCAAAGTTTCCTCTTTTCCTTTATACACTGGTCAACCTCATTATTCCACCACCAGGTCTGTCTATGTCTAGGTGGTCCTTTCGTCCACCCACAGGTATCATCAGAAGCTTCTAGAAGACAATTCTTCAAAATAATCCAAGTACTTTCAACATTGTCACTATCACATTGACCATTGTGGGCTAACTGCTGAACTTTTGCACTAAATTGTCTTGCTACAATCTCTTCCTTCAGCTTCCAGGGCTTCTTTAACACTCTTCAAGATAATATCACAAACCAGCAACCTATGCTGGGAAACACACTCTTCTCCCGATATAACTTTCACGTCCTTCACCACTTTCTTGTCTGACTTTCTAACCAGGAAGTAATCTATCTGTGTCTTACAACCACCTGACTCATATGTTATCAGCCTACTCTATCTCTTACTGAATGATGTGTTGCAAACCACCATGTCCGTTGCCATTCCAAACTCAAGCAATCTCTCCCCTTCCTTATTTCTGCTCCGAAATCCATAGCCTCCATGCACACCTCTATAACCTTCAGATGACTTCCCAACATGACCATTAAAGTCGCCGCCCACCATGACAAGTTCAGTGTCTCCAAACTTCGATGTGACTGCTATTAACTCATCATAAAACTTATCTTTATCTTCCTCACTGAGTCCACACTGTGGAGCATAAACTGACAGAAAAGTGACAATCCTATTACCTATCAAAAACTTTATCACTATAATACGACTATTAACACGCATAACATCTCAAAAGTATTATTAGACATTTTGTATGGTTTTAGTTGGATAAATACATATTTATTTTTTCAACGTCTCTGTTATTGAATACAAATAAGGGTAAATACTATCCATACGCTGTTTTCGTAAAAGTACATACGAATAGCAATACAGCATATTTGTCACAGATTATGATTATAACAGTGTGTACAAATATCCACTGCAGATTTTTGTCACTCGTTATTGCGGTTAAGAGGGGGGGAGAGAGAAGGTGGTTATGAACTTATAACAGACAAAAACCTATTAACACAGGTCTAAATAAATTTTCGAAGGTCTTATCTTGTCACATTTTTGTTTTCACGTGGGCGCCAGTATTATATCCTGCACCTCTGGACCTCTTACTGTGTTTTAAATCGCATATTTCCAGATGCACTTGCATTTGCCATTTTTGGAATTTTATAAAATTTTGCTGCAAAACAAGACCTGAGAGCATAAGTGAAAACATCAAAAGAAAAACTGCAAAATGCTTAAGAGCATCTTCATTCTGGCATTTTTGTACATGATTAAAAAGATGGTATCCTAATTCGGAAATTGTGTATTGCAGTCTATGTCCAGAATATTTCAGTGCATGTGCTGCAATTTGCACATGTAGTTCAATTTAGATGTATGCTATGACGTGCCATTTATCACACATCATAGCATTTTTAAGTGTTATTTTTAATAAATCTCTTTATAAAGTAAAGTTTAAAATGTTGAAAGATGCAAAAATAAAAATATAAAGGGCTATGCAAAGCATAGAAAGTAGTGGCTACTTTTGATTTCTTATTTTACAACTTAGGGTATTCCTGTGGTCTAGGAGGAGGCTGGATGGGGGTAGGTACTAGCTATTTCTATAGCGTAGCAGTGCTCCTTTTACGATCTCTCTCTATAACACAATCCAGAAGAACATTATTTTTCCTTATTCTGTTCTAATCTATTTATACCTTTGCAATCACATTGAGCACATTGAAATGATTTGCTTTTGGTAATAGAGCAGTATGGCAAGTAACATTTCTAGTTGTTATTGACATGAATTTTGCAACCCAGTGTCCAGGACTTAATTATTAATTGCTGTTAAAAATATTGAAAAACGTTAAAATTAGATGTATATATAGATGATAATTTCATATTTTATTTTTGCTACCTTCAAGCAACAGGTAGTCATTGAAAATATTAAAATAAATTTAAAAAAATACAATTAACAAGACACATACTATCTCCTCCCCATTGTTGCAATTCATGTTATCATACACACTGTAATTGCTGAGATATAATTGAATAACAAAATTATACACTAAGAAAACTTAAATATACATAAAAAACAACAATTATACTTTAGGTTTAACCCTAACGAAACCTAAGGGACAATAAAAACTTTCTAAAAATTAGTTTCGAATACTAGATCTTAAAATAAAAATTTTTAACACTTCAGATCAAATGATGCACCTGGTTCTTTTTGTGTGACATCAATGAAAAGAATCATTCTAGATGACATTGTATTGCATTTTGAATAAGTTTGTAAAATAAAATAGCTACATGGAAAAAACTATAATAATAAAATATATGAATTTATATATTTATATAAAACAAAATTGTCTACGTGACAGAATATACTAGTCGTAACACCCTCCCCTGGTACGATTACTAAAATTATTATTCTTGATTAAAATATGCTAAATATAGTATGGTGAGACTACACCTCAAATAGACATGCCTTAAAAAAATCACGGTAAAATATATTTTACAGAACACCCTTCACCATTGTGATTGTTATTTACTAGTCTCAAATAATTGAATTGTTTTTATCCTCAAAGATATTAAGCATGTAAAGATTAACCAGCGATTTTAAGAGATCAAACGATCATTGTTCTATTTATGAAACGAAATTTATACAGCAAGGTTTCAATGAGGATTTTACAAACTGTTTTGCACGTGCAATGTATAGGCATTGAATTCATGCTTAACAGTAATTTGCACATGCAATCTATCGCTTGTCTAAACTATTTTGCATGCGTGCGATCGTACGTGTCTCCGGACATTGACTGATATTGACCAAAGAATGTTATGTATTTCGCAAATTGCAATTTTAGTCCTGGTAGTGTTTCTCTGTGTTTCTTTTTTAAGCCTTGAGATTATATATTTCATGTATATGTATTTCTTTTCACATAGATTGATGATGTTGTCATGGTCAACGTTCGCTCCATCGCGGAGATGGGTGCATATGTTCACCTGCTGGAGTACAAAAACATAGAGGGTATGATCCTGCTTAGTGAGCTGTCAAGAAGACGTATTCGTTCCATCAACAAATTGATTAGAGTTGGGAGATCTGAATGTGTTGTCGTTATTCGTGTAGATAAAGATAAAGGTAGTGGATTCTTTTTGATGTGTAAATTGTAATTTTATAAGCATGACAAAGCTAAAATCTTTCAAAAGTTAAATTAAGCCCTTGAAATTTTTAAACATTTTAGCCTTTTTCCCTGAGCATTCATTTGATGCTATGTTTGACACAGAAGGGCATATTTTACAAAGGCTATAACCTAGCAGTAGCTTAAGAAATTTGTAAAAGTTACCTACTTTTTAGGGCAATTATTTCAGAGAAAAAACTTTTCCGAATTACTCAACATTTTTCACAGGAATGAGAAGATTTCATGGAGATTACTGAAATTAAACAGTGTGATTAGTATTATTGCAATCAGTAATTAAATCTGTAATATCTTTCTGTCTCTATCCTTTGTCTCAAGAAAATATCCCCTTTCACTTTTTCATACTCAATTCCAAACCAGTTTGTGTGGAGAATATTAAATTTTTGTGAATCTGTCATCTTTTTTTTTGTGAGAATTAATTACACCACAAATAATATATATTGACTGCAAACAATATCAGTCCCTCGCAACATCCTTTTTAGTCAAGAAAACAGTGAAGGATATTTAATGGTATGTGTTTGGTAAGTTTTCTAGGTTTTTTATATACACATCAAGTATTTATACAGATCTAAAGTTTCAGCCATTTATGAATGTAATGATAAATTGAGGCTGCAAGTTAGAGTTTAATAATCCCTCATGTTCAGAAAGTGATGCCAAACCTGCTAAACCTTTGTCTGAATCAGCAAACTTATATAATCACACATTAAAAATCTAAACTTCGACAGTATGCAGTTCCCCATAACCATAGAGACATACCAAAATTCAAAAACACAACAACATCAAAGTAAATGTTTTCGGATACAATTAAGTTATAAAAATCATAAGGTTCATGGGAAACGAAGACGCAATTGACCTCAGAGGATCATGACCAATTGCGCTCACCTGAGGTGCCGAGAGTTTTTTGAATGTAGACTTTGGTGTACCTAGCTCACTTTTACACAAAAAAATTATTACTTGTCGTATATAAAAAATTAAAAATTAAAAAATTTATGGCAAGACCATGCTGAGACTAACCCTAACCCTAACCCTAATTCTCACGAAATACAACCATTACAAAATTTATTGAATAAACTTTAACCAACCGGATACTCCAACCCAATGTACAAACACACTTTCTTTCAACCTCTTAATAATACCTCTCCAATTTTCAATTACACTAGTCACCTCGTCAATCATTTTAACATTGGAACGTTGATGGGAATTAAAATAAAAAAGCATGTTCTGTTGACGTTAAATATTTTTTGGTATTGCCAAATAAACCTGAGTCAACAACCACAAAGAATGCAACCTATGTCTACCACTAATACTCAAATCCAACAACGGTTGTCTCCTCTTATTCAACCTTTCATCATCAATAACGTCATCCACAATAAACAAATCTCACAACCTGCCAATTCCCTATAAACCCAATAACTACAAACAACTTATCACCAGGTTCTACCAAAAATACACAATCATCAGTCGACAACTACTTCTTTTCCAAAAAGTCTTATTCCACCTCAAAGTAGAACACAAAACCACAATATATTCAAAATCACCCATATAGTCATCGCACAACAAAACCAAAACTTTCCACAACCCGTCGGTCCCACAAATAACGTCGTACAAGGATCCTTCACAAACGTTTTAATACAAAAAAATTGGAGAATGTTTCATCGTTAATATTAATGTGTACATCCATATACAAAAACATATGTGCATTCATCTTCCCCTTATCCTCAACTAACTGTCTTCTCTATCTCTAAAGTAACACCTTCTGAAGCATTTTCCCCCCTTTATCACTTTCATGACATCCTCCTTCTGCACATTTCCATACTTCTGCAATCAACCACTAGCAAAATGTTTCTACACCTCTTTTCACTGATGATAGGTTCTAAGACCCAAACTAAACAATTGATTCGGATTCCCCTTTATGGTCATACTCACCTTATTGATCTTAGGATTGTAAAACTTTTTGTTATCTCTACCAACCCATCTTCATTGTCAAACAAAATCAATATACCCTTTAACGATCTAGAGGGTGTATTAAAACCAAAATTCCAAACAGTATCAGCCTTATCAACAACCACTGTTGTATGCCTCAAAACCCTATCGTACAAAATCCCAGTATTGGCATAATTCATCCTAACCTCGTTTGCCAAAGCCTTGTTAAATCACACGAAGTGTGATATGTTGGTTTACCCTTTCGTCGCGGCAGCAGTGGCGGCGGTCTTTAGCGTAAACTGAAATCTGATGCTGTTGTGCTTTCCTGATATTAAGATAAGGAAGAAAACCTTTATCTTCAGCTGTTTTTATTGAAGTTTGGCGCTTATTTGAGATGAAGAAAGAAGCTATTGTTACTGAAATTTTTCAAGCAAAAATGAAGTAAAGTGAAAAATTATTTTTAAATGACTTGAAGGATGACTTGAAAGGACTTAAGTCTTATGTCACAATACGTAATATTTCTTTCTGATTGTAGAGTTTCTTATAGCAAGCCAGAATTTAGAGACTTTATGCAGTGAAATTTTTAGTCTTTCTTTTCATTGAAACAAACGAACAAGCAAACAAACAAAAAACAATTTGTGATGCTCTCTAGGAAAATCGACCACTTCTCTTTTCGTATTAAAAAATACGAAATACGGAAATTTCGTATTAAAAAATACGGATTTCGTATTTTAAAATACGCGTATTTTTAAAAATACGAAATACGAATTTTCGTATTTTTAAAAATACGCAATTCTATTTTTAAAAATACGAAATTCTATTTTTAAAAATACGAAATTCGTATTTCGTATTTTTTAAAAATACGAAATACGAATTTCGTATTTTCGTATTTTTAAAACTATTAGTGTATCAAGTGAGTGGTTGAATAAACTGAATAGAAAAATTACTCAATTTTACAAGTTTGTTTTTAATAGGTTTTAAATTGGCTCAATGATTTCACAGGGACGTTTTCTCGTTATTTTATAACGAAGTACGGCAACTTTAAAGCTTCGCAGGGACGTTTTCTCGTCACTTTAGAATGAAATACGGCAACTTCAAAGCTTCGCAGGGACGTTTTCTCGTCATTTTATAACGAAATACGGCAACTTTAAAGCTTCGCAGGGACGTTTTCTCCTCATTTTAGAATGAAATACGGCAACTTTAGAGCTTCGCAGGGACGTTTTCTCCTCATTTTAGAATGAAATACGGCAACTTTAAAGCTTCGCAGGCACGTTTTCTCCTCATTTTAGAATGAAATACGGCAACTTTAAAGCTTCGCAGGGACGTTTTCTCGTTATTTTAGAACGAAATACGGCAACTTTAAAGCTTCGCAGGGACGTTTTCTCGTCATTTTAGAATGAAATACGGCAACTGTAGAGCTTCGCAGGCACATTTTTTCGTCATTTTAGAACGAAATACGGCAACTGTAGAGCTTCGCAGAGACGTTTTCTCGTTATTTAATAACGAAATACGGCAACCTTAAAGCTTCGCAGGCACATTTTCTCGTCATTTTAGAACGAAATACGGCAACCTTAGAGCTTCGCAGGGACGTTTTCTCGTCATTTTAGAACGAAATACGGCAACTTTAAAGCTTCGCAGGGACGTTTTCTCCTCATTTTAGAATGAAATAAGGGACGTTTTCTCCTCATTTTAGAATGAAATACGGCAACTTTAGAGCTTCGCAGGGACGTTTTCTCGTTATTTTATAACGAAATACGGCAACTTTAAAGCTTCGCAGGGACGTTTTCTCGTCATTTTAGAATGAAATACGGCAACTTTATAGCTTCGCAGAGACGTTTTCTCGTCATTTTAGAATGAAATACGGCAACTGTAGAGCTTCACAGAGACGTTTTCTCGTTATTTAATAACGAAATACGGCAACCTTAAAGCTTCGCAGGCACATTTTCTCGTCATTTTAGAACGAAATACGGCAACCTTACAGCTTCGCAGGGACGTTTTCTGGTCATTTTAGAATGAAATACGGCAACTTTAGAGCTTCGCAGAGATGTTTTCTCGTTTCATTTTTTGTATTAAATTATATAATCGTTTCGTGAAAAAAAATTAAAACATTTAATTCGTTTCATAATACGATTATGAGACGATGTAAAAAAAATAATGAAACGATTCCTATATAATGAAAATCGTTTCAATTCAAAAATGAAAAGATCTCGGAGACGATCCCTTACTTTTTTTATGTTTTCGAATTTTAAATCACAGCGTATTTTTAGAAATGCGTATTTTTAGAAATACGTATTTTTTTATACGAATTTCGTATTTCGTATTTTCAAAAATACGAAATCCTTATTAAAAAATACGCGTATTTTTAAATACGAATTCCGTATTTTTTGAAAATACGAAATACGGTTTTTAAAAAAATATGCGTATTTTTAAATACGCAATTCGTATTTTTAAAAATACGAAATACGGAATTCTATTGTTTTAAAAATGCGAATTAAAAATAGAAGCGGTCGATTTTCCTAGAGAGCATCACATTTTCATTATAATGTGTATTTCGCTATGTATTTAAGAATCGTAGCTAAGGGGTCCGTTACACGTAGCAAAGTTTGCAATAGCAAATAACATACAAGTACTTGTGCAAGTACTTGTACAAGCAGTTGTGCAAATTTTTATACTTGCACAAGTTTTGCCGATTTCCAATAAAAAACAAATGTGAGTTTTTGCGCGCTCATTTTAAAAATGATTTGCGAACAAGAAGACATTGTTTTAATTCTGGCGCTATCGCTGGCAGTAAAAGTGAAGACAAGTCAGTGCAAAAAAAGAAAGCAATGCAAATGTTTCTGAGTGTGACCATGGTTATTAGATAGACAAACGAAAAGGGTTTGCAATATTTGAAGTTTACACTTTTCTTGAGTTACATATTTTCTATATCATGCAAATTCTTCGAAATCATTCTACCAAACAATTGTTCTTGGGTTTGGCTTCCATTAGAACTCAGGTTTAGGTTTGCAACTGCGGAAGACGTCTGACGAGGCTCATCCAATCGCTCTAACGCTATTAACATAACTCTGTCTGCAACAGATACATCTTGATCTTTTTTGACACTAGATGACTTTTTTCGTTTATGGTTGAACGCCGGCGTAGGAGTTTCATCATTACCATTCGGATCTTCGTCCACATTGAAGTTGGATTATGTGGCGTGAGGAGTAATATAATCAGATAAGAAGCTATCCATCTCCCCATAAAAAGGCCATTGGGGAGTGAAAACCTCATCCGAACCTGCTCCACTTTTCTTTGAAGCTCGGACTTTAATTGACCGTAATACTATCTCAAACCGACCATTTTCTTTTGTATGTCTTTGACTGGCATTACCAATTCGTTTGAAATCAACTCCAGCGCTATTTTCCTTCTTCTCGCATTATGATACTCTGCGTAGTTTGAGTTAAAAAGGCATTCGTGTAGTTGCCACGCTGCAATTAGTTGTCCCACCATATTATCTGTCCAACTATCAACTTTCTTTTTTTTTATTTATTGCCTCCATCTTCAACGAAATATTTTTCATACACGCCACAAAACTATTCACACCACACTTTTTATTTTCATCAATTCGATATCCTATTGGCTCAATTATAATGAAAACAACAATGAAAACAAAAGTTTAAAGTCATTGATCGGTTAACATTCCAAACTTGATCGCAACCTATTGTTTATTTGCTATAGCAAACGTCGATTTTTTTAAATCATTTTAAAAAAATCAGAACTTGCACAAGTTCTGGTACAAGCCCATGCGCAATGCATAATAGCAGCTGTTACACATAATATTGCATTGTACAAGTACTTGCACAAGCACTTGTATGTTATTTGCTATTGCAAATTTTGCTACGTGTAACGGACCCTTAAGGATTTGTGTGTCGTATAATTTATTGTGTTTTATCTGGATAATGTTGTATTAACATATAAAGTTGAAACTTTTTGAAAAATATAAAGTTTATGTTTTTATTTTATTTTTCTACACGTGCTCTCACAAAAGCAAAACTTATATTCGGTTTTGCTTTCTTTCTGCATATTCTTTTGAAATAATCTCTCACGCGCAGAGGACAAAGCTTGCATATAAAAACCATGTGTTTTTGAAATGAAACGTTTGTTCGGAGTGATAAGAATGTTTGATAAAAAATTTGAAAAAATGCAGAAAGTTTCACGACCTCGTACACAGGGCATTCCTAAAAATCTTAATCAACACGTCAGAGGTCGGCTTTATTCTTAGCTATTTTTTCTTCCTCTTTTGACGCACCATGTTCTAATTAGTTTTATGAACAATTTGGTTTGAATTTTATCCCCCCCCCCCCCCCCCCCCTCAAATACAAAATATTGTATCATATCAACATCTTTGCAGGAACGCGTAGACTGAAATGTTTCTTCGTTATGTGTCATTTCAAACCGACCACGGTTTCTTGTTATTATCAACTTCATATTCCAAATTTATCGTATACGAAGCATTCTTATCCGCACTCGCAATAACACTCCTATAATCATTAAACATTAACTTGTAATTCAATCTCTCCGATAATCCAGATTGATGGAAGCCAAACACTTTACCAAACTGATTTTCCTCCTCATTCGTCTTAACATCATCATCATCCTTTGCGCCCACCCTCAACTTCTATAAATTCTCACTCCAAATACCCTGACGAACCCCATCCATCCCTCTGTCCACTTATCATCCACAAATCCCTCCAACACATCAACTTATCAAAATTGTCAATAGACACAAATTTAGGTGACATCTTAATGACAACTTTATTAACAATTGCCCTACCCAAATTATTAACAACGGTTGCATCACCATCCTTGCTATTATTAAACAATAACCCTGGGGTACCAGGAACAACAACATCATTGCATAGATTGGGAAACCTAACTGTCAAAAGTTGATTCTGTTCTGTTCGTGCTTGGATTACTAGTGACCAATATATGCTGTTTCAAACTTTTAATTCCACGCAACTTTCTAAGACTTCTCGTAGGTAGTAAGGTATTCCCATAAATTTTCTATTCACCCAGATTTTTTCCTATATTGCAAAACAACCTCGATAGGAAGTCCATGCTAATTTCATTTCCATTACCTTTTACAATACTAACATTTAAAGAATGAATACACAACCATCCCAACCTCTTATACAAAATATTCTTAGGTTCCACATTTGCAGCGCTTCCATACTGAATCTCTTCCGTACACTTTACACCATCGACTAAATCATCACAACTATTCAACTCTTCCAACCTAAATGGTAACAACCTAAGACCATCAAACATATCAAACTTCTCAATTATTTCCCACAAATATTTAGGCATAACAACATCATCAATACTAACCTTCCTACTTTGCCTATCAAAATTATCCCCCAACAAGTTCCATAAGCTCACTAAATGTATAAAATCCTGCCTTCAAGATCTACCTCTAGACGAAACCCTCTCATCCACAAGAACATTATAACCAGAAAAAAATAAAACTACACTAACCTGCCCAACCTCAATATCATTACCACCACCAACAACACTCTGAACCAACCCACAAGTCGTACTACTATCTCTAATCCTCACATACATTTATAGCCCTCAACATCACCAAGCCTGACCAACATATCTGACGGCAACATATTGACTCCATAAGCCACAGGAAAATCAACTTTACTCCTGGCATATTTCAACAAACTACCATATCTCCTAATATCACTATAAACATCAAAAACTCTCACCAATAACCCCAAGTTTTTAAAGATATTCCCTTCTGACATCTGCATAGTAAATACTTCTCTTTGCACCAACGTGATTAACGATCAACAAAATAACAATATTCCCTCGCACTTTCAGAAATCAACAGTAAAGCATTCCTCGTCAAACCTCTACTTTTATTAATTATTAACCTCAAATAAATATAATTTTCTAACTAATCACCCTGACCATTCTTACATAAACGACCTCTCAGGGCCATATTTCATGCCCCTATCAGCAACATATTCATCACAAACACTATTATAACCCTCACCCGACCAAACATTAAAATATTGAGAAAACTCACTTTCACAATGTAGCTTCACCTTAGAAGTGTGTAATATCCTCCTGACATGATAATAAATATGAAACCTATAACAGGGTGGCCATGCCTCATCTAAAATCATCTATTTTTCCTCAAAATTTTTCATTTTTGCGAAAAAAACTCCTCTAAATTCAGCACAAAATCTCCTTTAAAATCCTCCTTTTCTTTGAAAAAAGATTTGTGCCCACCCTGTATAAAGAGATTTTAACATCCCAAAGCCTTTCTCTAAATGTTCAGCAGAAACACATAAACACGTAGAGGCACAATAAATAGCAAACCCAAGCTGCACAGACTAATAACTAAAGTACCTATCACTACCCCACAACCTCATTCATATCCTCCCTATTATCAATTAAACCTGGGTGACCGGTATGTGTAATACTGAAAATATAATGCGTAAACACATCAGGAAACTGAATATCAAAAAAGTCCACCAATTTCACATATACCCGATGTTTATGTAAGTCCCTTACCCTTAACGGATAACCGCCAATTCTGTAATCCCTTCCTTTCCCAATTGGATAACTCACACCTGGTTGTACTAATAAATAATTTCCTTGTAAGATATAATATAACTATTCCCCCTACACCAGCAAATGTCATCCATAAATGATCAGCAACGATATTCACAGTCTCCTTAACAGCATTAAACACCCATGCCACAACAGACCCAGTAAGATCACCCTCCACAGCCAACACAATAGTACTAATTGTCTCACCGATAGCTGTAAGAACAGACGCAATGGTAATCCCCTGCTCCCAAAACAACTTCATTACCCTTTCCCTCAACGCCACATTAGTTTTCATCAACTGCTTAAACGATTCCTTAATATTCGCAACCTTACCAGACAACTTATTCTTGAAAATCGAATTTTCTTCCTCATGTACACCTAAATCATCCTTCAACTTCACAATCCTATCCTCAACCCTAAATGATTATATGGAGTTAAGACTCCATATAATCATCACTCAACTTATCACCCTCTCCGGCAATTAAATATTTCTGCTTCTCATACTCCATATCCAAATGATCCTTTGCCATAACATATTTCGCTGTAGCAGTCTTCAAAGCACCCCTAAATATTCTGCAATGACTTATCGGAACCCAATACTTCCTAAACTCAAGCGTCTGTCCATCCACATCAATATTTCTTGGAGTCTCAACGTCCCCAACAATCTTATCCATCATCCTAACCAACTCATCACCCACAACTCCTCTACTTCACCAGCATCTAGTATCTTATGCACTATCTCCTCCATCTCAATTTCCTGGTCAGCTGTATCATCAACATTTTCATCATTAACATCCCCATCGAATCCTGCATATCTATAGGTTTATCCATTTTGTTATTCCTAACAAAAAAAGAAATGGGAATCGAAGATGTCTATCCGAAAATTCCATCTGCTCCACCGGAAGAAAAACAAGCAAACTTCAGTAGTGGTATCGTAAATGGGTACTTAGGTGAAGTGAGACCGACAAAGCAGAAGCTTGTAGATAAGTATAAAAAACAGGTCCGTAGAGTGTAATTATGTTAGTGGGGCTGAATGTGTTATTGCTATGTTAGGCGCAGGAGCATTAGCATCAGCACCCACAATCCTCGTATTACCAGGATCTCTATCATTTGGATGTCTGATAATAACCCTAATATCACAGGATTTAGATGACGGAAAGATTAATAATGATAAGTTTAAAAGGCAAGAGATGAATATATTGTGATTACTAGGGAAATCAATAAGGTGAGTATTAAGTCAAAAAACGATCAAATGAATCTGATATTGGAAAAAATGGACGGCCTCGAGTCAAAGCTCTATTCTGCAGCATGATTTTTATAAGTTGTTTTTCTATAAATAGATAGGATTTATTATGGAGATGGTGGGTATTGGAAGGGTTTCTCGGCAGTGGATACGTTGGCGAGGGCAGCTGGTGTTAGTAGAGATGATGCTAAGACATGGTTAAGGAAACAACCAACATTCCAAATTACATACTAAGACCAAATTTATAATATCACTTATTCTTAACACCAAACAAAAATCTATCGAGCTGACCTCCTATACGTTCCACACGACAACTATATACGAAAAACATACAAATACGCTCCGTGTGTTGTTGATGTTGCATCCAGATACAAAACAGCATACCAACTTACCTCAAAAACAGCATACCAACTGACCTCAAAAACAGCATACCAACTGACCTCAAAAACAGCAAAGGAGACAATGACTGCGTTTAAAAAAATATACAAGATAACGCCAATAATGTACCCTGATTTAATAATGGTCGAGCATGGTGAGGTGTTGTTGGATGTGGGTACCTCTGTGAGATATTTGTATGAGGCTGGTTAATTAAAGGGTGGTTGGAGAAGGGCGACGGATCCAAATTGGTCGTTGGATGTGTATAAAATTGTGAAAAGGGGTATTGGTGTCAATCAACCGATGTTGTATTATTTGGATGGAGTGAATGGATATTTCGTTAGGGAGGAATTGTTGGTCGTTTAGTTTTAACTAGCTGTCAACCAGGCTACTTTTGTTGTGTTTTTGTTTTTATTTTGTTGTGCAGGTAGTTGTGTAGATTGTTATTTTTTGTTGCATTTTTATTGTGATTTGATATGTAGCTAGTTGGTTAGGTAGTTGTGATTTTGTTGTGCGGTAGTTGATTAGCTGGTTGTTAAATGATTAAGTATTTGAATTTATTTGTTAGTGCCGGGTTGTTTAGTGGATTTTTGTATGTTTTTGGAAATTTAGTGAAAGTGATGGAAGGTTTAGTTGATGTTTGTGTTGTTGATAGTGGTGTTAGTGTGAAACGTGGAAGATTGATTGCCTATGTTAATGGTGGTGCGAAGCAATATCTCGGGAAACATTATACAGAGGAACAGATTGGTGCTTTGTCGGCAGATGATGTTGAGAGGCTTAACTCGCAATACGAGTCTAGATTGGGGGCTGCGATGGTGAAATCATTGGGGAAAACAATTATTAGCCTTTATTCAAGTGTTGTTTCAAATGCTCTTGGTTTGGGCGATAGTGAGTTAGAGGATGATTGGGGAAGTGATCGTTTTTGGAATGCAGCTTTGCCGAGAGTTAAGTGTCATTTTTATTATAGGTTTGGTTCCTATTTTGCACCTTTATGTGTTGTTATAACTGGAAAACATTATTTGAAAAAATCTTGGAGTGATAAAAATTGAGGAGGAGGAAATAGTGACGAAGAAGGAAAATAATCCGAAAAGGGTGGAACAGGGGAAGAGTCTAATCGGAAGAGAAAGGAGGAGTTATTAAGGGGTGTGAAACGTATTGAGAAGAGAGAGATATAATATGAGAGGGATAATGGTTATATTTATTTGGCTGGTGGTCTGGTTGTGTTATTTTGTGGAGGTGTTTTTTAGGAAAAGTCGTGATGTGGAGGTGATAAAACCTGTTGTGGTGCAAGAGTATATGCAGGAAAAATTCAATCCAGATGGATTAAAAAAATCCTTATCTAAATGAGTGAAGTTAAGGAACTTAAGAATGACCTCTATCGTGCCACCGTTGTTAGTGGATTAAGTATTGGTTATACGATGTTGTTGAAGAGCATTTTTAAGGTACCTGCAACGAATTTACGTAAAGTGAATTTCAGTGACTCTGTCAAGTTGGTTGGGATTGACTGAAGATATTTAGGTAATAAAATGTTGATTTATTTCAGTCATATGGCTGTTGATCATGAACATGATTTTAATGAGTAGTTAGTTGGGAAGGTTTATAGCAAGTTGGGGATAGATGAAAGTAGGATCAAGAAGGTTATTGCTGATAATTCAAATCCTTTAAATACCGAAGGTGTGTTGCGAATTGTCAGGGATAACATCCAGACCCTAATGTTAAACCTATTGAGGATACCGTGAAAAGATACGCAAGTCCTGAGATTATTCGTATGGCTGTTAAGGATTATACGATAAGTAAAGAAGATGATGTGTTTTTGATGAAATCTATTGTCTCGCAGTATATCGATGGTATTGGTTTGTGGGTGCATTGTGGATATGATTGGAGTATAGTTACGAGGGGCAATGGTAAGTCCATAAGGTGTGTGCGCGATATAAATATAAATATAGATGTTGAAGCTATGGGTGTCTTTTCTAACTATATTTTGAAGAAGTACATTTTAATATTCAAAAGCCTACCTTTGCTAGCGATGGAACCCCAGTAGACATAAAGGTATCACGTAATGCAACTTGTCCTGAGTCGTCGTTGCATGATTTAGGCAAAGTTGATTTTGCGATAACTCACAGCGTTACTGACATGACTGTTTAGTTGCAATAAGACGACTCTTGGTAGGTTTTCAATCCAACAATAATGTCCAAATATGTATAGTAGATCAATTGCGTCTTTGTTTTCCGTGAACTTTATAAGTTTTATAACTTCATCGTATCATAATACGTTTACTTTGATGTCGTTGTGTTTTTCGATTTTTGGTAGTCCTTTTTGGTTGCGCAGAACTGTATACCGTTAGATTTTAATTTGTTTCTTGTATTTTGATGGTCTTTGTGGGTCCTTTGGTTGTGGATGAAGCGTTGATAGTATTGTGTACATAAAATATTTGTTGTCATTGTTTTTGACGTTTATTACGGCTTAGAAACGAAGTGAGTTAGAATCAGCTGCTTTTTACTCCAGGATCGACCATTTCTATCTACTACTATATATAATGATGTCTAAAATACCCTTGAGAACTGAAGGGTTTCTTAAATATCCCTATTTGAAAGCATTTAATTTTTCTGTGTTCACTTGTGTTGCAATGTAATTATCACAATAACCAAATAGTGTGTTAAAAAATAAGTTTGTCTTGTTAGCTTTTTGTTCATTTACCTCTCGAATACTACATAATGTATTCCACACATTCTCGTTCGTTATGTTAGGCCTGCCTATCTTTGATATTTTGAAAAATAAAAGTCTGGCGTGTCCTCAGAACTACGCTTTTTTATGTAAATTTATTTTTTTCTACAGGTTATATCGATCTTTCAAAAAGAAGAGTTTCAGCAGAAGAAGTAAAGAAATGCGAAGAAAAGTTTACCAGGGGTAAAACGGTAAGCTTTCATGTTCGCACATGTTCGGAAAAAAATGAAAACTCTTTTAAAAGTTAGGTACTTCGAAGTTATTTTTTATTTCTATTTACTGTTTGTTTTGTTGACAGGTGGCTAGCATATTACGTCATGTTGGTGAAATTTTAAAATACGAGAGTGACGATCAGTTGGAAGAATTATGTGAAAAAACCGCCTGGCTTTTCGACGAAAAATATAAAAATACCGGTGGCGCATATGAAGCTTTCAAGCACGCTGTAGGGTGAGTTGAAAAATTATTTAATTCGATCTTCTTGTTGTTTGTTGTTTTAGTTTGAAAAAACTTGGTAGCTAAGTATGGCATTAAGCTATAAACTTCGAAATTGGACTGATCAAGGTATTATGATCTACCAGAGGTTGTTTGGGGATTTTGGTATTATTAATCTTTTTATCGATTTTGGGAAATTTTGTTTTATTCCGCAATAACTTGTCAAGATTAATTCTTACTTAATTTCTGCCTTTAAAGTACTTTTTCTTGTTTCTTTCTCAGGGATCCGTCCATTTTAGAGGAATGCAACTTAGACGAAAAAACCAAGGAAGTATTAATAGCCAATATAAACCGACGTATGATGCCACAGGCCGTAAAAGTGCGTAGTGATATTGAGGTGTCTTGTTATAGTTATGAAGGTATTGACGCCGTCAAAGAAGCCTTGCGACAGGGTTTAAAATTTACAACAGAAGATTTACCCATAAAGGTGAACCCTTAACTTTATTCTCGTTTTGTAGGAAGTGTAAAGTAGGCTTTAAATCACGAACAAGATTTAGAACACGTGTTGGACATTCTAGATTTCAAATAAGTTTGCATCTAAGTATATTTTCTCACTATTTCTCCAATTTTTTCAAATTAAGGCAAGATTATATTAAAACCGCTATTGAAATTTATCAAAAAGAGAAGCACACTTAAGTTTCCTTGTTATTCTATTACTGAGAACGTGTTAGAAAACATTTTTTGACTGAATTTAAGACCTTAGTACGGTGTTCTTATGTTCACATTTTTAGATCAATTTAATCGCACCGCCACTTTACGTCATCACAACCACGACGTTAGAAAGAGAGTTGGCGCTAGATACACTGACGAAAGCTAATGCGGCTATCAAAGAATCGATAGAGAAAAGTAAAGGGAATTTCGTTGTTAAAATGGAGGTAGGCAACGTTGTGCGTGTTTGATTTTAATTAAGTAGGAAACGCGGCTATAAGTTAAAATCTGTCAGCTATCTTTTGGTACTTGAACCCTTAAAAAGGAAAGACTTTTGTCATACATTCAGTCTGCTCCCTCTGACTGCTCTTAATTTTGTGTTATGTTTTTATGCACTTCCCAGACTCTCCTCGTTATTATTCTATCCGTGTTTTTTTTCATATGCGCATTGCTTATGTCCTTTATCGTATAGCCCAAAGTTGTTACTGATACTGATGAGGCTGAATTGACGAAAGAGTTAGAACGGTTGGAGCAAATGAACGCAGAAGTTGACGGAGACGATTCTCATGATGAAGATGAAGAAGAAGGCTCAGAAGAAGAAGAAGCCTCTGCCGAAACTTAACTGAGTCACTATTGCGTGGTTTAGATATGAACTACCACCTGATATTTTATGCTGTTAATACAGACACACGTGACCTGTAAAAGACCTGGTCAAATAAAATCTTAACTGTTATCGCAAGTTTCTTTAAAATTCGACGCATATTCTGCGCTGAAAATGTTGTCCAGAGTTGTCTTAGTACGCTAGGGAGATAAAGTCCTTTCTCGCACAAATAGAAAGGTCGTGTAGTGCAAAAATTTACTAGATGATCATACTTCAACGCAAACCCAAATAAGCAAAACAATTTTAACTTTGAAACCATACTGCTATAGTTTTTTAAAGGTATTCTTATCTGGTATTGGTTCCTATCACTTGACAACATAAATAATTGTAATCATTTTGACACGTAATTTTGACCTAAGGGAGCCTGCATTTGTTGACCGCGTTTAGTTAATTTCGTAAGATCTGACTAAATTTAGAAAAATTTAAAAAACAAATTTAACATCAGTATTTCACACATTTGTTGGAATGTTTGTTCGGTTCCGCATGCGATTATTTTCTTGTTGGTCGTCAAAAAGTTGAAAGAGGCGCACTTTATATCAAATGTTTAGGGGCGCCGTAATGCGAAGAAATGCAAATCGCGTATTACAGTGGACTCTCTATCACTCGAACCCCTATAACTCCAACGATTTCGCTGGCACGGTGGGAATTTCCTAATAAACTCTCATAAAAAAACTCCCTATTACTCGAACCCCTATAGCTCGAATCTCTCCTTAACTCAAAGGTTTTTTTTGGTCTGTTCGGGTATTTCCTCTATAACTCGAACGTCGCAACATGTATCTAGAACTTTATATGACACAAGCAGTTTTTTCACACAATCCGCAGGAATGTGTGTTTGGTTTAGCCTTTCTTCGTCTCAGAATAAAAAATGAACACATTGGTGAATATTTTGCACGGAGCCAAGTCATGTGCGAGATTACATGAGAAACTAGCCGAGGCAGTAAAATTTTTATTTATAAAGCGGGTTGACATTGATTTTTAAAAGAATGTCTTAAGATCTTGTGCTCATAATGTTGTATTTATTATAGTGTAGTTAAGTCTAGCTTAAGATAAACGTATTTCATATTCCTGTACAAGTTACCGACTCACACCTTAGGTGGCTAGTGTTTGGAAACGAAACTTCAGGAACGAAAAGTTGTTTAATGGCGCGCCGTTTATTCATTTTTGTGCGAAAGGCGCATATTTCGCTTTCCGTACAAAAGTTTGACTGATTTTTTCTGCCATTATGTGTCTTATCTCACATGTGTTGGATGTTGGATGGTTACTTGTCGTGGATTTTAATGTATGTATTTAGTCCTAATCTTAGTCTTTCAACTATGGTTTTACATTGATTTAATATCATTTTGGAGCTTAAAGGCGCGTAATCACCCTTATCGAAAAAAATTAACATATACATTTTTTCACACATTCGTAGAAATGTGTGATTTGGTATGGGCTGCGTTCTGTCATGGTGGTAACGAATAGTTACCTCTGGATAAAAAGTGAAAGAAGCCAAATGCATTGTTTGGCTGCAACACAATTCTTATGCTAAATAAATGCAGTTAGGCAGCTACCACTTTTATTACTGTTAAGAAAACGTATGCTGCAAAATAAAATTGCTGAGTATTTTTTTAACTGAACAGGCAGACGTTTTCATGACTTTTTTTTAACCGAAGTCGCGATAAATTTTTTTAAAAAAAATGTGCGACACGGTTTACCTGTACTAAGCACTCGGTCCAGTGTTAACAACAGCTGTTTCCTTTGTTTCTGTTTAACCGAAGTTGCAATAACATTTTTTTTCAGAAAAGGCTATTACACCTATATGGATATGTTACATTGTTTACCTGTACTAAGCACTCAGCTTGGAGTAACATTTGTTTTGAATTTTCGCTGGGAACATTCTCCGAAAAATAAATTCTGGTGTTCAACGCCGGGTAACACAGTTACTTGTGGCTTAACCCAGCGTTTTAACAGAGTGTATCATGTGTCATAATTAATTTGTTAATGTTTACTAATCTTTTTTGCTATGACGGGGTAACAATGGGTTGTAAACTGTGCTAAAAGGGTATTAAGCAAAAACACATGTGCAACACGGTTTACCTGTACTAAGTGCTCAGTCCGGTGTTAACGATGGGCTGTTTCCTGTGTTTCTGTTAAATCTAAGTTGCGATAAGGTTTTTTTTTGGAAAAAGGTATTATACCTACATGAATGCGCAACATTGTTTACCTGTACTAAGGTAAACAATGTCGCGCTGCCTGGAGTAACATTCATTTTTGAACTTTCACCGACATATATATACATGCACTAGAGTGCTCCACCTGAATGTGTGGCACAATTTATCGTTCTTATTTATTGCGCCACAGGGTTTTTAAATGCTGGGTAACGGTTTTACTTGTGGCCGTGCGACGCCGGGTCCCGCGGCTAGTATGATTCAATTTATCATCATCTCTTTCTCTAAGTTTGTGCCTTAATATTTTATACCAAATTTTATCATTGTATATTTTATATTTATCATCATAGTGTTGTGTGAGTGTTCAAACCGCTTCAGTTCTTGTTGTTTTTACATGAGACATTAGAAATTCGATTGACAATATTTTATGTTAATACTTGGACATTCATGTGTATGTGTACAGATTAAAACAACATTTTACGACGTTTCAGGTGTCATACACCAGGCATATCAATAAGGGGAGAGCAATTGCTCTTGCTCACGCAAAGGCTCGCCCAATTCTGAGAAATAAGAAACTAGCTGAGCCATTAATTGCTCCCCCAATTCTAAAAAAAGTTTTTCTAGTTGAGCAATATCAATTCATCTCACATGGAAATCAATGTTCTCTTTCTTATTATTTGCAGTAAAAAAGAACAAAAATATATAAAAAAGATAAAATAAAATAAATAAAAAAGACTTTGTAATAAAATATACGTTTATAATCTTATTCTATTTATTCAGATTGCTCGCCCAGTTTAAATTATTTTAACCTTGGGGGAGCGATTTATTGCTCTGGTGTTATTTTCTATATAAACAAGATCGTTGCCATAGATACAAGATATATAAACATAATCAATACAATATTTAAGTATAAAGTATGTGTACAATATGAATGTGTGATCAAACCGGACGGTTTTCTTGTTTATATTTATTTCAAAGTTCAGACGGAGTTATGACTTTCCTGAAAATTTGAGGATATAAAACCTACTAGAAATGGAAATAATGGTACTTCAATATCTTGAATTTATTGGGGTTTTTTTCCAGCCGCCATATTTAACGGTCTTGTTGATCTCTTATTCTCGTCTAATAAGCGGGCCCTCACAAAATGTTCGTGTGAAACCGTAGGTAAACAAACGGCCTTATCTTTAAATGAGCACTGAGATGGAGTTCGATAAAATCGCCATTATGGTCGGCTCCGTTCACACGCTGTTTTTTTTGGCTTGTTTTTCTTTGTAAAACATGGCATCAAAAAGTGGAAAGAAATTTTGGTTCTGTTTAAAAAAGCGGCCGAGCGTAAAAACATCCGTATCACTTTCTCCACTTAGATTTAATTTTCTTCTATTCTATTCGCCATTGTTTTTGGAGACCAGACAAAACAAAACAGAAAGAAGAAATCACAGCATTGCCTCGTGGTTATTAATTATGATAATTAATGCTTCTCACGCTCTTTCTTTTTTTAGGCATATGAGAAAAGTGAGACCCAATACCCTGATACCGAGACCCGATACCCTGATATTTTTTTATTATTATTATTATTATTTTTTAATATGAACGATGATAAAAACACATTTTGATATGTATATTTCTTCGTTATATGGAAATATTTGTTGCACGTAATATGCGAATATGTTGCAACAATGGTTTTATATCGCCAGAAACTACAATGAAACTAGCATAAAAAAAATTATTTTGTCTGCTCAAACATGAATGATTGAAATGATAGTAGACTTTTTAAATTCACATTTGTATTCACATATGTTTGTTTTTTCGTTGTAGGGTCGACATAACTCCTTTTGGTTTTCGAAACCACGATTAAATTTTGTATATTGTCCAAAATTTCCTCCACAACCATAGCAAGTTGATACACTCTTGTGGGTGTAGTTGGGAAGGAACAAGACATAATCATTATCTGTTGGCACAGGTGGTGCTGGTTTATTAACTGTTGTTTAAGGTGGAATAGGTTGCGTTGATGGTAGTATTGAAGATGCTTGTATGCAGATAATATATTGGTTGCGTTGAATATGAAGTATGTGTCTGTGAAGTCGTTGAAACAATAGTAGGCTGCGATAACGGTAGTGTAGATAGTTTCTGATATTAGGTCTCTTTTTTTCACATTGCTTCAAAAAAAGTTCGACCATTCAACTTTGCATGCAATGCAGACAGTATGTGCACATATTTCGAAACTTTTAAACCGAAAGCAAATTTCACAACAAGTTAAAATGTTTTTTTTTTTGTTCATTCCAACACTGTGAATGGTTGTTTTTTGTTTTTATCATTTTTCACATAATATGTATCGCCAAATACTTTGATGAACGTACGTCTTGCTTCGAATAAACCAACATATCATCTCTGATATGTTAGGTTGAAAAAACAAGAAAATAATGAGAAAAAATTAGAATTTTTATTAAAATAAAACATCGCCGAAAAAAATTAATAAATAAAAAAAATCAGGGTATCGGGTCTCGGGTATCAGGGTATCGGGTATCACATAGGGTATCGGGTCTCACTTTTCTCATATGCCCTTTTTTTATTAGCATGACCGGGATTATTGCATATTATAAGCCAAAAAACCCAACGGGGGAGAATGCTCATTGTGATAGTTGAAGATAGTTGAAGAACTATGGAGATAATTAAATTTAGAGCATGAAAGGGGAAATTCTGAAAATTTAGGTATTCTAATTGTGTAGATTTGATACTGTCTCCATAAGGAAACGACTAACTGTTTGAACAAAGGAAAATAATCAAAAAGTAAGACAGCTAGCGAGGCGAAGCTGTCTTCAGAAACAACAACAAGAAGTGGTCAGTGTTGCAAAGAAGTCTGATTTCAGTAAGTTAAAACGTTTAAATAATAAAGAATAACACAGAAACTTCGATTGATTTATCTGATTTATCATGTTCGGAACTTTGTTGATACATTTATAAAAGCATTACGATGGAAACACAGCTACGGATACTCTCCCTCATTCATTATTTTTTCTGTAATGGCATGAATCCAGCAACCATGTGATCGATTTTGCCGTGCGTTTATTATCGCATGATTCGTGCAATGTTTTTATAGAAATCAGTGTGTTATTCCCTCTCGTTTTCCATATCGTGTGTTGAACAATCCATTTAGTTGTTGAATTGTAATTCGGTTGCAACACAATTTCTAGCTCTCTAGCATATTTTTAAACCAATTGTTCTGTTACGAGCGAACATAGTGTTACAGCAGGCTCTTTGGTTCATTGATTATTTAAAAACTAACTGAATAATGAGATCGTCAGTTGATTTCTACCGTCATCGGAGTTTTCGGCCCCGTCCGAGCACGGACTAATCAATAACTCCTCGTGATAGTGGGCCATACCTTGGTTTAGGTATTCTCATCAGTTAGTAAAAACAATTTTCTTTTTTCAACTTACCGTTCTTATTGTCGTGCAACTGAAGCAAATTCAAAGGATCGTTTTGATTCATGATGCGTATGTATATCTTGCGTACGTATATCTGGCGTATGTATGTCTTGCTACGACAGCTACTCGAGTGAAAAGAGGTCGATTATAAGACATGTGCTACTATATATAGTTGAAGGGCCGTTTAAACGGGCCGTTGTCGACTGTTGTTCGTGTTTTTCAAAAAAGCGCAATGTGAGTATTAGTTGTTGCCATAGCGATATGGGTTATAATCAATTTAAGAGACCGGTTGCAATTTGTACTCAGGTCTCTTTTATAAGTAAAACACAATTTAGAATTTTAGTACGGCCAATTTCAGAGTTGGACGCGGCTAAAGGTGTGCCTGCGTTACGTTTTGTTGAAGATTTGTGTCAACAGGCCGTTCTACAGTATATTTTTGTATGATATTTTGAGGCACAATGTAGGTGCATATTGTTGCTATGGTAATGTAAATTTTAATCGGTTTGAAAAGTAGGTTAGGTGTCAAGTGTCGAAGTTGACTTAGGCATACAATTACGTGCCTCTATGCTGTTGCGTTGCCTTGTTAACAGACCATTATTGAATTTTGTTCGAATCAACGAAATATGAATTATGATCTCATATTATGAGTACAGTGAGTTGCTATGCTGATACGAAGCTCTCTTCTTTTTTGAGAGAATTGAATAAATTTAAAAACCTTCTTTTGAAGCAGTTAGTGGGTATATTGTAGCCGATGTCAACGTTGTTGTATTTTCTGTTTCGGAATTAACGGTACCTTTGTCCGTTACACGTCTTTGTAAAATGGCGGAACAAGTTAGTTCCCAGTACTAGAACATCATTCTTAAAGAAAAGAGGGACAAGTTGGCTCCCAGTCTCCCGTTGTTATGTAGTTTGATAGTAAATCGCGGTGTGAAAGTAGGTAGCAAGTTGTGTTACACATAATTAAATGATAATCATTTTACAATTTGTTGAAAACTAGTTACCAGTCTCTTCGATCTACCGTTCAATATTAAAGGTAGTAAGACATTGGAATAGGGTTTAAATTGGTTTCTTCCGTGTGAGGACATGAAATATATGTGCAAGAACGTTTTGAAAAAACACAGTGTATATTATCAATACGTATTTTTTTGGTTAAATAAATTAAGCTAAAATTACAAAGATATTTCAGCCGTCGGAGTTCTCTCGTCGCCCTTTTTCATTTTTGTCCGGATTAGGTGGTCCTGAATGTTTTTGTGTTTTTTGAATGAAATAAAAGGTTTTGTTGGAAATATTTTATGTAGTTCCCGGTCGTTTGTAATAATTGACCAATGTTTGTTCAGAATATTTTTAAGAGGCAGAAAACCCTTGTGGTATGGTATCACAAAGGGCAAAACGTCGTTATTGCGGACGGTGTTAATTGTTTCTGCGTTACTAGCTTGTTCACTTTTATTTTTATTATTATTCACGTGGACATTGTTGTTAATTTGTTTGCGTATCTTGTTATCAAGAACATCCTCCTGGTTCATCTTTGATACTATCTGAAAAATTTGGTTGACCATATTGAATTTGTATCCACGTAGAAGTAGGTTGCCTTTCAGTTGATTTAATTCCCTACAAAGTAGTTGGTTGTCTTTTTTTATCATACGATAGCGCAGTGCTTGGGAGTAGACTATACTCCGTTTAGTGTGGTGTGGATGGTAAGAATTGTAATGTAACAACGTTCGAGTGTCGGTTGGTTTGACATATAGTTTTGTTTTGAGTTCTCCCGTTTCTTTTTCAATATAAACAGTTGTATCTAAGAAGTCTATTTCTTGTGTGGAGAATTTATAAGTAAACTTTATTGTTTTGTGTATTGAATTGAAATACATGAAGAATTCCTTCAGTTTATTTTCGCCATGTTCCCATATGAAAAAAAATGTCATCTAGGAAGCGGAAGTAAGTTGTAAGAAGATCTGGAAACCGTTTGAATATATGCGTTTCTTCAAATAGACCGAGAAACAAAGATGCGTATGGTGGTGCAACTTTAGTTCCCATAGCAGTTCCTATTAGTTGTAAGAAAATTTGATCGAGGAACTGAAAATAGTTGTTTTCTAAGATAAAAGAAAATAGTACGCGCATAATTTTTTCGTTAGGTGTGAAGTTCGGTAGTTCATGTTTAAACTTTTTCATAAAGTGAATACACGCGTCCACTCCTTCCTGATGTGGTATGTTTGTATAGAGTAACGTGACGTCAGCCGATACTAAGATTATATTAGTTCTCCCTTTAGGTAGACCATTTATACGTTTAACGAAGTGTTTGGTATCCTTTATGTAGGATCGTAGCTTCGGAAGAAGTGGTTGTAAACAAATATTTAAAAATTCAGATATATTTTCTGTAGGTGAGTTTACAGCTGATACAATAGGTCTACCAGGATTGCCGTCTTTATGAATTTTAGGTAATATGTAAAAAAGCGGCATTCGGGTATGCACTGTAGGCTTTATAAATTTAGCCGTGCTTCTATCTATTTTGTGGTGATAGAGTAGAGTTTCAATAAAGCTGTTTATATTTGTAATAAGATCCTTTGTCGGATCAGTAGATATGTTAGCGTAGTAGGTTTCATTGTTGAGGTGCTCGTATACTTTGCATACATAATCATTTCTGTTCATAATGACGATTGAGCCGCCTTTATCGGCTTTTTTAATTATAATTTCACTATTTTTGGAAAGGTTTCTCAGACTTGTGCGTTCCTCGCGACTGCAATTATTATTATCTTTTAGGAGAGGAAAGTCGTTTGCGAACGTGTCGACATCCATTTGGATGCATTGAAAATATTTTAAAAGTGTGTTGTTTTTAGGTTGAGGTGCAGTCCAGTTCGACCGGCGGTGAAGGTCCGCCCGTGGTCGTGGTTTGTGGTAAAAATAATATATTGTGGACATGCGGTTTCGTAACTGAGCGAGCGCTGGCGTTGTGTGCACACGGGATTTCATATTTATAGGTGTTGGAACAAACTTTAATCCTTTGTTTAGGATTGAATGGTCGTGATTGGTTAAAGTAAAGTTAGAAAGATTGACAACAAGGTTGTTAACTTGTTTGTTTTTTATTTTTTTATAAAAATTCCTTTTTACAAAATTCTTTTTATTGCAGTATGGGGTCTGAAGCTCAAAGTGTTCAGTGCTCTGTTTTATATACATTATATGACCCATTGTTGTTAATGGGTATTTGTTTAGCGGTAGTTGTTTAGGTGCGTGTTGTACATGTTTTTTGAGGGACATTTTGTGTGTTGTTGTCGTGGTTGAAACCGTGGTTGTTGTTTTTGATATCGTTGTTGTTGTTGATATCGTTGTTGCTGTTGAACTCGGGGTTGCTGGTAAGAACGTGGTTGTTGCGAACGTGGTTGCTGTTGCAACCGTGGTTGTTTGTTGTATCTTTCTTCATTAGATTTGTTGTGTTCACGTTTTCTATTTTCAAGCGTGACTTTGTTTTGGTTATGCTCCTGAAGAAGGGTGTTATTCAGGGCTGTTAATTCTCCCTCAGGGAGTTCCCTTTTAAGGTTATCACGTTCTTTCTGACATGAGTCAATTTTCTGTTGATGGTGTTTCAACAGGATTTTTAATAGATTTTCGCTACAAGAATGTATGGTGGTATTCCATTCATTCTTTAGATCCTCAGATAGACCCACGGTAGAGCGCACGTTTATTCTGAGCCCGGATGGAAAAGAGTTATTGGCGACATGAGATTCAAGCAGCTGGAACTGTCTAAGGTGATCCAGTTGTTGATGTGTTTTGCCCAAGTAGTTCTCTCGCATTTCTCGGTTCGAAGAGCATACGGGATGTTGCGACATCGTCATCGAGATAAACTGCTCTATTTCGTCACCAGCTTTATGTGTTGAGCTGCCTTGTTGCTCGTCGTTTTTCACTGTTGTAGGCGAAGTTTGGACTTTCGGTTTTGTCGAAGTTGCAGTGGTAATCGGTGTTGTTGTTTTTGACTGTTTTTTTATTTGATTCGTTGTTATTACAGTACGTTGTGTTATAGTTGTTTTTGATGGTGTTTGTGGTATTGTTGGTTGCGATAAAAAATCGCTGATATCCAGGTCGTTCATTTCGACGTCCATCATGGGGTTAAGAGATTTTGGTGTGGTTCCCTTGTTTTTTCTTCCGTTCAAGAACAATCTCTTTGTTTTACCCATAATGCTTGGTGATAGCTTTGGTTCTAAGGTTATAGAACAAATGTTTTATTAGTACAATTAGCCATGGGCACGAAATGGTTTTGTTTTTAAAAACATTTATGACATTCATATAAATGGCTTAAATAATTGTTCAGATAGTGCCAGTATTAATTCAAATATTGCTGTGGACGAGTTTGTTTAGCAAGGCGCAATTCTGTTTGACGTGATGTTTTCAAGTCACATTCAGCATTCAGGTTGCAAAAAAGGTTGAATTGGTGTATTACACCAATTCAACCTTTTTTGATTACGTAATCTCGGTCGCGGCCTGGACTCCATAAGTGGGGGTCAAAATGAATGAGGCCCGCAATTTAACTTGAGACAACGAAGTATAAACATCAGATATTCAACAATTAGAAAGTAATTAAAATGGATTATGACTTAATAGAAAAAATGAAAGTAGAAGAACTTAAGGATTACTTAAGAGTTCGAGGGCTGTTATTAAATGGAAGGAAAAAGGAACTTGTATACGAGCTATGGAGAATAACATACAGCCTATAAAAACTGCAGCAGAAGTAGAGCATCAGCTTAGTATTGAATACAAGACGAAATTAAAAATTGACGGCTTAGCTATTCCTGATCCCTATAAAATCCCACATGGGTGGTTAAATGAAGATGAAGGGATGTCATTTTGGCCAATGCTTATGTACCCAGATATTTTTAATTATCTTATGTTTTACCCAGCAGAATTAGGAAGCAAAGATTTGAATGATTATAAAAATTCCAAAGCATACAGCTATTACAAAAGTGGTTGGCTAAAACCTTTACTATTATACCATGAGCTATCAGGAAGCAAGTTTTGTTTATTCAAAGGGGAATGTCGCAAATCTCAGTGTTGGTGATTGAGAAAAAAAATGTCAAAATCAGAGCCTGTCACTGCACATGTATGACAGGGATGGGTCAAAGCTGCAACCATGTTGCAGCTGCAATGTATAGAATTGAGGCGGCTGTACGTTTAGGATTGACAAAACCATCGTGTACGAGTAAAGCAAATGAATGGTTACCAAGTCGTCAAGACGTCGCTCCAACAAAAATAAAAAACTTGGACTTTTCACGTGAAAACTTTGCACAACGGGGTAAGCAAAAAAGGCCACTGGTGCACACAACTAAAGAAAAGTATAACCCTCTTGCCTTAACCCATATAAAGCAATTAACTTTAAATGATATTGCTGCCGCTATTGAAGATGTTGTACCAGAGAGTATTCTATTTACTGCAGTTCCTAAACCCGAAGTTGACTTCTTTCGTGAATCACTTGAGACAGAGAATGAGCAAACGAAACCACAAGATTTAATCAGCATAGATGACATAATTCTTATGTCATCAAATAAATCAGAATTTATTGAACATATGAAAAACATGGTTAAAAGGAGTCAGTCAAAAGAAATAACACGTGGACAAGCTGCTAATAAAAACTGGTTTTTATTTCGAAAAGCAGTAATTACTGCATCTAAAGCACATGATGTGTTATCCAAAATGAAGCGAGTGGCCAAGGGTGGCGGTGGATATATTGATATGTGGGCACTTAACCAAAAAGTTTCTGGTTTAACATTTGTGGACTCATATATATAACATCATATAAAAAAAAGCTAGGATTGTTTTTTCTTTTTAATAAGGACAGGCTTTAAATTACACACTGCAGCACACGATAAAACAATATCATCAGCATGCCGCAACATAGTTATTGGTAATGTCCCTTTTAGAATCATGTAAAATTTTATTCGGTTTATTGCTCGTTCCACATGAATTCTAAGGTTTGCAACATCTTTTGTTTTACGACATTCTGCACTGGTCATTTGGCTCTTTAATCGTGCACCAGGAGGAACAACTAGCTTACAAAATCTCAATAATAATTCCTCCTGTATTTGAAAGCCCCTATCTGCCATAACTTCATCGTCTCGCTCTAAAAGTTCATAAAAACCACTGTCCTTTGTTATAAATTTGTCACTTGAACGACCACCATAGCAGTTTGACAAAAATGAAATAAAGCCAGTAGGTGATATACCAATCAAGAACTTTAGGGTGTTATAAAGGTTTTCGATATAATTCTCTTCTTGGTTTTCTAATTGGAGTTTCATAACCCAATTTAAGTGTAGGATCTGGATTTGCAGCTGTTGGGACACCATCAACGAAGTGTATAGAGCACACACGATCACTTGATTTTGGTTCCCATTTTGATTTGTCACTTTTTTCTCGTTTCATTGCATTAGTCCATTTATCCCTTTGCTCCTTGTATCGAATACTTGGGAAACAGTACATTTTAAAAGGTCGGTCACAACCACATTGTTCATGTTTAACATTTTCATGTACCTCACATAACTGCTCCTTCCATTTCTTGATTTTCTTAGTGTTGTTAAAGTAACTTACAACAGCGCAATTTACGTTAGGCATAATTAAATTTATTTTTATTATATTTTGTTTTTAAAGACTGTAAAAATGTGATGTTTATACTTCGTTTTCTCAAGTTAAGTGGCAGAATCCGTAAGGGAGCTCAATTACCGTCCCCCCTTCATGGTGCCCAGGCCCTTTCTCTAACGCAATTTCATAATGGCGGGCTATATGTTGAAATGGTGTATGCAATGGCGGTTCTGTAGGCGAAGAGAAATTGGGGTGAGTTTGTTATTTCTATGAAACATTTGAACATGTTCTGGTTGTCAGTTTTCAATAAAATTTTCAGGATAATGTTTTCTTATGTATATCTTTCAATTTTTACAATAAAATAGGCACCTCTAAAAAAAGTTGCCTACAGGGTGATTACGCCTTTAAAACATATTGATTGCATCAATTATATGGAATTAGGTGCATTTTGGAAATTCATTCTGCAGACTTTGATTCTATTTTTTATTCCATTTTATTCTATTTCTAAAGTTTTTACCAGTGTTGCTAATGATTTTTTATCTCCATTATGATGATACGATCATCTTGAAATTTGTCATTTAAGATGATTCTTCACCCCAAAAGTCTTGACATCAATCAAATATAATTGTAAACACAAGGTTTATAGACAACAACATCATTGGTTACATCACAAATTTATCGCCAATGAAGTCCAGAATTTTGCATTTGTTATGTTGTTGAGATTTTTCAAATCGAAGAGAAATAAGCTGCGTAGGAGCTTTTATATTATTTAGTATGTATATGTAGAGCCTAGCGTATCTCACATTGGAAAAAAAACACATCACAGAATTAAGACGTAAATCACAAAATTAGGACGTTTTAGCTAATTCATCTTTTGTTCAACCGGGAAAAATTTCCATTTTGTTTACCTGCATTTTTGCAAAGTTATTTTATGGAATAAAAACCATGAGGGTGCCGATAAGCCGCATACACCGTGAAAAGTGGTGGCGTTTTCTGGCGAGTTCGGCGTTTTGAAAAAAATTCGCCTGAAAAAACCCACATAGAACCGAACAATGCCCGAACAAAAAAAAAGATTCACCACAAAAACACTCAATGATTCACCACAAATTATTTAAAAAAGTATAAAAATTAAAATGAACTAACTATGTGGTAGCGAAGTGCTTAAAAGAACTGTTTTTGATGGTTTTTAATAAGATTTACTTGATAAATAACTTATACATAAACTTTATTAACTCCTTTCTCTTCAAGCGCATGCTTTCAACTGTCGTCCGCCATGTTTATGTTATAAGGTGTTGCATTTCGGGAATGCTCCGGGCATGTTCAAGAAAGTGCGGGCGGTTTCGGCGGACAACCGTCAATTTAATTTGAAAAGTCGCCCGAGCTCGCCCTTATATATGCGGGCGTTTGCGGCTTATTGGCACCCTCGTTAAAAACCATGAAGTTATGTGGCGAGATGAGTCACCAGATCATCGCTGGAGTAATAAAAGGATGGTAGAGGACATATATTTTTTTCACTTTCAAAAAATGCAATAAATATAAGAAAGAAAAACAATGTGGTTGCCTAATATATTTTATGTATATATGTTAATTATTTACATACTATTGTTATAGAGATTTATGAGAATAGCTGTCAGCTCCATTTTCTCAGTTTTAAAGGGATTCCTGCATACAAAATGATACTATGCCAATAAACTGTAAGCAAGAATAGAAAATCAAATATTCATACCTTACTCAACGGTTTCACTTTATTCGTCAGAAATGTGAAAAATAATTTCAAAAAAAATGGCCGCCGCTATGATCTGGAAGGACAGTGTGCTTCGTCCACTAAGTAAATTCGGTCCAGTCCTCAAAGTACTTGTGATGTCATAAGAAAGTACCTAACTTTGCCGTTTAATACAAAACAAGAGAGAAAATATAAGAATCCAGGGGCCGCGGCGACGGGGGGGGCATGGCCCCCACACTTTTTTCCTAAATGAAGTTTTTTTTTCAATCTTTACTTTACATGGCACGCGCCAAAGATTTTTTCATACATCAACGTTATTTATTATTGCTCACTTTATGTTTGATTCACTCTTCGTCTTTCTCTTATTTCATCACCCGCCGACACGCGTTTCACTTTCCAATGCAATGTTATAAATAAAACCGTTGCATTGCGCATATACACACTTCGAAAAATAAAACATAATAAATACCTGAATATTTATTACCTTTATAAGGCATCTTAGTAATAACTTTTCACTCCATCGCAATGATTAAGCTTCGTAAGCTGCGAACCTTGTAAAAAAAATTCGATTAATTTTGAACACATAAAATCTTTTTCTCTTACAAATGGAGCATGTTTTAGCCAATCTAGAACTTCAAAATCCAAAAATTTGCCCGTCGGTCCCAACCATGGTGGGACCTCCTTAAATACTATATTATATGCAATTTGTTAAATATGGCCCCTCCACTTATTTTTACTCGCCGCGGCCACTGGAATCTCAACTTGCCTAACTAATAAAAGCCTTTCTACAAGAATTAACAACTTCCTTGCAACAAGAACTTCCTCTTTTTGTTCGTAGTAAAGTTTTTCTTGGAAAATCGAGGCAATTTGATTATTGCATCAGCCATAACATTAGCGCTCTACCACGGATGTCCAATATAAACAATTATTTCCAGCTTATATTTAGCATTTTTATTAACACAACGGTAGAGTTCCTTAAATAGCTAATCCAAGTTAGCCTCGAAATGATAAATCTTCTTATCTTCCGTGGCGGGACCCTTGAGCGAGACGAAGAAACGGCGGGAAAATTCCATAAACAAGACTGCCAGTCGCTATGCCGTTTTGTGTGGCTTTTGGTTGTTCAAATCAAACAGAAAACAACAAAAATATTTCTTTCCACACCATGCCTAAAAAGCAATCATTATTTAAAAAGTGGGAAGTGGCTATTGGGAGAACAGATTTACCTCCAAGTGGAAGATTATGTTCTGATCATTTTGAACAGTCGTGTTATGTCTCGACAACAACATTAAAACAGGAACTTTGTGGTGACTTGTATTCAGCACGTAAAGCTACCCGTCGCCGATTGACACCTGATGCCGTGCCAACCTTGTTTAAACATAAGGAAAATAAAAATAAGGAGAGAAGCACTTATGTTGGCCGATCTACACGTGCTGAACATGTTAGGGTAAGATTACATTGGTAATTTTTTGTAAAGTCATCTGCGTTATTATCTTGATACTTTTTAATTTAGATTGTTACAGAGGCAATGGCTTCATTCGAATGTGAAACAGATGCTCCTGTAGTTTATCACGACGATACATCTGAGATAGAGCCTATAACATCAGAGGACCATTTTCAGGTATTCGGTTACTATCCATGGCTGTAGCCGTGCATGTATTGCTACAGACTTCATATAAGTTACGTCGCATATTATTTTCAGAATGCTGAAGTTTAAACTGATAGAATTTACAACGTCCACGCTCAGACAGATACAACAAACCTGAGACGAGTAACAACTACAGATTTCGGTTGCAATTTCAAGGAAATCATTTGCAAAGCAAACGTTTCCACACAAACTGACTTTGATAATAATATTAATACACAGTTAGAACAATCCAGGTAAGCACCAACAGTTAGCAATATTAATTGAAAGAAGGCATTTTCGTTGGGGTGTTTTTTTTACTCATGATAATATATTTCATCGTAGATTGTTGCAGTTTTGCACATCGACGCCCAATCGCCGTGATTATTCCTTTAGAGATACAGAAAGTGGTTGCAGCAACGATGATATGTCATCCTCGACCTTTGGTTTTTCTTCAAGTCAGTTTAAAATTATTTATGGGTGTGTGGTGTATCTTGTTGACAGTATTTACTTAGCGTGTATTTTTAAATTTTGTAGCGAATTCTAGCATTTTGATAGATGAAGATAATTCGCTGAGCGGTACTTCAGATGTTGCTGATGACAATGTTGTACCTGCATCGAATGCGGGAGAAACCGATGAAAAAAAAGATGAACGTAAAACAGATGATGGATGGAAAGAAAAAAGTGTTGAAGGTATGTACAACTCGTTCTCTGGGGACGAGAGTGAGTTTTGTATTCACTTATAATTATTTGAGTACACTGGTCTCATTCAGGTACTTCACAACTGAAGGAAAGTTTTTTATCTGAAACAAGTGAAGTTGGCAATGATACAAATGATTCCGATTTTGACCCAACAGTTCATGGTGCATCCAGAAGTTTCGAAGAAAGTGAATCCGATATCGATGAATTCGCCGAAAATATATATGATCACAACAACAGATGCTTTATCGTGTATGGAAGTCAAATTGATGTGTTATTGAACAGATGTTCAAAGTGTGGGTCGCTTGTCAACAAGTCAACAATTCGCGAATCATTTCGTAAAGGTTCCCAGCTTTATCTCCACATTACATGTACCAAAGGCTGCACTTATATTTGGAAATCTCTACCAGATTTCAAATGTGTGAAAGGTCAGGGAAATCTTGATATTGCTGCTGCCGTAACTTTTGCTGGTATAAAAGTTTGAAACATTTGCATGGATTATTAATTTAAAATATATGCACAGCTCGACATTTTACCGTTTACGAAAAGAATACGTAGCGCCAATTATTAGAAGTACTTGGCAGTCTGATCATGACAAAACTGTTGCTGAAATGATCAAATCTAGTGGGGTAACATTAATAGGAGACGGTCGTAGTGATAGTCCTGGCCATTCTGCCAAATATGGTACATACACATTAATGGATTCAAATAAAGGAAAGATAGCTGATACTACTGTCATTTCAGTAACCGAGGTGAGGTAAACAACTATTTGGCTGGTAAGATTCGGTTAATATGTTGTTTATTTAATTCATTATTTCATTTAGGTTAACAACTCTAACGCTATGGAGAAAGCAGGGTTTGTCCGCTTACTGGATAATTTACTGAAGGAAGGCGTTCCAATAGAGGAGATTTCGACGGATCGGCGCATGCAAATACGAAAACTAATGCGAGAGAATCCAAAGTACAAACATATCGCCCATTCAATTGATCCGTGGCATTTAATAAAAGGATTAAAAAAAAAGTTAAATGCTAAAAGTAAAAAGAAAGGCTGTGAAATTATCGGTATAATCATTGTAACTATTACTTTTAACCCCTGTACCTTGACTTTAATGTTATACCATTATTATTATTCGTTTTAAGCTGATTGGGTGGAGAGCACGTCAAACCATTTCTGGTGGAGTTTGGCGTCCTGTAGTGGTAATCCTGATGACTTAGTAGAAAGATTTCAGTCAATTATTTTTCACGTCATAAACAAACATCATTGGCCAGGTAAACTGACAGCCTCGTCCTTCGCCCCTTGTGCGATCCGTAAAATATACATGCTGACTAACTTCTCTTATTTAGGAGCTGTTCACTTCAAACAATGTGCGCATGAGAAAATACCTGACACTCCTGAAAGGCGCGTTAAATGGATGAAAGCTGGTAGTACCGCTCATGATCAATTTAAGAAAATTATCATGCATTCTAATGTCAGGAAAGATTTACACCAAATGACAGGTGGAATTCATACTACTTTGTTAGAAGTAAGTTTACAAGATTCTAAAATTTACTAGTAAATCAAATGTATGGTTGTCTTTAATATAATGTAATTTTCATACATAGGTTTATTACAACGTAATAGCCAAGTATTTGCCAAAAATATATCATTTCGGTTTTGATCATATGGAGATCGGAACTATGCTGGCTTCGCTCGATAACAATAATAATACAGGAGACCTATTTCCATATCCATTTGGTTCCGCGAAATATACATACTCAAAATGCAGAATAACATGAAAACGAGATTAGTTATGAGCAAATTTTGAGATGCTGGTTGTTTACATGCAAGTTTGAAGAATGTATCAACAAAATGTTGACTTTTACAGCTTTTAACTGGCAGTTTCACATAATCGTAGTTAACACAGTTATAAAGAGGGTTTTGGTAGTGGTAGTGTGACAAAAAAAATTAAAATATTGCAGATTTTAAGGGCGTATCTTTTGGTATATGTTAGCTAGCTAGCTAGCTAACCCTCTAAAACCTCCTAGCCACGTTAAACCTAGCCCCGTTTTTAGAATGATGTGAATACATTTTTATTTACTGTTTCCAAGTAAATTTAGAACTAAAACTCAATATACAGTTTACTAACGCTCAGTGGCACATATTACTTCTGATCAGTTCAAAAAATTAAAATTAGCTTGCTAGTAGCTAAGCCAAAAAGTAGCCAGCGGCTAAGCTAAAACCCTGGAAAAACATATTGTAAATATCATTTTGAGCTCTCCATTCCCCCAAAATCAATATTGAATATGCTTGACTGATGCTAACAGAAGTATTCCAGAAACCTAAAGAAAAATAACATTGACTTCGGGGGAAAGGGGATGGCACAGTAAAGAGATTTCAATGGCTGGATTTTCTTATAGCATTTTCACAAGTATTTTTTCCAGGGTTGTAGCTATAGCTTAGCTGCATGAGTTACCAACAAATCATTTTTCAACATTTGTTGCGTAAACTGATAATTAAAATTAATATTTTCGGTATTGTATACTACTCCCTCTCTTACTGACTGTCAATAATCGTACATTTGTATCAAGCATTGTGATGGTTAACCTTAATACTTACAGTTTGTAAGTAATATGAATTGATAGAGCATAGAGCTTATCATAAATCCCCACATGTAGAAAAAGTAAAGTCTTTTTTTAAAATGGCACCTAATTTTTTTAGGTTTTTATGAAAAAAAAAATGAAAATAAAATAATATACTTTTTCTTATAAGAATTTCTGGGTTTCAGCTGTAAACGTGCTTAATATTTATCAAAATCTCAGTCTCAATGTTCTTAAAACCAGGTCCTTATGTATTTTGTTTTCTTGCTTTTTTGAAATCTTGAAAATTAATCTTGCAGAATTATTCCAATTGTTTATTTACAGAAAATAATCTCAATGAAATATTTCCAAAGTGTCGATTTGTGAAAATACAAAACCAAAAATTTTTGACATCACAAAAAAATTTCACATTGTTTCCACTTATTAAAGTTAATTGTTTTCACTTTTTAAAGTTCGATATGACAAGCATTTTGTGGACAAAATTTTAAAGAAATTTCTTTAATTCTAGACAGTATGTCAGTAAATGTTTTGTGTTTTTTTAAGCAACAATTTTTTAATTATTTTGTGAAGTGATCCTCTCAAGGAAAAATTTGTTTCTGACCGATCACTGGACAATTTCATTTGCCTGAAAAAATACCAAGATGGTAACTCTCTGAATACGAAATTTAAGAATTAGGATATCATCCTTTTAGTCAACCTTATATTTTGAAATTTTTGATAATTTTTTTAACCAAATTCAATCTATGGTAGAGGCTTAAAATTTAACACAAATAAGCAAGAACATTCCAAGAAAGGTTTAGAGTTCAACTTTTCCCACCAAGTCAAATTAGTATCCTAATTCTGAAATCACAAATGTATAAAATGTGAGTTATAAATACTTCCCAAGCTACCCTCACATGAAAAAAAAATTAACAACTTAAGGCAAGGTCAACTCAACTACTATTTAAAAACCACAGTCAGTAAGCCTGGCTAATGTTATTTTCACAGATGTTGTTTAAAAAACAAGGTACACTCAATAAGTGGAGACACAGGATATATACCAGCAACATCCCCAATTTTGGTAAACAGCTTGAAATTTCACGGTTGTTTGGAACAAGTCAGTCAGTCAAATAGTTAGCTACTCATATCATATTCAAAGCTAGCTAATACCTAGCTCATTTACCACCAAGAAATAATAAACAAAAGCATCAGAACGGCACAATGATACATGCTATTATCCCATATTATTACCAAATGTTAATAACAATCTGTATGACAAATTAATTTTGCAAATATTGCAAGTAAACAAACGATATTTGCACTACTTCGCTGCAAACTAAAATTTTGCTCATAACTAATCTCGTTTTCATGTTATTCTGCATTTTGAGTATGCATATTTCGCGGAACCAAATGGATATGGAAATAGGTCTATTGTTAACAAAGAAGCTCTGAAAATTTCGTTTAAAAGTCATTACAGAATAGCTTATCGTAAACCATCAAAGCGTTTTATTGCTCGCAAGTTCTACGAAAATAAAACATATGATTATCTGAAAGAAATGCTTCGTGAGATCCGTGAAAATGCTGCTCTTGGTATAAAAAACGTAAGCGCAACAAAAAGAAAGTCGATGGCTCCTATTGAAAGGGAAGCAAGGGAGAAAATGATTGCGGATAGTGTGAAATACAAACGATTTAAATATTAAAATAAAAGTGTAAATATTTATTTTTTCTACTGTTCAGTTACCACCATCTCTCACCCATTCCATTGCATTTACAATCTCACTAGCCTTATCGTCGTGTCCTCTAAAAAAAGTGTAGTTGCCGTCTTCTTCTTCGAATTCGGCCCTTATACGGCTAACAGCGCAAGATGGTATAACCCGTCTAACATGGCGACCTAACTTATCATGTATCCACCAGGTAAACTGTCTATATGCTGCATATCTATACGATCTAAAAGTAAAAATAAATGAACCTATCTTTAATCCATAACGAAATACAGTTTCATATGTGCAAAAAGTTACCCTACTTGTTTGGAACGTTATTCCTGAGCGGCAAATAAGCTCCTTCTCTATCTGCCAAGTTCACCAGCGATGTCCACAAAACCTCGACGTTAAGGCACACTGGACTAAAACCTGGATGATCAATTATACAGCCTAATAATAATAATATTTTTATTGTTACTATTTCTAATATGTGAAATTGTTAGATGTTTTATCCGCCGAAAAAGAAATTGACGCACCAATATTCTCCTTTTCAATCATCCGTTTTGTTTCTTCGACCTCTACACAACAAATGCACTCAATAGGAAAATACTTTTTTTGGCAATGTCCACATATGCACCACGTTTCACTATCCACGGCGCATCTTCCCTGTTTTCCCATCTCTCTTTCTACATCACTCTCATTTGCCTCGCTACTGCAGTCAGTCCATTCATCTTCCCCACCCTCTGATATAACGACTGGCTCAAAAAGGTATGGTAAAATATCCTCTGCCGTTTTTACAGTTGAAGATTCCGCCATTATTGACATGTGAAATGAGCTCGTTTACCACAAGAACTTATTTACGCATTTTTCTGGTACAAGAATTATCGGCCAGCTTGGTTCATACTTTCTTATGACATCATAACAAAAATATGGACTGGCGCGAGTTTGAACATCGAGACGGAAAGGAAAGCAGAAGTGGAGAAGGAGGAACAGGGAAGCTGTAGAAGAATTTGAAGGGTATGACTGTTTTCCATTATCTTTCGAAGCAAAGGAATGCGACTTTCGTTATTATTGGCATGATAGGAATGTATCACTAAAATATCATTTTCAATGCAGGAATCCCTTTAACGCTTATTGTTGTATTAAATAACACAATTTTTGAGGATTGAAGTTCGAAGTACCTGTACTTTTTTTCCTGATGTTACTTCTATTCCGATATGTTTGTGAAGATTTTTGAGAATCACATCCAAGCTGCTACTTTTTATAAATTCCTTGTCTTTCATAAGTGATATTTTTTTCTCATTTGCAAATTTGTTACTTAAAATTGCAGTAATATGATGTGCTGATGGTACAAACAGGACTTGTCTATTGGGTTTTACAGGAATCAATTTTTCGCATACCCAGTGTTGTATCTTTGTTTTTATTATATATATACTTATATATATAGTTAATTGTGTATTCTTTTGTTATTCATGGTTTTGGAAAACAATTTATTAAAAGAAAATAAATAAAAAATATTACTGATATTTTTTTGTAGTGTTTATATACAGTGTTTTTTTAATCGACATCACCCTCTATATGCAAGTACTGCTGCTACCCCTTATAATAGAACATTTCCACAAAAGCGTAGATAGTTGAAAACCTTCTTGTTTCAACTGACAGAAGGTCAGAATAGACTTCTGGCAGTTGTGAGTGTTTAAGCCGTCCCACTTTCTTGCATAGGCAGATTTTAACCATGTTCTAATTGATTTATTAGGATTGGATTGTGTGTTCAAACCGACAGGTTTTCTTGTTTGAATTGTTTTGGCTCTGCAAACGTAAATAGAGTCTTAACTGATTCGAATGTTTCATATCTTCAGGTGTGAGGGGTCTTAAATGATTCGAATGTCAAACAAAACACGATTCTTGGGTATTTTATCCTGTACAAAGAAAGATTTCGTCCCCATTCCATATAAGGGAGAAAAACCACGCTTAATTGGCCATTTATACAAAAACTTGGAAAAACTCCCAACTCTCTATTACCCGAACCTCTCTATAACTTGAATGGTTTCCGATTCCCCGTGGCTGTTCGAGTTATAGAGAGTCCACTGTATATCCAATCGTGTTCAGAGCGCGCATCTGTTTATGTTCGAAGTCCCATGCAATTCCTCCGAACTTGCCTTCACATGTTTCGTAATAGTGCAGTACGTGCAAGCTATTTAATTGCCTAATTTATACTTCATTTAACCCTTCCAGCATTGTGAAGCCCTGCTCAGCTTTGTGAAGCCTTGCTCAGCTTTGTGAAACCTTGCTCAGCATTGTGAAGCCTTGCTCAGCATTGTGAAGCCTTGCTCAGCTTTGGGAAGCCTTGCTCAGCATTGTGAAGCCTTGCTCAGCTTTGTGAAGCCTTGCTCAGCATTGTGAAGCCTTGCTCAGCATTGTGAAGCCTTGCTCAGCTTTGTTACTATCTCGTATGGAATCCGAGGAGGGTCAAACCTTATTTATTTTCAAAATCGAGATTTATTTTCAAAATCGAGATTTATTTTAGAAATCGACGTTTATTTTAGAAATCCACATTTATTTTAGAAATCCAGTTTCCAAATCTACTGTTGTAGTGACATTATATTTCCGGAATCCACTTTCGAAATCGGGTTTTGAAATCAGGCTTTTAAAATCGTAATCGAGAGTTTAGTCTTAGATCCATAATGGTGTCAAAAGCACATGGAAGTAGGTAAATGGCAGCTATGTTTTGTGGTGATTGTGGTAATATTATACCATCAGATCACATATTCTGTAGTATATGTGGAACAAGAAAGAGTGCATATTTGCAAGGGCAATTACCCTTGGATGAAAAAAATGAAACAACAATTATTTCCTACTACTTTGGTCAAGGATACCGTTACGAAACTATAATTCAGTTTTTAAAATCTTATGACAAAATAATTATCAGCTTGAGCACCCTAAACCGTAGACTTTAATTGGACTAAGAAAGAATGATATTTCGCCAACAACTGAAGCAGCCGTCCGATGTATTATAAGAAATGAATTACATGGTCCTTCACGTATGAAAGGATATCGAAGTATGTAGAATATGCTTCGTACTACTTATCACATGACAGTCCCAAGAGATACGGTCATGAAAATACTAAAAGACTTCTTCGTTTAAATTTCTTTTCTTTCCACAGCGGACACAGAACGTATTTTCTATGGCTGGAAATTCAGTCCCACAAGCACCACAGTACTTGTCCGCCATATTTACATTTTACATATACTTTAAGGGCAGAAATTTTCGCCAGGATAAAAAATCGCGAAATTTCGCGAAGTTAATTTTCGCGAATTCTACTTCTGGAAGAAATTTTACAGAAAAAACTTTCGCGAATGACGATGAATTTCAATGAAAAAAAAAAAGATTTTAAATCGAATATCTTTCCAATGAAATAACAATACTACTGTAGTACAGAGTTCCTTGCTGGCTCTGGTTTCCCGCTGACGAAGGCCCGTAAGGGTCGAAATACCGAAGTTGTCTGCATTCTAACGAATCCTTTTGCCGACGACGTGGATCAGTGGATAAGAGCCCGTGGTGCATTAAATGCTACGATCCCGGGTTCGAGTCCCTGGGCTGCCGAGGCAAAAGAATTCGCGAGAATCCGTCATCTTCATTCTGGTATCCTGTATACATATATGCACTCATTATCGCTCTACATTGTTGTAATATATAGCTTGAGCTGCGCCAGAGTTCCTTTCAGTTACCCATGCTGGCTCTGGTTTCCCGCTGACGAAGGCCCGTAAGGGTCGAAATACCGAAGTTGTCTGGATTCTAACGAATCCTTTTGCCGACGACGTGGCTCAGTGGATAAGAGCCCGTGGTGCATTAAATGCTGCGATCCCGGGTTCGAGTCCGGCTGCCGAGGCAAAAGAATTCGCGAGAATCCGTCATCTTCATTCTGGTATCCATGTACTCATTATCGCTCTACATTGTTGTAATATATATATATATATATATATATATATATATTGAGCTCAATTTTTTTTCCTACTTAGTGACGTCATCAAAACCTATAAACGCCCTGGATTGGCGCCACAAGAAATTTCACAAACGCCAGTAAAGTAATATAATATCCCATACTATTTGTCCGGGTTGTTATTAATAATTTTTGGCTCTCAGCGCCCTGACTAATAGATTTACGGACCAAAAGCTAGATTCTGAAACGCGATTCTGAAAGTGGATTGAAAAGCTTAATTCAGATTCCAAAACCCGATTCTGAATACCGATTCAAAAAATTCTAACACGCTTGATTTTGAAATGTGGAAAGCAGTTTTTGAACTTTGAAAAGGTTTTTTAAAATAAATTGCGATTTTGAAAATAAATCAAGTTTGACTCTGAAATATGAAATCTGATTTAGAATTTTGAAATGGTTTCTTAAAATAAATGTCGATTCTCAAAATAAATCAGGTTTGACCCTCCTCGGCTTCCAGGGACCAAAAATTTGTTCGAGACAGAGAAAGTTCGAGATAAAGAAAGGAAAATACCTTACGCGGACCACAAAGGGACCGAGACTTTAGTTCGAGCATAGTAGTTCACAAGAAAAAGAATAGTCTGGAGACTAGTGCCAACGCGCTCTGCTCCCGGCAAATAACTCGGGTTCCTACATTTTCTAGTACCCAGACTACTTTTAGGGGCACCAAAATTTAAAAAACAAGCGGAAAACCTTAGCGAAGCTTATATTTTTTTAAAGTAATTTTTTATTTATGCTGTAATTTGCTATGTCTGGTGCCAATTGTTCGATTTTTGGTTGCTCTACTTCGAGAAGAACTACTGGCATCTCAATATTTTGTATTCAACAAAGAAATGATGAGTACAACACATCTTGGAGACAGAAGCTTATTGCTGTGATTACGAAGGATCGTGTTGTTGATAATAAGTTGAGGACACAGATTGAAAAACGTAATTTACATGTATGCGAAAAACACTTTCAACAGAGTCAGCTTATACAACGTAGGTGCTATTTCATGTATTTTTAGCTCTGTAAACATTGCATTATTAATAATGCTCTCTCTTATACCTGTTGTTTATTTAGATGAAAAAAGAAGAACACTAATTCCAGGATCTATTCCAACACTAAATTTACCAATAAAAAGTATTCCCTCTTCCAGGTAAGAGACCATATATTTGTTTGTACAGAAACGTATATAGCTAGCTATTTATAAACATTTATGCGTATACAGAAAATATGACCACAGGAAAAATATATATTTACAGTAAATTATATTTTTATTTAGCACATCAGTCAAGCCAAGACCTTCTGCTAAAAAGATTGCTGTGAAAAAAAACAGTACAATAACCGTTGATCAAAACCAACACATATTTTATCAATCCTTTGACCACTTCATCGGCCAAGTAAAATCACTAAAGCTTCCAGAGAGTTGGAGTGCACTTATATCTCCAGACTCACTAAAGGTTTGGATGTGCGATGAAATTCGTTCCAGTGCACAGTTTGAAATATATGTTGACGATAGTTTGTCATTTACTATTCGAGGCTATGCATGGAGTCTTCCTGATGATCACGAAATATACAGTATATACATATAAACGATCAGTACGAAATAATACACTGTCAAATTTAATAAAAGTTGTATCCACCTATAAATTCTTTCCTGGAGTTATTGATTTGTCACTTGTACATTCACACCACAAAAAAGCATAACATCTCGAAAAAACTTTGTCTTCATTCTGATGAAATACCCTTACAACAGTCAGAATTTCATCGATCTATGCATTGTTCACTGTTACAATTTAACGATGAAAAAATTTGCATGCAATGTGACACTGCTGCTAAAATATCGCAAAAATCTGTAAAACGTTCACAAACAAATTTGACTGTTCCAGCAAAGTTAAAAGCACCAATTTCGTTAACATGTTAAGTATATATACAGTGAGTAATAAAACATATCTCAGCTAGGAATTGCACCTAGTCTACCAAATTTGGTATTCTCTATTAGAACTGAGACTAAAACTTCACAAAAGCAGTTTATAATACCATATACTTACTAATAATGCCATAGGTAATGGTTTTTATAGGCGTGTAGCTATAAATATAGTTGTTTTGTTACTGGTTGCAGTACTATCAATGACATGTGTTTTTTGATGAGAAACGTATTCGCCGATACATAGTACTAAAGGATGAAAAGGTGTGTGGTTTATTTGGAACTTGCAAAACATCATCCTTGAAATCAGACTTAGACAAGTGACACAATACTTGATTTGCTAACTCAAATCCTAGAAGAACAGTACAGTTGTGGCTTAGACTTGCTCCAAAGGGGTGTTCCATGTCCAAAATATTTTTATAAAATAATGGATAAAACTTTTCAGCATCTCCATCAAAAGATTTGATAACATTTTTCACCAGACTGATTTTAAAAAACTTGAATTCGTTTGTGATTTCAGAGGGATAACATTCATCACCTGTCAATTTTATTATGGAATCCTCGATATATCGCTTAAAATACAGCGGATGCAGAACCTGTTCAGCTTCCAAACTTGCATCGCTTTCCTTTTCTTTACTGTGCTTAGTGTTGTTGTGGCGAGATAACCCCCTTTGTGATACACAAACTTTAGAGCACAAACTACAGGTAAATGTAACCTTGGCCTTTTCTTTGGGTATTTCGTCACTTACTGAAGTTAGTTCCACTTCAAACTCAGTATTATTTTGTAAAATATCTTCATCTATTGCCTCCAAAATAGCATCAAGATCTTCACCATAAAGGAAATCCTCTGCAGCCGCAGCCATTTTTTAAACTTTGGTGCCCTTATATTCCGGCCACCCCAGTTTTTTGAAGTCTCTTTACGATACGGCCCGGAATGGCCGATTACCCAGACTATTCTTTTTCTTGTGACTATGATTTATTTGAGCAAAATAATTTCGATCTTCGTAGTATGACATTTTTTATCACAACACGGTAAACTTCAAAGGAAAAAAACGTATGATGGGAAAAGAATAAAAAATACGCTTTTTGATAAGGTTGAGGGGGATTCAGGGAATTTTCTTTCGTTTATGAGCGAAGCAAAACCCATGCAATTTTTTTTCATAAAAAATAGGCGATTGAAAAGCATTCTAAGTACTGTCCGGTTGCGTATTCGCCCGTCTCAGTATTTAAATAAAATTTCTGTGTGCAAAATAAAAAAAGGAATGACGCTTCTGTTGAGCAGACAACAGAAATGAAAGGACGATATTGAAATAGGTCTATTTGGGCAGATTAGCGCAAAGACAATTAAAGTAACATGCAGAACTTATTTTAAAACGTATCAATTTGATAAATATTATTGCTTGTGGTGCAAAAGTTTCCGTGAATGGATTACAAGCTTCTGAAAGTATACATTAGCATTACTTTGGTTTTGCAAAAGGTATTTTTAACTAATTGTAAAAAAATATACCTTAACAACATGAATTTATGTTGTTAAGTTGATTAATGATCGCGGTGTCTGACACAACGGACAATTCTTTCGCATGTGGATTAACACTTCGCGAGCGCAAAGTGTTATTTTTTTCTTCAAAATACTGAACACAAAGTCCAGGTCATTGACCAGCATTAAAGTCTTAAATGTCTTTATGTATAAGAATATCAAAATTCTAACCAAGTTGGTCATTATTCTTATTTCTCTGTTGTTTAAACAATAGACCAATTGTGTTTAACCAAAAATTCCAGCCTGGTATTCTTATAAAGCATGTTCTTATAAAAGAAAAAGCATGTAGGTGTACACTATTCTCACTTTATTTAAAGTTTTCCTACCCAACCATTTTCCTCGTTTTGCTTTTTTTTAGCAACCCCTAACACTCGTTCGGATAACCACCACCACCCCTTCGTTTATTTTGGTTATAATGTATCACGCTTTTATAAGAATCTGGTTTGTTTGCTGGTATTTCAGGTTAAAAAATAGGCCTATTGTTTAGAAAAAAAAGATAAATGAAAAACAACAGAGAAATAAAATAATAACCAGGCCCGGTTTGAATTTTGATATTCTTATAAAAAAGCGTGTATACCGTTAACCATCACATTTTTGAAATTGTTTCCTCAAGAAAATATCGCTGGTTGCCTCATTTAGCTGCTTTACATTTGCGCAAACTTAGTGACTACATCTAGACGTCTTAAGTTTTTATTGCGTCCAAAATGTTCTTTTAGCAACTAACCAGAGTCATTTTAAAGAGTCTATCCTGTGTAAATAATTTCAATAATAATAATAATTATAAGGCTTCAAAACCTAGTAGCATGGTTGGTGGTCACAGGCCAAGTAGCATACACCACTTTGGTTTTCTTAAATGTAAATTAAACAACAGAATTGGTGTGTCACTATTGTGTGAATGCATTGTAGTTGCACCTTTTTAATAGCGAATCTTGTTTCTTGATCTCTTGTGACTTCGATTGGCTTAATTAATTAACAATTAGTTTTTTTGGTACACATATTAGTTATATATAGTATCTTATCCCCAAAAATGATAACTGTAGAGGCTTATCGGGCATCTATTGGTATTTTATATTGTAAATCCAAAAGCAATGATATGCATAACAGCCACAGCAGCAACTTATTTGAGGTATATTTGAGTTTTATTTCTCGTCGCCATATTGTTTTTTCAAAACAACCATGTTTTGCATGTTGATGGTAGATTCTTACTGTAATTTCGTAATCTGTGTTTCAAATATACTGTTACTTTTCAGAGATGTAGAAATAATTCGGGATCTACATCGTATCATATCAAATCTGTTATTAGTTCCTAACCAGGGCGTCCCTTAATTTGGCGGAACTGCTGGCATACAATGTATGTGTAACTCCATAATACCTATTTGTTGGCCATATATAAAAAAAAAGGGATTCGATTTAGATTACATATTAGAATATGGCGATGCAAATTTCAAAAAATTAGGGTTAAATCGGTCAATAGAGTTCCATGAATTACCAACAGTATTGGAAATAGTAAATTGCCAAGTCCATGTCCATGTCTTAGGCGATGAGGATTATTTTCAGACCCATAAAATAATGACTCCGTGTGTAATCAGCAATCTATTAATTTTTAGTACATGACATGTACATGATGTGGGTATAACTTTGCTATATGGGATAAAAGTCAATCTACTTGTTTAATCCTCATAGCAGAAAATAGATGTTAAAATGGATGTTCTGTTCTTATGAAATTCAAAACATTTTTCAATGGTAAGTATGTCAGTCAGTTTTTATGCAGAAAAATCCAGCAATTTCGCAAATAGCCAGTGTGATATGCATACATGATATTAACGCGGATCGTTGAAAACTTGCATTTCGGAAGCGGAAAATTAACGCGGTTTTTCAAAAAAATACATTACGGGGTTATAAAATTAACGCGGATTAGTAAAGTGTAGTGAAAAAAGCATTTTTTTATTTCACGTTATTCTTTTCTTCACTCAAGCAAAAGGGTTAAATTAGCATCTTGTATTGCGGCATAGTTAATAGAAAAAACACTGGTTCGGAAGATCAAGAATAACCTATTCAATTATGTTATTATTACGCATATTTGAATTTAAAGGGACATGATAATGCACAACTCATTTGCCGCGCATAAAACTTCAGTTAAAAACACATGAATTTGTTAAAAGTTTTGTTGTTTTATTTTAAAAAATATCTATACAGTTTTAAAATAAATCTAAAAACCGTTAATAAAATAATATTTTACATAAAACATTAAAAACTAGTTAAGAACAAAAATATTTACGTATAAATAATGGTCTTCAAATAAATGTTTTACAGGTAGAAAGTTAGTGTTTAGTTAGAATAGGAAGCCACCATAAGAACGAAAGTTTCGATACAGGTAACCATGTTATAAAAAGGTAAAGTAATAAATTGATCAAAACAATTCTGCAAAACTTAACACACAAGATGCCAGGTGTAAATTGTAGTGTATTCGGGTGCAGTATGTGTAGAAGAACAAAAGGCATTGGTATTTTTAGAATTCCTGCAGAACATGTTCAGAAAGAATGGCGTCAACGGTGGCTGTCTGAAATAACCAAAACTAGAGTAGTAGATGAGAACTTTAAAAAACAAATAGCTAATAATAATGTTTATGCATGTGAAAAACACTTTCATAAAGAAGACATTGAAATATGTAAGTATCCTTTCTATACTGCTTTAGGTTTTTTTAGATTTTTAGGCTAAAATGTTCTTAATTTGTTCTTAACAATTCTAAATAAATCTTTTAAAAAATGTCTCTTATAGTTGTTGGGGCAAAGATGACGAAGAAGAAATTAAAACATGGTGCTATCCCAACATTAAACATGCCTGTAAGAAGTTTCAGTAAACAAGTTACCCCAAGACCGCCAAGAAAGACTTTGAGTACTCCTACAACTATTAACCCCTATTACAAAAACCTTAAAGATTTAAACACACGCATTAAAAACTTAAAATCCTTTAATGGTTGGGAGACATTTTTAACTGACAATACTACTACATTTAAAAGGTTTACACAACCCTGGAGTGAGCCATACTTAGAAGTGTGTATTGATGATGGTTTGGGCTTCATAATTCAGGCATATAAGTGGTTTTTACCAGAAGATCATACTTTATATAAAAATTGCAGAAGATCACTTAAAAACATTACTGTTTCAAATCTTTTGGTAAGCATTGAAAACTTCACATTTTGCAGTGGCACTCAACCAGATCTTTCTAGCCAGGTCATAGCACACGCAATTCGTAAATCACCCTTGGAGCTACTTAACAGAGAAGATCAATCACTACAACCATATGAAAGTTTTGTGTATTACAGGACTAAAAACTGTCTGTTGCTTATGGAAAGTCAGGACGAAACAATTTGCACTTCTTGCAGTGAAGTTTTCAGAAAACAAAAAAATTCTGCCAAAGTTTTAGAAAAAAAGCTGCACACCCCAGCTAAACTCAAAGCACCCTTATCAAAAACTGCACCACAACGAGTTATTATTAGCCTAAAAAACGAACGCTTAAAATGTGCACAACTAGAGTCAAAATTAGAGAAAATGAGGCTAGAGTTAAAAACAACAAACAACATAGTTGATACAGAGCTCCATAATGACTTTGTCAGTATTATGTCCAACACTACTCGCAAAATTACGCCATTTATGAATCTATTTTGGCAAGAACAAAAGAAGATGGCAGCAGTTAGTGCATCAGGGGTACGTTACCATCCAATGATGATTCGCTTTTGTCTATCGCTTTGGTCTAAATCGGCATCAGCCTATGAAGAAATAAAGAATAGCAATACATTGACATTACCAAGTACTAGAACTTTGCGAGACTATAAAAATTTTATAAAGCCAGAAACAGGATTAAGAACACAAGTGGTCGAGGATTTAAAGCACATTAGCAGCAATTTCATTGGCATTCAAAGATATATTGTCCTGCTATTTGATGAAATGAAAATTAAGTCTAACCTAGTATTTGATAAACACAGTGGAAATTTGATTGGATTTTTGGACCTAGGTGATCCAGATATCAACTATTCTACCATAGATATGGAAAAAAATACCCTTGCAACACATGCATTGGTGTTTTTCTTACGTGGTTTAGCCACAAACCTAAAGTATTGTTATGCTTATTATGCTACTGATGGTGTGACTGCCGCCCAATTAATGCCAATATTTTGGGAAGCAGTTGGAAGCTTAGAATTGCTGTGTAATCTCTGGGTAATTGCAACAACATGTGATGGTGCTTCACCAAACAGAAAGTTTTTTAAAATGCACAAGGACCTTGATGGTTTAGCAGGCAAAAGTGTAACATACAGAACAACAAATCAATTTGCAGAATGGCGTTATATTTACTTTTTCTCAGATGCTCCTCATCTAATCAAAACCACAAGGAACTGCCTTGCTAATTCTGGCTCAGGAAAATGCACAAGGTACATGTGGAATGCAGACAAGTATATACTTTGGCAACATATTGCACAAATGTACCATGAAGACTTGGAAAACGGACTGAAAACTCTTCCAAAGATTACCGACCAACACATCAACCTCAACTCATATTCTGTAATGACAGTGAAATTTGCAGTGCAAGTACTCAGTGACAGTATGTCCAAAGTACTAGCTGCATATGGTTCACCAGATGTTGCTGAAACATCTAAATTTTGCAAAATGTTTGATACATTTTTCGATTGCTTAAATGTTCGTTCATATGAGGAACACAACAGGAAAAGAAAGCCTTTCCTGAAACCATATGAAAATGTAAATGACGAAAGGCTTACGTGGATCAATGACATTTTTTTGGCATATCTGAGTCAATGGAAAACTAACATTGAAAACCGACCAGGAAATTACACGCTAAATGCAAGAGGAAGAATGTTTTTGTCACATCAAACTTATGAGGGTCTTCAAATAACATCGTATTCTGTAATTGAAGCTGTTACATACTTGATACAAGAAGGATTTTCAAAAGTTCTTTCAGAAAGGTTTTGCCAAGATCCTGTAGAGGAATACTTTGGAAATCAGAGAAAATTGGGACGTAGATCTGATAATCCTGATATTGCTCAATTTGGCTATAATGACAACACAATACGAATTCAAAAGTATGTCTCATGCACTTCTGGTAACACTAGAGGACGATATGATTCCAAACGCTCCTGGGAAGAAATTAACGATGATCCAGTTCCAAAAAGAAAGAACAAGTAAAAACACTTAAATATATATTTACCTTATTCTTAGTCTATTATAAATGATATATTATCATTTTATAAAGGTTTCTCAACGGATCTTTTTATTTCTTTACGTAATGCCTTTTTACTGCTTGTTTTTGCTACTCGGTCTTTTTGAACGATATCTCTGGCATAAGAAAATGACCGTACTCTTGTATACAACTGAATTATCGAAAACAGTGAGTTTTTTTCAACTTGTGTAGAAATAGGAATTTCTGCAGTAGAAACCACTTCTTTAAAAGAGTCCTTGATATGACACAAATTTGCCAATTCTGATATGATTGATTTGATGTTAATTTTTCTTAAACTAACATCTTTAGTCTTTAGTCGGAAGTATTTTTCACAGATTATTAATATTTTTTGAATTGGAAGAGAAATTTGCCATAGTCCACCTCGATTTAAATGAGAAATCAAATTATTTATTTCTTCCCCCTTACTTGCTTCCATAAGTGCTATTGCTTGTTGGTATTCCAGACTCTTCCAATTTTTTGTAAAATATATCCCCCAATATACTGGAGTCCTCCTATTTCCTTTTCTGATATATTAATATTTTTGTCAGCAGTAGCACTTGTAGTTTCATTAATCGTAGACCATAATAAGTCACCAAGCTTCATGAGAAGTATTTTGAAGTATTTACTGTTTATCGATGGAGGTATAAAATTTATAGCATGTGTAACAATATTTGTATAGTATGAAGAATAGAATTTTTCTGATGATTTGTTATGGCTAATTTTATGTTGGTGAAGTTGATGTACTATTTTTTGTGAGATAGCTCTGTCAAAACCATACTCTTCATATGCTTGAAATTCTTTTGAAATAATTTCTGAAAAAACATTGTCACTAGTTACTACATTTTCCAATGCCTTTCTTAAAGGTTTAGTTATAAATTCTTCGTCAACTAGTTCTTCTTTTTGTTCATCTTCCTTCTTAGCCTCAAGCCTCATTATTATTGTGCTTCTTAATGCAATGAAGTTTTAATCCACCTTTACTTTTGCACACTTTGTCACATACTTCACAGGGAAAGTTGCCAAGTTCGATCTTAAATGATAATAATGTGGTCATATTAACATTTTCTGTGACATACAAAAAGCTTTCCCTCTCCCCCCAGCAGCCTAGCTTGTTAGTCCTACATTTTCAATCAAAACAGCACAAACAAAACAAAACATTACTTACGTCTTCACATAGATCGTTTGAGAATTCATTTATATATTCATCTTCGTTTAAAACTTCAATAATATCTTCAAAGTCATCCTCAAAAATATCTAAGGATACCAAAACACTATCATTTCCTCCTACATTAGAAGCCATTTCAAAATGATCGTGCATTATCAAGGTCACGTGACGTACTTATAAACACCGTTTGAGAATCCTTTGAAGTTTGCCGATCTTCCGAACCAGTGTTTTTTCTATTAACTATGATTGCGGGAACCACACCGTCCCCTCCCTGATGCATAAATGTTTTGTTTTTGTCTGAATAGTTTTCTCATTAATTATTCATCTTAGATTATTGCGTTTCCATTTGTATCTAGCCTAGTTAACTAAGCTTTCTTCCAGGATACTCTATCGGTGAAAAATCCGTCGCTAAAATATTTCGTGTGAAAAATAATACCTAGACAAAAATTCGTCACTTTTCACCGACGGATTTTTTTGCCAGGGGAGTTTTACAAAATAAATTAGAAAACGTTTTTTATATTTCTATTTTGCTGCAGTTGGCTTAATTGACGCTTTTAATAAAGTCCATAAAATACCGTGTATAAAATATTTACATCAATCTATAATAATTTCAACTAGTGTGTCCTCATTTATTTGCAAATCAATTTCGCTCGACTGACTTTATGGTTTTGTTTCCATTTCTCGACTTTTTCGGACTGATCATCCGTCTTTTGACTGTCGGTCTTTTCTGACTCATCGATCATAATGACTTGATAATCGTCCCCATCCTCATCATCATCGCCATCATCATCCTCATAATGGTATAAAATTCAGTTTCTCTCAAACTAAAGCTTAGCCGCAAACAAATGTCAAAGCAATTCCCAAAAATTCGAATCCACCCCATAGCAAACCCCGAATTACAATCAACCAATGAGCACAAAGTAGGCGTGGTCACATCTTACTCTCTCAAATAATACAAGAATTAAATATATTTGTTCGGATGAGTGAGGCCATTCGCGCTCAAAACAAAAGATTTCCCGTTAGTGACCACGTGAGCAAAGAAAAATAGAATTAACCAATCAAAAGGCGCGGTCAGTATTCTAACCGCAGTTTATTTTTTATTTTCAACATGATTTCTTACGCAAGAAGGCGCTCTGCTCCGCAATTGTGATAGCTGTTTTACTGAAAAGGAAGAGAAAAGATTTTGATTCTAGTTTGTCGCAAATGCGGATGATTGCCTTTGCTTTCTCATCTCTGTTTTTGTACATTCCATAGAGCTTTTTCCCCTTTCAAAAGTTCAATAATTTTTTATTATTTTCGACATTTTGATTTCTTGGAAGATTTTTCTTTTCTCTCGTGCTTTCGAAATCAAATTTTTAACTCCTTAATATTTAATGAAGCAAACTGTTACTTCATGACAAAACAACGATATATACACAACAATAAAATTTGATAATAATGTTATTCTTCTGAAGTATTTTTATATTTTTATTGTTCTCATGCATATAGCTAATATAATATTAATTTTACCAATAGTTATATAAACTGACAAAAAGGTTAAACCTTCAATATTTTTGGCATTTCCGAACAGAAAAAAACGAGTAAACTTACACAGGGAGTTGCAAAGTTGGGGAGTTAGTGAGTTGCGACGCAGCGAGTTGGGGGAGTTGCATCTACCATCTTTGTTTTTTATATACGCCGGTTTGCCGACGGATCCGGAAAAATAAGGCCAATTCTAGCTTTGAGTAATCCACAATCTAGCGTAGAGCAAATCAACCTCCTCCGCAGTGTCTTTTTTACTTTTTTTGGATGCAAATTGGTCATGTCATGATTGGTAAGATCTGGGAAACTAAATTGCATTGACAAAGTTCTGATTCAAATCATCCAGAACGAAATGCATCTCCTGCCGTCGTGTTTTTCCTTTTCGATCGATTGACTTCTTGAGGGGTTAAGACGTGCAGACCAAAACGCAGTTTAATAATTTACACATGTCACTTTTTATTGATTTAACAAATGAGGAAAACAAGGTAAGCTTGCTATTGTCAGCTTAATTAAATGATAAGCAAATGGGATGTATATAGCCAAAGTTTTGATAGGACCTTTTGATGCAACATACTATTTTCCGGTTACATTTAAGATACCTTGATCATTACCGTCGAACCACCACAGAAAAAGACAAAAATCGCAAAGTAAGTAAATATTGTATTGTGTAGAATTCGTACGTACACGTTGTCTTATAAGAAACTAGGGTTCAGGTACATTAAATCGCTGAAAGCTGTCATATAGGGGTTAATTAACGAGGTTGGGGTTAATTACGCTTAAAACTTTTAGACAAATTGCCTTTAAGTTAGCCAAGACGAAGTTCCCTATAAAAACATGTTTTCTTTTCCTATAAAAAATACACGTCAAGTAAAAGTCGAATAAATGTAGAAAAAAATCAACACACTGTTGTGAAAATATACAAGATTTTATTAACGAAGTTTTTCGTAAAAACATTTCAAGCATAAAAATTAACACGATTAAGCAGAGACAGTTTCTAATATTCTTCCTCCACACCACACAGACAATCTAAAAAAATAAATCACGTACGGAAATAAAAGTAAACATCAGGCTGTATGCACTTAGGTTTTGTGAAGATTTGAGATAAAAAGTGTGTTTAAAAAGCTTTTTGTTTTTTTAGACAAAATGACAACGCAGTTAATGATTGTATGGACACATCCAATAGCTCAATCGAGTTTTTGTGCTCTATAAATGAAAGTGATGAATGTATTTAACACTACCCACTACAATTCAAAGAATACCAATCATCCTCACAATAGCCTATATACATATCATATAATCATTATTATTACCTGGTTGTTGCAGATAATTGTTTTTTCTAGCCCTGTCCGGGATTTGAACCTGGATCTCTCATTTGCATGAGTGTCATAGCCATTAGACCAACAGGGCATAAATATAATACGAAAAACTTTACAGGTGCATATTATATATGCTTGTGGATTTACAGCACACATAACATACTTAACTTTTTGTGGATATCAAAATTCAATTTTTGTTATATTAAATAGCCGGGGGCCAAGGTGTTGCAATGTCGGGTTAAGTCAGAAGTTGTGTTACCCAGCATTAAACGTCTGATGGAGCGATTAATACGAATTGTATATTGTGCCACATATTCATGTAAAGCCCATTTAGTACAAGTATGCAGTATAACTATCGTAAATCATGTGAAGCACACACAACATTAAGGTGTTTTGGGTGTAATATATTTTTCAAAAAATAACTTTTCTGCAACTTAACAGTCCCTCAACCTTTTTTATTTCTAGCAAAAGGTTTTCGAGGAAACTCAAAAAATGAATTTTAATCACGAGGGTGCCGATAAGCCGCATATACGCCGTAAAAGTTCGGGCGTTTTCGGACGAGTTCGGCGTTTTGAAAAAAATTCTGGTATTTGCCCGAAAACCCCCGCATAGTCCCGAACAATGCCCGAAAAAAAAAAGATTTACCACAAATGACTCTCGAAGAAGGAGCAACTATAGAATACCCCCCGTAAAAAAATTAAAACTACGTAAGTCAGCAACGCTGCTACTCAGCAATACAGCTACGCAGCAATACAGCAACGTAGATGCTCAGCAACGCAGCAACTCAGCAACGCAGCTACTCAGCAATACAGCAACTTAGATACTCAGCTATGCAGCAACGCAGCAACGTAGCAATACAGCAACGTAGATACTCATCTACGCAGCTACTCAGAAAAATAGTTGAAAATGGTTTTAGATAGTTATGAGGGATCTGAGCAAAAGTTTCGTTTTTAGAATTAAACCAGTTTAAAAAAAACATTGTATAACATTATATAAATGTTTTCTAATAACTAAAAATATTAAATGAATAAGGAAACTATTTAAAGAACGAAAAATTTGTCATTACGAATGTATACACTATATGAGGCTAAATTATAGAATCATAAAAGCGAAGTCGTTATATTGCGAAATGTTTAGTGTAACAAACCAACTTGGTATGTTTGTTGATATTTTAGTTTAGTTTAACTGTCCAACTGTGTTTTAATCTAGAAATAGTGAGCTTTGCGTAGCTGCGTAGCTGCGTTGCTGCTGCTATATTTGTTAGTTTATTTTTTTTTATTATTGCGTTGCTGCGTTGCAGAGTTTTATAGTCTTAATTTTTTTACGGGGGGTATTCTATAGTTTAGCCTCGAAGAATTATTTAAAAAAGTATAAAAATTAAAATGAACTAACTATGTGGTAGCTAAGTTCGTAAAAGAACTGTTTTTTATGGTTTTTGATAAGATTTACTTGATAAATAACTTATATATAAACTTTATTAACTCCTTTCTCTTCAAGCGCATTCTTTCAACTGGCGTCCGCCATGTTTATGTTACAAGGTGTTGCATTTCGGGAATGTTCCGGGCGTGTTCGGGAAAGTGCGGGCGGTTTCGGCGGACAACCGTCAATTTAATTCGAAAAGTCGCCCGAACTCGCCCTTATATATGCGGGCGTTTGCGGCTTATCGGCACCCTCTTTTTTAATCCAGGGTGAGCAGTTAATACATGTAAACGTTGCGCATTGATATAGGTTTGATACCCTTTAAAAACTTTAGCACAACTTTTGTTAAATAGAAACACAGATAACAGCTTGTTGTTAACACTGGACTGAGTGTTTAGTACAGGTATATACAGTGTCGCACATATGTATAGGCATAATACCCAAAAAACTATCCTCACTTTGGTTCAAATAAACAGACCGTAAACAGCCTGTTATTACCCTGTGTACAGTGTCCTAATGAGTTAAGAACTTCTCAGACAGCTAAAATGGCCATAAAGCCCTGAAAAATTAACATTTTTAAAAAGTCATGTTTTAGCAGCTAATGGTTGCACTTTCGCAGTTAAACTGTTTTGAAATTCCTAATTTTTTTCAGCGTTAAATTGGCCAATGAAATCGAATTCGCCGGACAAATAAATCGACGATCGTACACTTTTGCAACTCCCTGGCCCCCTGACTTGCAACTTTCCAACTCCCCAACTTTGCGACTCGAAAATTTCCTAAACTCGAAAAAAACATGCTTTTTACCGGTATTACTAAACTATGCAAAATCACCCATAATCACCCAAAACCAGCCATAACTATGAAGCCGGAGGCGGGTCAATAATGCGTAGTCCAATTTCGTTTCAATTTATTGTGCGACCACTTTCTAGAAATCGTGGTCCAAGACTTTTGCGGCGGCGCTTTCTAGAAATAGTGGTCGAAAATTGCGCCCCCTCTTTTAGAAAGCGGCATCCAGAAACGGCGGTGCTTCTTAGAATTAGGCGTCAGTATATTTTTTCGGCCACGCGTTCCAGAAAGCAGCGCCCAGAGTTCTTTGGGACGACGCATTCTAAAAAGCATCGGTGCAAATATTTCCCGCCGACGCGTTCTAGAATGCGTCGGGGCTCAGAAATAATGTCTGTATCTTAAATTAGAAATGACATTGTTGTTTTTAAATAGAATTTATGAAAATGTTTTATAGAAGGCGTCCAACAAAATATCAACAAGGCTGCGCCGACTCTTTCTAGAAATAGGCGTCCATAGAAAAATGAGCAAAGTTACGCCGACTCTTTTTAGGAAGAGGTGTCCAGAGAAAAATGAGCAAAGTTGCGCCGACTCTTTCAGGAAGAGGCGCCAGACAAAATGAGTAAAGTTGCGCCGACTCTTTCTAGGAAGAGGCGTCGATCCTGCCCTGTAAATTTGCGCGGATGCTTTCTAGAATTTATTTCTAGACATTATTAGTTTGAGATACAGAGTCAATAATATGATTCAACTTATACTTACATGCAACGAACTGTTTATTATTGATCAGAATGTTATAAAACTGTTACGTAAAGCAGAAGAATCGATAAAGGAAATTAAAAATTCCTTAAAGTCGCAATATCATGCACCTAAGCACGCCACTTTAAACCAAGGACGGCCACCTTATCTTCTCGCAAAATCTCAACTTGAAATGTAAGATATCAAAAATGGCAAAAATGGTTTCATTTAGTGAGAGTACAATTTAGAGACGTCAGTAGTTATAGACATGGGGGTACGAGCACAGTTTTAGTAAACTAAAACTTTGCTCAAACCCCCATGTCTATGACTACTTGTACACCCTTTAGATTCACCACATGTAAAAACTTTGCTCGTACCCTCATATGGTGTTTTGGAGATATTACAATACATGTATGGCCATTTACGTGTAAAGTGCTATTTTTTGCTGTTTGGGAGGGTCTGCAAGTGTATATTTATGGTGTTGCTAAGGGTCGGCAAGAGTATATTTTTTCAGCCTGTAGTATTATCTGTATATACCAATTTTTGGATTATTACGATTTTATAATTTGATGTATATACAATATATGGTATAGAAAAAGTTCAACTGTTATAATGGTAGTTGTGACGTCATAGTTTAATTGAATAGATTTAAAGAAATAACATGTACGTATAGTATAAATGAATAAACTTACAGATATAGAAATGTCTAAATTAGGTGATGAGGATTTACTTGATTATATGGGGTATCATATGGATGATTATTTTGGTGATACTGATGATAAGGATGATAAGGATGATATAGATTGTACTTTTGATGTGGATAAGATTAAGAGTACAACAGCATCAACACTAGTTTGTCCAAAATGTGGTGTAGTTAGCAATATTCCAGTTTATATAAATTCATACAGTGTTTTTGAACGTTGTACATTTCGTAAGAAGTGCATATACAAGAGGGGTGGGAATTTCACTGTTATCCTAAAACAGTTCATATGTATGCAAGATCAAGTGGTACCTGATGATGTGATAAGAACGTTATGGAGTCGGATTAATAATACAGACAATTTAGTATACAATTATGTTATACCATTGAGTATCCCCATACTAGAATCACTATTAAAGAAGAACAAGTTGATGTCCTATAAAAATAGTATATTTTACATTTATTTCACATTGATGAATCAACCGTTTCCACATCTAACAATAGAGGAACGTAATCGAGCACAACATCTATTTACTGTCATAAGTCGCCTATACAATAAGTACAAACCAAGTAAGAAAAAGAGCTTTATAAACTATTACTTTACACTAAAAAAGATATTCCAAGCACTGGGTATGAACGATTATGCAAAAATAATTCCACAATTAAAAACACAATCTAGGCAAAAGGAAGTAGAAAGAATATGGGGTTTAATATCTAAGGATTCCAAATGGGCTGAAGCTCTTCAGAAACAAATGATCTCTTAGGACCACCATCCAAATAATATAACGTTGGTTGATTACGTTTAATGTATCTATCTTTTATTTTATATATGTCCATCGACCATATTGGATCAGTAGATCGTTTTCGTCTTTCACCTTTATAAATTTGTCCTTCCAATTCACCGGGCTCATATAGATATCTAACGTTGGTACCAATATCTAGCAATGTTTCATTATCACTTTTGATGGGCTTTAAAAATCCCTGTTTTATTGAAGTATGTTTTATGGCATCTACTGGTTTCATATCAATTAGTCTGTTTTTTTCGTTATTCAATGCACTAACTACCGTTTGCAATCTACCAACCCATTCTCTGTTACTTTTTGATTGATCTTCAAACTCCTTATGGTATTGATAACTAAATAGTCTATCTGCTAATGTTTTATTAAATCGTTCAACAATACCTTGACTTCTATGTTGGCTAGGATCACCACGTTGTATTATGACATTATGCTTGTTCATAAGTTTGGTAACATCACCGTAAAACTCTTTGCCAGCATCACAAATCAATGTTTTTGGGAATTTTAGTTCAGTATTAACATATATCCAATCAAAGGCTTCAGCAGTTTCTTTTGAGCTTTTACTAGTTAGTTGATATGCTGATTTGTATCTGCTAGCTACATCTACAACACAGAGAGCATATTTATATGTTTTTCTTTTGTACTTATCATGTGGAAGATACAAGACATCTACCTGGTGAATATCATTGGGTGTAGCATAAATAGAAAATGAGGAATTGGGTCTCGGGACATACTTTGGTGCTGGTAGATATATTTGATACAGTGGTTGTTTTAGTAGCCATTTTTCTGATTCTTCATTAGTTATACCAGCTTTTTTAGCCAACTTACTTATTGCACTTCTACCTCTTCAGTAGCCAGTATCAGAGTAATAAATCTTATCCATTCTTATAATATATATAGAGTATAATATCTATAGACCATAAATCTTATCATACTTGTTACTCATCCCATTGATTGGTGGACATAGGTCAGTAATAATACCATCCAATATAACCATATCTGATAGAAATGTTGTATCCTCATATTTTATTCCATTAAGAAGTGATTGTATTTGGGTAAGAACCTTATTGTATGATGTGTATGCGAATTTATACATCTCAACCTTGTTAGTAATATTTGTTTTCGTCATATATCCCTGTATGATGACACCAACACCGCTTATAGTTCCCAACACAATGGCATTTGCGGTTATTGTTCCAGCAATCCCACCAACAACAATTAATGTTATACGCACCATATGTAGAACCAATTTTAGTTTTTTAGTACGTTTATATTTCCATTTGTAACATATGTACAACTTATGGTAATATTTATACCAATTCAATAGTTTAACTATTTCAGCGTCTGAACAATCTTCACCACTATATTCAAAGCATATGATTTCTTTCATTATATTATGTATATTATGTAAAATAAATTATTCTAGTTATATATTATACAATGGCAGAATTACCTGAAATTCCAGATGTTGATGAATCTAATTGGGATATTGATGAGGGTGAAGATTTTAACACTATCGATCTTGATGCATCAATTCATGAGACAGATGAATTAAATAGTAGGTTAGATAAATTAAATAAAGAAAGAAGCCGAGGAGAATCGGTAAAAAATGATAAAGAAAATATATTGAAATCGATAAATCAAGTAAAAGAAAAAGTTAAGGCAACTAAAGATATAGTAAATATACTAAGGAAGGAATATAAAAGATTAAAAAATGGTGGTAGGGTAGCAGTTAAATTGGAAAATGCTGCTGATATATTGTATAAGGGGATTTTATTTGATGGGGATGATATTTCATTCGAGGGTGAAAAAGGAGCAAAAACTAAATTATTAACAAATAAAAATAAATGGAAAAAACCTAAAACATATGGTGATATATTAGGTAAAAAACTTCTTAGGGAGATGGGTTTTGATCCAAATTCATCTATATCGACAGAAGTAAAAGAAATAGAAGAATTAAGTAATAAGGCAACCGGTCTAAATAAAAAATTAACCAATGCGGCTAGTGGTATACAATCATCATCATCAAACCAGGAAGTCATGGAATTGGCTAGTCAAGCCTCAGATAAACTAAGTAATTTTAATGAAGATATTGAAGAAACATCATTCGGTGGTGATGAACATACACCACTAATTATTGAATTGACAGAGCGAGAGCTGAAAGGTAATGATAAAGCAATGCAAACAATAAGTGGGGCTCTTAGATTGACTGTAGCTGAATGTACTAAATTAGAAAATCACATAAAATTAGAAAAAGAAAAGAAATTGGAAATTTCAAATAGTAAGGACTATACAGAGGATGAAAAAGTGATAGAATTGGAAAAGATTGATGAAAGGATTGATGACTTAAATATTGAATTGAATGGAAGAAATGAACATATTAGAATATTAAAGAACAAAGTTTTAAACCAAATAAACAATATTAAAGATTCACTTAAACGACTTTTAGATAAGGAAACCGGTAAACTAGGCGAAAGGATTAAAAACCTCTTCCGTGAACAGGGTATAACAATAGTATCAGTTTTAACAGCTTTTGGTATGGCTATTGGCGTACTCGTTGAAGCATTATTACCAGGTGGTGGATCAGCAGCAGCGGCAGCAGCAGCCAGTGGTGGAGGAGGTGATAAACCTAGTGGTAAAGGAGGTGCCAAGGAATGGATAAAGAACAAGTTGAAAGCACTCGCTGGCCTACTTGGTAAATTAGCAGGAAAAGCAGCAGCAGCACTACCAGGTATAATAGGATCCGTGGTCGCATGGATACTAAATAGAGCAAAGGATGCCATTGGATGGCTATCACAAAATGTATGGGCACTTATTACAGGTATAGGTGTGTTAATCTATACATACTTTATGACAAAAAAAAGAGGATAATCTATCTAAAAAAGATACCACAATATTGAAAACACAATAGTTATAGTTAAAATTACAGCTATTTTCTCCTCCTCATGAGTTACTTCACCTGTCGGTACTTCTGATTTTGTATTATCAGTAGTCTTCTTCTTTGGAATTGTAGGATCTGTCTTCTTTGGTGTAGTCGGATCTAGTTTCTTTTCTTTTGGTATAGGTTTTAGATCCGGTTTCTTTTCTGTATTAACTTTAAGATTAGTACCCAAGCCAAAGTCTGATTTCGATACTAGGATTTCATTGTTGTAGTTATTAACTTTCCCAATTCTAAGGTTCATATCACTTGGTAACATATACACATTCTCACCAACAACATAATCAACTTTACTTCTAGCATATTGTAGTGTATCCTGGAATCTTTTAATGTCTTCTGCTATATCCACATGTCTATTAATTATGTTTTCAAAGTTATTCAGAAACACTTGCTGGCAATCTAATGCTGGACCTGTATTACCTAAAATGCTTGATCTTGTAGACGTTTGGGATGTTAGTAGAAGATAAGAGTAGGCTCTCACGGATTCACTTAATTTCTGTACGCCAATTGTTGTTAAACCTCTCGAATGTTCTATAATCCATCTAGCAAAACTGTTGGAATCATAATATGAATCACCAGGTGTGTTGTTATATTCTGGTCTCTTACTTTGGTATGAACTCATATAGTTTTCATTTCTCCATGTATTATAATTGCTGTCAACACCATATTCTCTACACAATTGCAGATATTTATCCCTAGTGAATGTATTATTACTAGCGGAAAACCCTTGTTGATATGGTAGATAGACTTCCAGTATTTTGAATATCCGTCTAATGTGATAATGAACATGGAATGTGTATATGCTTTTAGCCAAAGGATGATCTGAATTTAAATGCCTGGGTGATATTCCACATACGCTTGTTGATAGAAATACTGCAAAATTTAATTGGGTCTGCCATAGTTTGAATGGGTTGGTTTTCCAATTGTTAAATGTTTGATCTCCTGCCCTGACTGCTCCTACCTCATAGTTGGTAAATATGTTTGGAAACTTACTATGGAAACTCTCAATATCGCCTACATTCTCTGCAACCACTATATTCTGTATGTATAAATCACTCGCTTTGATTCGTTGTAGGTATTTTCCACCGTTTGGTTCATAAAACCCGGATATTTTAGGATCGTATTTATAAATTCTATTCATTATATTATATAACTTAGAAAATGTATATTGTAATAGATGACATTTCAAAAGGTATCGATTTGCAAAAACCTATCGACAATAGAAATAATAGTAAAAGAATTGGTTTAGTTAGAGCACGTTTGGTTTACACGTTTTACAACATTGAAGAAGACGAGAAGATGTATCTAAAAAATGATACACACATTATTGTTAAAAAAGGGTTCTATAGTATTATTTTAAGACATATCAGCAGTAGAATAAATTATAGTACATTAACTGGAAAATCTATAATTGGAGGTGGAATAAAAAATTTTGATTACTATCTTCACAACATATTAGGAGTAAATAATGATAATTACGTTGATCTTCTGCTATCTAAAAAATCATTTACTTTCTCCACTGATACTCTCTCTACAACAGATAACCTCCATAATGGGATTCCATCCAATACCCTTCATACTGGATACACACCAAAAGATGTTTCATTTGGTGATACAATAATATTCGAGCCAACTAATGTTCAATACAAAACTATGAGAAATGGTATAATAGATTATATTAAAGTTGAGCTACTAGATAATGACAGAAATATTATAAACAGTAATTTACCTACATCGGTTGTTCTTCATATTATGTAACTTTTTCTATTGTATAAATATATAATGACAACCACAGGAGAAAAACTAAATCCTAGTAGATCACTTAGAAATGCTTTTGGAATTAAAGGGAATAGACAAAAAATTGTCGTCACTAATAATCCAACTACTATTGGAGTAAATGAGATGTTAAATGTAAGGTTTCCAAATTTGGAAGCTAATGATGTCATAGTTCCAGGAACAACCAGGTTAACATTTGATATTACTCTTAATTCAACAGATGATTTGAACAGAACATTGGTTAAAAATATTGGAAGGGCCATTATTAAGAAAAAAGTTATAAAAATCGAGGGTAATGAAATACTTAGTATTGATGATAGTGACACACTTGACACATATTATGACCTATGGATGGCATATGCTGAAAGACGAAATGCTATATTTCAAGGTATTGTTACCAAAGGAAATGGACAAACTGAAAATGCTATTAAATATCGAATTGGTGCAGGAGACAAAGCGGCCAATACTGGAGATGAAGCAATATCTACAGCATTTGGTAATAAGTTTTGAATTCCACTAGACTTTGAAATGCTGGAAAGTTCTATGCCCTTCTATCAGTCTGGACTAGCGGGTAGGCTTTCTTACGAACTTACATTTAATGAATACAATAAAGTGATTAAGAGTGATAAAACGGACGCCACATACACAATTAGCAACATCTCATTAGAGTTTGATGTAATTTCTAATTCAAGATTGGCATCTGATGTCAAAACTGAATATATGAGGACGAGTATTTTGTATGATCGAATTTTAAGACACAGACATGTTGTTCTAAAAGATGGTGATACGGTATGGAATATGAATTTCAACACACCAGCCAAGAGTCTAAAAGGTATTCTAATGCTGTTTACAAAAGAGACTGATTGGGCAAGAGACACTGAAAAATTCTACAACCCTAAAATTACTAATGTTGAGATAGCCGTCGAGGGAAAATCTAATCAATTATACGCACAGGGGATGAAAAGCTATCACCAATGGGATGAAATCAAGAAACACTTTGGTGCTGGAAGATTGAAACAACATGGCTCAGCACAACATGAGTTAAATGTCTTTGATATGAGAATGGTAGATTATTACACAAAACAATTTGGATTGTGGTTGGATTTTAGATCATCCGATGATAACACACTACATGGAACAGGTAGACGTATTGAGAATGCTTCAGAAGGTATTACTCTTGCTATTACAAAGACGGCTGGAGCTGCTGGTAATCTGCAGTGTTATATCTATCTATTTATGGATGCCCAAATTAACATTTTAAATGGTGCATTTGTTAATATTATGTACTAAATATATAATGAACTTTCCAAAATTTCCTCATAGTGCAATGTTTGTTGGTGCAACCGCATCCATGTGGCAAAACCGAATACTTATTAAAACTACTTGAAACTAAATATAAGCACCATTTTGAATACATTATTATTACGTCCAACAGTTTTAGATAATAAGACGTACCTATCAAGAAAGTGGTTACTCGATGATGAAAGTGTATTTATTGTTTATGATGTAGAATGTAAATTAAATGAATGGATTAGACTATTTACAAATAATTTTAAGGGCCATGAAACACTATTTATAATTTATGATTGTTCTGCTGAAGGTGAAATAAATAAAAAACGTGATGCGCTATCAGAACTTGCATTCTCTGGTAGACATAGAAATCACTCCCTATGGGTATTAACACAAAAGTATAATTCAGTTTCAAAAGACGTTAGAGAACAAGTTAAATGGCTTTGCTTGTTCTTCACCGAAGATAGAGATAGTTTTGAAGATTGTTTAAGAGAGAATGATGTCGTGCCAGATAAGAATGAACGAGATAGATTAAAAACACTCCTACAAAATCTACCATATTCTAAACTTGTACTGAAGTGTTACCAACCAACTAGTTATTATTTGTTAAAATCCTGCTAAAATTTGTTGATACACTAGTTATACGCTAGTTATAATTTTGTTAATTAATAATATAATGATTGAATACGTTAACTTCATTTTGTTATTAGCAATTATTTTTGCAATTATATATCCATGTTATAAGTTGCGTAAGATTTTTTATTATATAAATATAGTAATGGATTCTAAGATACTTGATCAACTAACTAATTTAGAACAGAATGTTGCCATAGAAATAAAACCTAAAAGAAATGTTAGAAGAAAGAAAAAGATAGAACAGCCATTAATTGAAGAACCAATGGAAGAAGTGGATCCTGAAAAAAGGAATAGACTGATTAATTGTGTGCTATCAGGCAATTCTAAACAACATCTAAGTAAAGAATACACTGAACAACAAATAATGGAGATGAATGCAGATGAGATCAATAATATGTCAACAAGATATGAGAGCAAATTAAGTGGCCAGATGACTAAATCATTAGGAAAATCATTAATTGGTTTATATTCTAATATAGCATGTGGGGCCTTAGGTATGGAAAATAAAAATGAACTAAATGATGATCTAGAGAATGATCCATTTCTTAATACTGCTTTACAGAGATTCACTTGTGATATGTACTATCAATTTGGTGCAATGCTAGCGCCAGTTAGTGTAGCCATGATTACAGGTAGACATTATGTGAAAATTCTAGCACTAATAGTAGTAATAATGGAAGAGCAGCAAATAGTGGAACCAACAACAGCAGTAGCAACAGTAGTGGAGGAGCAGAAAGTAACAAAACAGAAGAATCCCCTAAGAGTTGAACAGGGTAAAAAGCTTGTTGAACATAATCGTCGTAAAAAAGAAGAATTAAAGAGACTCAATGATAGTATAACTAAGCAAGAAGAACACCATGTTGAAAAACAAAACAAAACAAATAATTACCAGTATGTGGTTGTTGGTGCAGGCATATTGTTAATGGGTACATCATATATTGCGTATAGCCAAATAAAAAAGAAAATACCAGTATTACAACACAAACCACAGTCAATTGAAGAACCAGAACGGTCAAAGATAGTTATCAAAAAACCTAGTAAAGATATCTTTAGTATGGAATAACTTTTTCTATACCATAATATATAATGAGTACTACGGATTACACTAAAAATATAAAAGAAAGCCTGTATCATGGAGCTGTCGTTTCTGGACTAGCTGTTGGATACACAATGCTAGGAAAATCACTGTTTAAAATGACACCACCATCTCTTAGTAAATTTGATATAGAGGATACTGTTAAATTGGTAGTTGTTGTTGCTGCTGTTGATATGACCAAGGACTATCTAGTTAAGCAAAAAATAATTCCTGATAATATATAAGATGGCCGGATTAGCAATGATGGGTATTGGTGCTGTGGTGAATGCGCTTGCTTTCTCAGGTAGTAATTTCCTTTTTAGTGCATTAAGGGGAAGTGATGAAGAGAGAAAAAGACATGACTTAGCAGTTGAAACAATGCAAAAGGCTCAAATAGCATGGGCTGAAAAAAGACAAAAACGAATTGATTACACAAATAATGAAATAAGAAAGGAAAACTTATCAGAAAAACGGTTTAATGACTTAGGACTTGCAATGAAAAGATATTATATGCTTACTGGTACCAAACTTCCAGAACTACCACCTGAACCTAAATTATCAGACTTCTATAAACCATCAGAATCACAGAAATATAAAGAATTAGGATTTATTGTTGCTAGTATGACTATGGTTGGTGGTGGTATTTATTGGTATGAAAAAAGAAAGAAATAATAATCTATAGTTATATGGAAGACTATTGTATTTACAGTTATTGTAATCAATGTCATAGGCTATCTAATGATGTAAAACCGTATTATAGAATAATCAATGGAAACTTTATCTATTGGGCATTATGCAGTAAATGTAGATGTTATTTATTTTTAATTGGATACAATAAACCGATTGGTGGTATTTAAAAGATTATACTTAAGAAGATAACATTATTAGTAATTATTATTATGGGAGAAGTATTTATTTATGAGGATGCTAAATTAGATGTTATTAAAGTTGATGAAAATGTTTGGTTCAAGGCAAAAGTAATTGCAAATATATTGGAATATAAAAATACTCGCCAGGATATTTTAGATCATGTTGAACCAGAAGATAAAACCACACTAAATGACCTAAAATCTTGGGGCGTTGAAAAAACTGGGCTAAAATCTAGGGGTCATGAAAAGTTACCCCTAAAAAATGGACATATGATGTACATAAATGAATCAGGATTATATAGCCTTATTATAGGATCAAAGATGGAGAAAGCAAAAGAATTCAAAAGGTGGGTTACAGGTGAAGTTTTACCATCAATAAGAAAAACTGGAAAGTATGAGAAAAAGAAATTCAAGATGTTGGCCTACACGATAGAATCAGAATATGATCTACACTCAAAAGTTGTCAATTATATTAGAAACCATTATCCTGAGGTAATCATGTCTGTATCATTGGGTGAAAACCAAATAAATAGTAAAATTAGAATAAGATCATATAATATGGGATATCAGAAGGGTGCACCAGATATGGTAATACAAAATTTCCATATGATATTTCCAGGATTTGTAATTGAGTTTAAAACACCAAAGGGAAATGGTCAATTAACTAATAATCGGAGAGTCATGTTACATAAATATAAATTAAATGGATATAAGATACTGGTAAGCAATGATTATGATGAAATTATAACAGAGATTATTAAATATTTCTATGAAGTGAGAATAAAATGTGAATATTGTTACAGAACATTTAAATCATAAGAAACATTAGACAGTCAAACACATTCATAAAATACATGTAGTAAATTGAAGTGATATCACTTTATTATTATAATGTATAAAATATTTGTTATTATAAAAAATAATGGTAATATGGATATACTATACTATCATTTATAAATAGGGGATTTAAGAAAAAACACTTAAAGAAATACCACTTTATTAAAGTATAAAATGAATAAAATAATTTCCAAATCTAATATAATGATGAATGATATAGATCTTCAAAAACTAAGCAAGACTGAGCTAATTAATATAATACGTGGTAATAATACCATTGATGTTAGGCCTGGCTACATCAGAAGCCCCAAGACTAATAGATGGATCAAAATAAATGGTCCAACATATAAGAAACTTAGACCCATTCCAGCACCAAGACCACACCCAATTCTAACTTTTAGACCCACACTGATAGATGACCAGGATATTGAAAATAAATATAAAAAACTTAAACCCATGCCAGCACCCAGACCCACTAAACCAACACCAGCACCCAGACCCACTAAACCAACACCAGTACCCAGAAAACCTGTACCAGCACCAATAATACAACTTGGTAGTGCATTTAAGAAGTCAACCAAATCATTTGAGGTTAGAATTAAAAATAATATGGATCCATTAAAACAATTAGAATCCACAAGAAATAATATATCTGGTATTTTAAATAGGGAATTGGTTAAATTAAAAGGTTTCAAATATGTGGAAACATTAAAAATAACATTTGTAAAGCCTATTAATGCAAATGATGTGGTGTTTAAAACTGCATATTTCAAAATAGGGTACATACTGTCATAAATGAAAATGATATCCATTATGCTATAAATCTATCATCCCAAAAAATAATAAATCTTATCAACCAATGGATTTCTGAAGGATCTGGATGGACTATTGAATCAGTAGATTCACATTTTTTAAATTTAACATTATATGATCCATTAAAGGGATCAAATTATATAAAACTACCAGAAGAATTAATAAATAGTTCAAAGGGACTAATCAATTTGCAAAATACAGATGATGCATGTTTTAGATGGTGCCATATCAGGCATTTGAATAAACAGGACAGAAATCCACAGAGAATTAAAAAGTCCGATAGAAAATATGTAAGTGAATTGAACTATGATGGTATTGAATTTCCTGTAACCACTAAACAGTATAATAAAATTGAAAAACAGAACAATATCAGAATAAATGTATTCGGTTATGAGGATAAACAACCATATCCAATATATATATCAAAAGAGAAGTATGAAGATAGTATGTCCCTACTATTAATAGTTGGTAAATATGTTTGGAAACTTACTATGGAAACTCTCAATATCGCCTACATTCTCTGCAACCACTATATTCTGTATGTATAAATCACTCGCTTTGATTCGTTGTAGGTATTTTCCACCGTTTGGTTCATAAAACCCGGATATTTTAGGATCGTATTTATAAATTCTATTCATTATATTATATAACTTAGAAAATTGTATTTGTAATAGATGACATTTCAAAAGGTATCGATTTGCAAAAACCTATCGACAATAGAAATAATAGTAAAAGAATTGGTTTAGTTAGAGCACGTTTTGGTTTACACGTTTTACAACATTGAAGAAGACGAGAAGATGTATCTAAAAATGATACACACATTATTGTTAAAAAAGGGTTCTATAGTATTATTTTAAGACATATCAGCAGTAGAATAAATTATAGTACATTAAACTGGAAAATCTATAATTGGAGGTGAATAAAAATTTTGATTACTTCTTCACAACATATTAGGAGTAAATAATGATAATTACGTTGATCTTCTGCTATCTAAAAAATCATTTACTTTCTCCACTGATACTCTCTCTACAACAGATAACCTCCATAATGGGATTCCATCCAATACCCTTCATACTGGATACACACACAAAAGATGTTTCATTTGGTGATACAATAATATTCGAGCCAACTAATTTCAATACAAAAACTATGAGAAATGGTATAATAGATTATATTAAAGTTGAGCTACTAGATAATGACAGAAATATTATAAACAGTAATTTACCTACATCGGTTGTTCTTCATATTATGTAACTTTTTCTATTGTATAAATATATAATGACAAACCACAGGAGAAAAACTAAATCCTAGTAGATCACTTAGAATGCTTTTGGAATTAAAGGGAATAGACAAAAAATTGTCGTCACTAATAATCCAACTACTATTGGAGTAAATGAGATGTTAAATGTAAGGTTTCCAAATTTGGAAGCTAATGATGTCATAGTTCCAGGAACAACCAGGTTAAACATTTGATATTACTCTTAATTCAACAGATGATTTGAACAGAACATTGGTTAAAAATATTGGAAGGGCCATTATTAAGAAAAAAGTTATAAAAATCGAGGGTAATGAAATACTTAGTATTGATGATAGTGACACACTTGACACATATTATGACCTATGGATGGCATATGCTGAAAGACGAAATGCTATATTTCAAGGTATTGTTACCAAAGGAAATGGACAAACTGAAAATGCTATTAAATATCGAATTGGTGCAGGAGACAAAGCGGCCAATACTGGAGATGAAGCAATATCTACAGCATTTGGTAATAAGTTTTGAATTCCACTAGACTTTGAAAATGCTGGAAAGTCTATGCCCTTCTATCAGTCTGGACTAGCGGGTAGGCTTTCTTACGAACTTACATTTAATGAATACAATAAAGTGATTAAGGAGTGATAAAACGGACGCCACATACACAATTAGCAAACATCTCATTAGAGTTTGATGTAATTTCTAATTCAAGATTGGCATCTGATGTCAAAACTGAATATATGAGGACGAGTATTTTGTATGATCGAATTTTAAGACACAGACATGTTGTTCTAAAAGATGGTGATACGGTATGGAATATGAATTTCAACACACCAGCCAAGAGTCTAAAAGGTATTCTAATGCTGTTTACAAAAGAGACTGATTGGGCAAGAGACACTGAAAAATTCTACAACCCTAAAATTACTAATGTTGAGATAGCCGTCGAGGGAAAATCTAATCAATTATACGCACAGGGGATGAAAAGCTATCAACCAATGGATGAAATCAAGAAACACTTTGGTGCTGGAAGATTGAAACAACATGGCTCAGCACAACATGAGTTAAATGTCTTTGATATGAGAATGGTAGATTATTACACAAAACAATTTGGATTGTGGTTGGATTTTAGATCATCCGATGATAACACACTACATGGAACAGGTAGACGTATTGAGAATGCTTCAGAAGTATTACTTTTGCTATTACAAAGACGGCTGGAGCTGCTGGTAATCTGCAGTGTTATATCTATCTATTTATGGATGCCCAAATTAACATTTTAAATGGTGCATTTTGTTAATATTATGTACTAAATATATAATGAACTTTCCAAAATTTCCTCATAGTGCAATGTTTGTTGGTGCAACCGCATCCATGTGGACAAACCGAATACTTATTAAACTACTTGAAACTAAATATAAGCACCATTTTGAATACATTATTATTACGTCCAACAGTTTTAGATAATAAGACGTACCTATCAAGAAAGTGGTTATCGATGATGAAAGTGTATTTATTGTTTATGATGTAGAATGTAAATTTAATGAATGGATTAGACTATTTACAAATAATTTTAAGGGCCATGAAAACACTATTTATAATTTATGATTGTTCTGCTGAAGGTGAAATAAATAAAAAACGTGATGCGCTATCAGAACTTGCATTCTCTGGTAGACAAGAAATCACTCCCTATGGGTATTAACACAAAAGTATAATTCAGTTTCAAAAGACGTTAGAGAACAAGTTAAATGGCTTTGCTTGTTTCTTCACGAAGATAGAGATAGTTTTGAAGATTGTTTAAGAGAGAATGATGTCGTGCCAGATAAGAATGAACGAGATAGATTAAAAACACTCCTACAAAATCTACCATATTCTAAACTTGTACTGAAGTGTTACCAACCAACTAGTTATTATTTGTTAAAATCCTGCTAAAATTTGTTGATACACTAGTTATACGCTAGTTATAATTTTGTTAATTAATAATATAATGATTGAATACGTTAACTTCATTTTGTTATTAGCAATATTTTTGCAATTATATATCCATGTTATAAGTTGCGTAAGATTTTTTATTATATAAATATAGTAATGGTTCTAAGATACTTGATCAACTAACTAATTTAGAACAGAATGTTGCCATAGAAATAAAACCTAAAAGAAATGTTAGAAGAAAGAAAAAGATAGAACAGCCATTAATTGAAGAACCAATGGAAGAAGTGGATCCTGAAAAAAGGAATAGACTGATTAATTGTGTGCTATCAGGCAATTCTAAACAACATCTAAGTAAAGAATACACTGAACAACAAATAATGGAGATGAATGCAGATGAGATCAATAATATGTCAACAAGATATGAGAGCAAATTAAGTGGCCAGATGACTAACATCATTAGGAAAATCATTAATTGGTTATATTCTAATATAGCATGTGGGGCCTTGGTATGGAAAATAAAAATGAACTAAATGATGATCTAGAGAATGATCCATTTCTTAATACTGCTTTACAGAGATTCACTTGTGATATGTACTATCAATTTGGTGCAATGCTAGCGCCAGTTAGTGTAGCCATGATTACAGGTAGACATTATGTGAAAAATTCTAGCACTAATAGTAGTAATAATGGAAGAGCAGCAAATAGTGGAACCAACAACAGGCAGTAGCAACAGTAGTGGAGGAGCAGAAAGTAACAAAACAGAAGAATCCCCTAAGAGTTGAACAGGGTAAAAAGCTTGTTGAACATAATCGTTTCGTAAAAAGAAGAATTAAAGAGACTCAATGATAGTATAACTAAGCAAGAAGAACACCATGTTGAAAAACAAAACAAAACAAATAATTACCAGTATGTGGTTGTTGGTGCAGGCATATTGTTAATGGGTAACATTATATTTGCGTATAGCCAAATAAAAAAAGAAAATACCAGTATTACAACACAAACCACAGTCAATTGAAAACCAGAACGGTCAAAGATAGTTATCAAAAACCTAGTAAAGATATCTTTAGTATGGAATAACTTTTTCTATACCATAATATATAATGAGTACTACGGATTACACTAAAAATATAAAAGAAAGCCTGTATCATGGAGCTGTCGTTTCTGGACTAGCTGTTGGATACACAATGCTAGGAAAATCACTGTTTAAATGACACCACCATCTCTTAGTAAATTTGATATAGAGGATACTGTTAAATTGGTAGTTGTTGTTGCTGCTGTTGATATGACCAAGGACTATCTAGTTAAGCAAAATTATTCCTGATAAATATATAAGATGGCCGGATTAGCAATGATGGGTATTGGTGCTGTGGTGAATGCGCTTGCTTTCTCAGGTAGTAATTTCCTTTTTTAGTGCATTAAGGGGAAGTGATGAAGAGAGAAAAAGACATGACTTAGCAGTTGAAACAATGCAAAAGGCTCAAATAGCATGGGCTGAAAAAGACAAAAACGAATTGATTACACAAATAATGAAATAAGAAAGGAAACTTATTTTTCATTATATTATATGTAAAATAAATTATTCTAGTTATATATTATACAATGGCAGAATTACCTGAAATTCCAGATGTTGATGAATCTAATTGGGATATTGATGAGGGTGAAGATTTTAACACTATCGATCTTGATGCATCAATTCATGAGACAGATGAATTAAATAGTAGGTTAGATGAATTAAATAAAGAAAAGCCGAGGAGAATGGTAAAAAATGATAAAGAAAATATATTGAAATCGATAAATCAAGTAAAAGAAAAAGTTAAGGCAACTAAAGATATAGTAAATATACTAAGGAAGGAATATAAAAGATTAAAAAATGGTGGTAGGGTAGCAGTTAAATTGGAAAATGCTGCTGATATATTGTATAAGGGGATTTTATTTGATGGGGATGATATTTCATTCGAGGGTGAAAAAGGAGCAAAAACTAAATTATTAACAAATAAAAATAAATGGAAAAACCTAAAACATATGGTGATATATTAGGTAAAAAACTTCTTAGGGAGATGGGTTTTGATCCAAATTCATCTATATCGCAGAAGTAAAAGAAATAGAAGAATTAAGTAATAAGGCAACCGGTCTAAATAAAAAATTAACCAATGCGGCTAGTGGTATACAATCATCATCATCAAACCAGGAAGTCATGGAATTGGTAGTAAGCCTCAGATGAACTAAGTAATTTTAATGAAGATTTGAAGAAACATCATTCGGGTGATGAACATACACCACTAATTATTGATTGACAGAGCGAGAGCTGAAAGGTCATGATAAAGCAATGCAAACAATAAGTGGGGCTCTTAGATTGACTGTAGCTGAATGTACTAAATTAGAAAATCACATAAAATTAGAAAAAGAAAAGAAATTGGAAATTTCAAATAATAGTAAGGACTATACAGAGGATGAAAAAGTGATAGAATTGGAAAAGATTGATGAAAGGATTGATGACTTAAATATTGAATTGAATGGAAGAAATGAACATATTAGAATATTAAAGAACAAAGTTTTAAACCAAATAAACAATATTAAAGATTCACTTAAACGACTTTTAGATAAGGAAACCGGTAACTAGGCGAAAGGATTAAAAACCTCTTCCGTGAACAGGGTATAACAATAGTATCAGTTTTAACAGCTTTTGGTATGGCTATTGGCGTACTCGTTGAAGCATTATTACCAGGTGGTGGATCAGCAGCAGCGCAGCAGCAGCCAGTGGTGGAGGAGGTGATAACCTAGTGGCAAAGGAGGTGCCAAGGAATGGATAAAGAACAAGTTGAAAGCACTCGCTGGCCTACTTGGTAAATTAGCAGGAAAAGCAGCAGCAGCACTACCAGGTATAATAGGATCCGTGGTCGCATGGATACTAAATAGAGCAAAGGATGCCATTGGATGGCTATCACAAAATGTATGGGCACTTATTACAGGTATAGGTGTGTTAATCTATACATACTTTATGACAAAAAAAGAGGATAATCTATCTAAAAAAGATACCACAATATTGAAAACACAGTAGTTATAGTTAAAATTACAGCTATTTTCTCCTCCTCATGAGTTATTTCACCTGTCGGTACTTCTGATTTTGTATTATCAGTAGTCTTCTTCTTTGGAATTGTAGGATCTGTCTTCTTTGGTGTAGTCGGATCTGGTTTCTTTTCTTTTGGTATAGGTTTTAGATCCGGTTTCTTTTCTGTATTAACTTTAAGATTAGTACCCAAGCCAAAGTCTGATTTCGATACTAGGATTTCATTGTTGTAGTTATTACTTTCCCAATTCTAAGGTTCATATCACTTGGTAACATATACACATTCTCACCAACAACATAATCACTTTACTTCTAGCATATTGTAGTGTATCCTGGAATCTTTTAATGTCTTCTGCTATATCCACATGTCTATTAATTATGTTTTCAAAGTTATTCAGAAACACTTGCTGGCAATCTAATGCTGGACCTGTATTACCTAAAATGCTTGATCTTGTAGACGTTTGGGATGTTAGTAGAAGATAAGAGTGGCTCTCACGGATTCACTTAATTTCTGTACGCCAATTGTTGTTAAACCTCTCGAATGTTCTATAATCCATCTAGCAAAACTGTTGGAATCATAATATGAATCACCAGGTGTGTTGTTATATTCTGGTCTCTTACTTTGGTATGAAACTCATATAGTTTTCATTTCTCCATGTATTATAATTGCTGTCAACACCATATTCTCTACACAATTGCAGATATTTATCCCTAGTGAATGTATTATTACTAGCGGAAAACCCTTGTTGATATGGTAGATAGACTTCCAGTATTTTGAATATCCGTCTAATGTGATAATGAACATGGAATGTGTATATGCTTTTAGCCAAAGGATGATCTGAATTTAAATGCCTGGGTGATATTCCACATACGCTTGTTGATAGAAATACTGCAAAATTTAATTGGGTCTGCCATAGTTTGAATGGGTTGGTTTTCCAATTGTTAAATGTTTGATCTCCTGCCCTGACTGCTCCTACCTCATAGTTGGTAAAATATGTTTGGAAACTTACTATGGAAACTCTCAATATCGCCTACATTCTCTGCAACCACTATATTCTGTTATGTATAAATCACTCGCTTTGATTCGTTGTAGGTATTTTCCACCGTTTGGTTCATAAAACCCGGATATTTAGGATCGTATTTATAAATTCTATTCATTATATTATATAACTTAGAAATGTATATTGTAATAGATGACATTTCAAAAGGTATCGATTTGCAAAACCTATCGACAATAGAAATAATAGTAAAAAGAATTGGTTTAGTTAGAGCACGTTTGGTTTACACGTTTTACAACATTGAAGAAGACGAGAAGATGTATCTAAAAATGAATACACACATTATTGTTAAAAAAGGGTTCTATAGTATTATTTTTAAGACATATCAGCAGTAGAATAAATTATAGTACATTAACTGGAAAATCTATAATTGGAGGTGGAATAAAAAATTTTGATTACTATCTTCACAACATATTAGGAGTAAATAATGATAATTACGTTGATCTTCTGCTATCTAAAAATCATTTACTTTCTCCACTGATACTCTCTCTACAACAGATAACCTCCATAATGGGATTCCATCCAATACCCTTCATACTGGATACACACCAAAAGATGTTTCATTTGGTGATACAATAATATTCGAGCCAACTAATGTTCAATACAAAACTATGAGAAATGGTATAATAGATTATATTAAAGTTGAGCTACTAGATAATGACAGAAATATTATAAACAGTAATTTACCTACATCGGTTGTTCTTCATATTATGTAACTTTTTCTATTGTATAAATATATAATGACAACCACAGGAGAAAAACTAAATCCTAGTAGATCACTTAGAAATGCTTTTGGAATTAAAGGGAATAGACAAAAATTGTCGTCACTAATAATCCAACTACTATTGGAGTAAATGAGATGTTTAAATGTAAGGTTTCCAAATTTGGAAGCTAATGATGTCATAGTTCCAGGAACAACCAGGTTAACATTTGATATTACTCTTAATTCAACAGATGATTTGAACAGAACATTGGTTAAAAATATTGGAAGGGCCATTATTAAGAAAAAAAGTTATAAAAATCGAGGGTAATGAAATACTTAGTATTGATGATAGTGACACACTTGACACATATTATGACCTATGGATGGCATATGCTGAAAGACGAAATGCTATATTTCAAGGTATTGTTACCAAAGGAAATGGACAAACTGAAAATGCTATTAAATATCGAATTGGTGCAGGAGACAAAGCGGCCAATACTGGAGATGAAGCAATATCTACAGCATTTGGTAATAAGTTTTGAATTCACTAGACTTTGAAATGCTGGAAAGTTCTATGCCCTTCTATCAGTCTGGACTAGCGGGTAGGCTTTCTTACGAACTTACATTTAATGAATACAATAAAGTGATTAAGAGTGATAAAACGGACGCCACATACACAATTAGCAACATCTCATTAGAGTTTGATGTAATTTCTAATTCAAGATTGGCATCTGATGTCAAAACTGAATATATGAGGACGAGTATTTTGTATGATCGAATTTTAAGACACAGACATGTTGTTCTAAAAGATGGTGATACGGTATGGAATATGAATTTCAACACACCAGCCAAGAGTCTAAAAGGTATTCTAATGCTGTTTACAAAAGAGACTGATTGGGGCAAGAGACACTGAAAAATTCTACAACCCTAAAATTACTAATGTTGAGATAGCCGTCGAGGGAAAATCTAATCAATTATACGCACAGGGGATGAAAAGCTATCACCAAATGGGATGAAATCAAGAAACACTTTGGTGCTGGAAGATTGAAACAACATGGCTCAGCACAACATGAGTTAAATGTCTTTGATATGAAGAATGGTAGATTATTACACAAAACAATTTGGATTGTGGTTGGATTTTAGATCATCCGATGATAACACACTACATGGAACAGGTAGACGTATTGAGAATGCTTCAGAAGGTATTACTCTTGCTATTACAAAGACGGCTGGAGCTGCTGGTAATTCTGCAGTGTTATATCTATCTATTTATGGATGCCCAAATTAACATTTTAAATGGTGCATTTGTTAATATTATGTACTAAATATATAATGAACTTTCCAAAATTTCCTCATAGTGCAATGTTTGTTGGTGCAACCGCATCCATGTGGCCAAAACCGAATACTTATTAAAACTACTTGAAACTAAATATAAGCACCATTTTGAATACATTATTATTACGTCCAACAGTTTTAGATAATAAGACGTACCTATCAAGAAAGTGGTTACTCGATGATGAAAGTGTATTTATTGTTTATGATGTAGAATGTAAATTAAATGAATGGATTAGACTATTTACAAATAATTTTAAGGGCCATGAAACACTATTTATAATTTATGATTGTTCTGCTGAAGGTGAAATAAATAAAAAACGTGATGCGCTATCAGAACTTGCATTCTCTGGTAGACATAGAAATCACTCCCTATGGGTATTAACACAAAAGTATAATTCAGTTTCAAAAGACGTTAGAGAACAAGTTAAATGGCTTTGCTTGTTCTTCACCGAAGATAGAGATAGTTTTGAAGATTGTTTAAGAGAGAATGATGTCGTGCCAGATAAGAATGAACGAGATAGATTAAAAACACTCCTACAAAATCTACCATATTCTAAACTTGTACTGAAGTGTTACCAACCAACTAGTTATTATTTGTTAAAATCCTGCTAAATTTGTTGATACACTAGTTATACGCTAGTTATAATTTTGTTAATTAATAATATAATGATTGAATACGTTAACTTCATTTTGTTATTAGCAATTATTTTTGCAATTATATATCCATGTTATAAGTTGCGTAAGATTTTTTATTATATAAATATAGTAATGGATTCTAAGATACTTGATCAACTAACTAATTTAGAACAGAATGTTGCCATAGAAATAAAACCTAAAAGAAATGTTAGAAGAAAGAAAAAGATAGAACAGCCATTAATTGAAGAACCAATGGAAGAAGTGGATCCTGAAAAAAGGAATAGACTGATTAATTGTGTGCTATCAGGCAATTCTAAACAACATCTAAGTAAAGAATACACTGAACAACAAATAATGGAGATGAATGCAGATGAGATCAATAATATGTCAACAAGATATGAGAGCAAATTAAGTGGCCAGATGACTAAATCATTAGGAAAATCATTAATTGGTTTATATTCTAATATAGCATGTGGGGCCTTAGGTATGGAAAATAAAAATGAACTAAATGATGATCTAGAGAATGATCCATTTCTTAATACTGCTTTACAGAGATTCACTTGTGATATGTACTATCAATTTGGTGCAATGCTAGCGCCAGTTAGTGTAGCCATGATTACAGGTAGACATTATGTGAAAAATTCTAGCACTAATAGTAGTAATAATGGAAGAGCAGCAAATAGTGGAACCAACAACAGCAGTAGCAACAGTAGTGGAGGAGCAGAAAGTAACAAAACAGAAGAATCCCCTAAGAGTTGAACAGGGTAAAAAGCTTGTTGAACATAATCGTCGTAAAAAAGAAGAATTAAAGAGACTCAATGATAGTATAACTAAGCAAGAAGAACACCATGTTGAAAAACAAAACAAAACAAATAATTACCAGTATGTGGTTGTTGGTGCAGGCATATTGTTAATGGGTACATCATATATTGCGTATAGCCAAATAAAAAAGAAAATACCAGTATTACAACACAAACCACAGTCAATTGAAGAACCAGAACGGTCAAAGATAGTTATCAAAAAACCTAGTAAAGATATCTTTAGTATGGAATAACTTTTTCTATACCATAATATATAATGAGTACTACGGATTACACTAAAAATATAAAAGAAAGCCTGTATCATGGAGCTGTCGTTTCTGGACTAGCTGTTGGATACACAATGCTAGGAAAATCACTGTTTAAAATGACACCACCATCTCTTAGTAAATTTGATATAGAGGATACTGTTAAATTGGTAGTTGTTGTTGCTGCTGTTGATATGACCAAGGACTATCTAGTTAAGCAAAAAATAATTCCTGATAATATATAAGATGGCCGGATTAGCAATGATGGGTATTGGTGCTGTGGTGAATGCGCTTGCTTTCTCAGGTAGTAATTTCCTTTTTAGTGCATTAAGGGGAAGTGATGAAGAGAGAAAAAGACATGACTTAGCAGTTGAAACAATGCAAAAGGCTCAAATAGCATGGGCTGAAAAAAGACAAAAACGAATTGATTACACAAATAATGAAATAAGAAAGGAAAACTTATCAGAAAAACGGTTTAATGACTTAGGACTTGCAATGAAAAGATATTATATGCTTACTGGTACCAAACTTCCAGAACTACCACCTGAACCTAAATTATCAGACTTCTATAAACCATCAGAATCACAGAAATATAAAGAATTAGGATTTATTGTTGCTAGTATGACTATGGTTGGTGGTGGTATTTATTGGTATGAAAAAGAAAGAAATAATAATCTATAGTTATATGGAAGACTATTGTATTTACAGTTATTGTAATCAATGTCATAGGCTATCTAATGATGTAAAACCGTATTATAGAATAATCAATGGAAACTTTATCTATTGGGCATTATGCAGTAAATGTAGATGTTATTTATTTTTAATTGGATACAATAAACCGATTGGTGGTATTTAAAAGATTATACTTAAGAAGATAACATTATTAGTAATTATTATTATGGGAGAAGTATTTATTTATGAGGATGCTAAATTAGATGTTATTAAAGTTGATGAAAATGTTTGGTTCAAGGCAAAAGTAATTGCAAATATATTGGAATATAAAAATACTCGCCAGGATATTTTAGATCATGTTGAACCAGAAGATAAAACCACACTAAATGACCTAAAATCTTGGGGCGTTGAAAAACTGGGCTAAAATCTAGGGGTCATGAAAAGTTACCCCTAAAAAATGGACATATGATGTACATAAATGAATCAGGATTATATAGCCTTATTATAGGATCAAAGATGGAGAAAGCAAAAGAATTCAAAAGGTGGGTTACAGGTGAAGTTTTACCATCAATAAGAAAAACTGGAAAGTATGAGAAAAAGAAATTCAAGATGTTGGCCTACACGATAGAATCAGAATATGATCTACACTCAAAAGTTGTCAATTATATTAGAAACCATTATCCTGAGGTAATCATGTCTGTATCATTGGGTGAAAACCAAATAAATAGTAAAATTAGAATAAGATCATATAATATGGGATATCAGAAGGGTGCACCAGATATGGTAATACAAAATTTCCATATGATATTTCCAGGATTTGTAATTGAGTTTAAAACACCAAAGGGAAATGGTCAATTAACTAATAATCGGAGAGTCATGTTACAATAAATATAAATTAAATGGATATAAGATACTGGTAAGCAATGATTATGATGAAATTATAACAGAGATTATTAAATATTTCTATGAAGTGAGAATAAAATGTGAATATTGTTACAGAACATTTAAATCATAAGAAACATTAGACAGTCAAACACATTCATAAAATACATGTAGTAAATTGAAGTGATATCACTTTATTATTATAATGTATAAAATATTTGTTATTATAAAAAATAATGGTAATATGGATATACTATACTATCATTTATAAATAGGGGATTTAAGAAAAAACACTTAAAGAAATACCACTTTATTAAAGTATAAAATGAATAAAATAATTTCCAAATCTAATATAATGATGAATGATATAGATCTTCAAAAACTAAGCAAGACTGAGCTAATTAATATAATACGTGGTAATAATACCATTGATGTTAGGCCTGGCTACATCAGAAGCCCCAAGACTAATAGATGGATCAAAATAAATGGTCCAACATATAAGAAACTTAGACCCATTCCAGCACCAAGACCACACCCAATTCTAACTTTTAGACCCACACTGATAGATGACCAGGATATTGAAAATAAATATAAAAAACTTAAACCCATGCCAGCACCCAGACCCACTAAACCAACACCAGCACCCAGACCCACTAAACCAACACCAGTACCCAGAAAACCTGTACCAGCACCAATAATACAACTTGGTAGTGCATTTAAGAAGTCAACCAAATCATTTGAGGTTAGAATTAAAAATAATATGGATCCATTAAAACAATTAGAATCCACAAGAAATAATATATCTGGTATTTTAAATAGGGAATTGGTTAAATTAAAAGGTTTCAAATATGTGGAAACATTAAAAATAACATTTGTAAAGCCTATTAATGCAAATGATGTGGTGTTTAAAACTGCATATTTCAAAAATAGGGTACATACTGTCATAAATGAAAATGATATCCATTATGCTATAAATCTATCATCCCAAAAAATAATAAATCTTATCAACCAATGGATTTCTGAAGGATCTGGATGGACTATTGAATCAGTAGATTCACATTTTTTAAATTTAACATTATATGATCCATTAAAGGGATCAAATTATATAAAACTACCAGAAGAATTAATAAATAGTTCAAAGGGACTAATCAATTTGCAAAATACAGATGATGCATGTTTTAGATGGTGCCATATCAGGCATTTGAATAAACAGGACAGAAATCCACAGAGAATTAAAAAGTCCGATAGAAAATATGTAAGTGAATTGAACTATGATGGTATTGAATTTCCTGTAACCACTAAACAGTATAATAAAATTGAAAAACAGAACAATATCAGAATAAATGTATTCGGTTATGAGGATAAACAACCATATCCAATATATATATCAAAAGAGAAGTATGAAGATAGTATGTCCCTACTATTAATAACAAAGGATGAATACAAACATTATGTACTAATTGATGATTTTAACAGCTTCATGTATAACAAAACAAAACATAGGGAAAGAAAACACTTTTGTATGTACTGTCTACAATGTTTCTCCACTAAAGAAATATTGGACAATCATATTGAAAATTGTATGGTGATAAATGGTAAACAAGCCATAAATATGCCAGCACCTGGTGAGAACACATTAAAATTCCAAAATTATCATAAACAATTAGAGGCACCATTTGTAATATATGCAGATTTTGAAGCCATCACTGAGAAAATACATGGATGTTCACCTAAAAACAGTAAATCATACACAGAAGCATACCAGAAACATGTGGATTGTGGATATGGTTATAAGGTGGTATGTAGATATGATGACAAATATAGCAAACCATTGAAAATATATAGGGGTCCTGATGCTGTATACAAATTTATGGAAGAAATGATAAAGGAAGCCAAATATTGTAAATACATTAAAAACAAACATTTTAAACAGGATATGATAATGTCAAAAACCGATATCAAAAATTTTAAAACAGCAGATAGTTGTCACATATGTAATCAAAAATATATTGAGACAGATATCAAAGTTAGAGATCATTGCCATGTAACAGGTAGATATAGAGGATCCGCACATAATGATTGTAATTTAAGTTATAGATTAACAGACAAAGTACCAGTAGTTTTCCATAATTTGAGAGGATATGATAGCCATTTTATTATGCAACAGATTGGTAAAATCGTTAAAAAACATTCGTATAAAAATAAATGGGGAGAACTCAAAGAAATGGACATCAACGTAATTCCAAACAATATGGAAAAATATATGGCATTCATGTTAGGTAGTCAGTTGAAATTTATTGATAGTTTCCAATTTATGAGTTCTAGTTTGGAAAAATTAGCAGATAACCTTCCAAAAACATCATTTAAATATACGAAAGAGGAATTTGGTGATAAAAAGAAATTTGAACTAATGACTAAAAAAGGTGTGTATCCCTATGATTATATGGATTCATTTATGAAATTTGATGAGAAACAATTACCGTATCAAAAAGATTTTTACAGTCAACTAATTGATGAATATATCACTGATGAGCAATAAAAGCATGCTAAAACAGTTTGGAAGAAGTTTGAATTGAAAACAATGGGAGAATACCATGACATGTATCTAAAATCGGATGTACTACTATTGGCAGATATATTTGAAAACTTTAGGGGTACATGTTTAGAATATTATAAATTGGATCCATGCCATTATTATACATCTCCAGGATTATCTTGGGATTCAATGTTGAAAATGACAAAAGTAGAACTTGAATTGATGACAGATGTTGACATGTTTTTATTTATTGAAAAGGGATTAAGAGGTGGTGTATCATATATTGCTAACAGATATGGGAAAGCCAATAATAAGTACATTAACAATTATGATAAGGATATGCCATCAAAGTATCTAATGTATTTGGATGCTAACAATCTATACGGTTATGGAATGTCACAATATATACCAACTGGTGGATTTAGATGGTTAAAAGAAAAGGAAATAAAAACATGTAATCTAGCTGATTATAAACCAGAAAGTGGTAAAGGACTAATATTAGAAGTTGATTTAGAATATCCAAAAGAACTACATGATCTACATAATGATTATCCACTGGCTCCAGAGAAAATGAATGTTACCAAAAATATGTTATCAGACTATTGTAAAAAAATCAAAGAACAATATAAAATATCAGTAGGTGATGTAAATAAATTAATACCAACATTAGGTAAAAAAGAGAAATCCGTGTTGCACTATCGAAATCTACAATTATATATGTCATTGGGATTAAAAATCAAAAAAGTATATCGTGTATTAGAATTTGATCAGAGCCCATGGTTGAAAAAATATATTGATTTCAATACTAATAAAAGAACTAATTGCAAAAATGCTTTTGAAAAAGATTTCTTCAAACTTATGAATAACAGTGTATTTGGAAAAACTATGGAAAACATAAGAAAACGTGTAAATGTAGAACTTGTAACCAATAAGGACAAACTAATGAAATTAACATCCAAACCAACCTTTGAATCATCAAAAATATTCAATGAGGACCTTGTGGCTGTACATAGAATTAAGGAGACACTAACTCTCAACAGACCTGCATATGTAGGAATGTGTATTCTCGATTTATCCAAAACATTGATGTACGATTTCCACTACAATTATATAAAAAAGAAATACAAAAATAATGCGAAACTACTATTCACAGATACTGATTCCCTAACATATGAAATTACAACAGATGATGCATATATGGATTTCTGGAAGGATAAAGATAAATTTGACAATAGTGACTACCAAGAAACATCACCATTCTATAATACATCAAATAAGAAAATTATTGGTAAAATGAAAGATGAGGCAGCAGGTGTTCCAATAGTTGAATTCGTGGGATTGAAATCAAAAATGTATAGCTATATTAAAGATGACAACAAATGTGGTAAAACTGCTAAAGGTGTTAAAAAGAACATAATCAAAAATATAATCAAACATGAAGACTATAGGAACGTATTATTTGAAAACAAACAATTATGCCATAAAATGAAAACCATCAGAAGTAAAAATCATATGTTGGGAAGCTATGAGATAAACAAGATATCACTTAGTTGTTTTGATGATAAGAGATATATTATGGAAGATGGTAAAAATAGTTACGCATATGGACATTACAAAATTTGAACTTTTTCTATACCATATATTGTATATACATAATAATCCAAAAATCGGTATATACAGATAATACTACAGGCTGAAAAATATACTCTTGCCGACCCTTAGCAACACCATAAATATACACTTGCAGACCCTCCCAAACAGCAAAAAATAGCACTTTACACGTAAATGGCCATACATGTATTGTAATATCTCCAAAACACCATATGAGGGTACGAGCACAGTTTTTACATGTGGTGAATCTAAAGGGTGTACAAGTAGTCATAGACATGGGGGTTTGAGCAAAGTTTTAGTTTACTAAAACTGTGCTCGTACCCCCATGTCTATAACTACTACGTCTTTGTCAATTGGATTGTCCGTCAGTAATACATACATATTGATGACAAAAAACTGGATGAATATGTTCAACAATTTGTGAAACGTTTCCCTAATTGTGGATATCGACGAATGGATGGCTTTCTTATGTCTAAAGAAATTTGTGTTACTGAAAAAAGAATTAGAGAATCCATGAGAAGAGTAGAGGAAGAGTATAATAATGTCAGCTCAAACTTATTTCACTAACTAATTAAACACATTACTTTAGATTCTGAGGCTAGTAAAGATAATATAGATAAAATATTATTCTGTCCGAAGAGTCCAAAAGGTTTTTCAGGCCAAATATGTGACATCTATTAAATAAAATGTCATTCAGAGTCAAACTGTTTCAACATTCTAGTTTATCATGCCAGTAGAAAATATCTCAAGTTGTGCATAAATAGTTTATTTATTATATACATTAAATATATACAAAGCAATCATTTTGTGTTTCTTTATAAATTGTATATTAGCACCCAACCTTGAGATAAAGCGAAGATTAGCTAGCTAGCTAGCTAGGTATAAACATCTTTGATTTTAACAATTTGATATTGAGAAAGCCCACCAAAGTCTTAACTAAATATAAAAAAGAATTATTAAGTTACTTAGCTACAGAACACAATGCAAAATGAAAAACTGTAGGATAAAAAATGGCTACTCTTTACAGAAAAATATAAAATAGGAGAAACAAGAATAAAAAGATAACTATTAGCCATTGTTGAAGTTTTACAACCTATAAAACAATTTCTTAAAATCAAAGGTGCTCTAATAGCAAAAAAATAATATCAAAGTCCCTGCAAAATAAAGTAATTTAGTGTTTTGTCCCTTACCTCGTGCACTGCCAAAGCTTCAAAATCGATTTTCTAGAAAAGAAAGAGAACTATAGCTAGCTACAGTTGATTTTATATATATAGAACATAGACAGAATACAGAATAGTTTGCTGTCAAAGAGGAGGAAAAAATTAGGTAACTAGCTAGCTAGCTATGCACGTACACATAATCTTCACACGCGAGATCATTGAAAGATTCTTTTTCATTTGCATTACCGTTGGTGGGGTCAATGAGAATCCTTGCAGCTTCCTGCACTGCTGCTTGGCCAACCATGCTTCGTCCACACGTTGTTTTCCTAGAAATGTCTAATTTGCAGGACAAATTATTCAGGTTGGACGCCTCTTTCTAGAAAGCATCGGCGCAAATTTACGGGTCAAATATACAGAATGGACGCCTCTTTCTAGAAAGCATCGGCGCAAATTTACGGGCCAAATATGCAGGATGGACGCCTCATTCTAGAAAGCATCGGCGCAACTTTGCTCATTTTGTCTGGACCTCGTTGATATTTTGTTGGACGCCTATTTCTAGAAAGAGTCGGCGCAACCTCGTTGATATTTTGTTGGACGCTTTCTTCTAGGAAGAGTCGTCGTAATTGTTTTAATGTGTTGAACGCATATTTCTAGACCAGCTCCTGGTGTGTTGTTAAGTTTCTATAAAACATTTTCATAAATTCTATTTAAAAACAACAATGACATTTTTAATTTAAGATACAGACATTATTTCTGAGCCCCGACGCATTCTAGAACGCGTCGGCGGGAAATATTTGCACCGATGCTTTGTAGAATGCGTCGTCCTAAAGAACTCTGGGCGCTGCTTTCTGGAACGCGTGGTCGAAAAAAAATTTCTGACGCCTAATTCTAAGAAGCACCGCCGTTTCTGGATGCCGCTTTCTAAAAAGAGGGATCGCAATTTTCGACCACTATTTCTAGAAAGCGCCGTCGCAAAAGTCTTGGACCACGATTTCTAGAAATGGTGGTCGCAAAATAAATTGAAACGATTTTGGACTACGCATTATTGACCAGCCTCCCGCTTCATACATAACCACCCAAAATCAGCCATAATCACCCTAAACCAGCCAAAATTTGAATGCCATGCGCAACCCCGCTGCTCGCTGCACGTGGACTGTCCTCAATCGCGTGTGTCTGTTTTCTGTGTCTGTGTCTGTGTTCTGTTTTCGAAATTTGCAATCTCGTTGAAGCAAACATGGTCAAAGTGAATGGAGAATTCGATATGTTATCCAACTTACTAGACGAAGAAAAGGTAAGAATAATCAAGGGTTTCAGCTGCATTTTCTTCCATCTTTTTTTAAGTTCGTTTTGTTGTTGTTTGGGTTACCATATTTAATTTAACACCGATGAATGATATGTACCAGGTTGTTTATGACCACAAACTGGAATTAATCGGCGGCCTATCTATTTATTTCGTTCCTAATAAGAAATCTTATCGCAGCATGATGATATCCATTCTCTTTTCAGTTCACACGTTTACCATTTGGACCGTTAGGGAATCATATCCAATTCTTCAGATATGTATATATCTGAAGAATTGGATATGATTCTTGATGTCAGTCACATCAAAAATTCGTTCGTCGTGTACTCTTCTTGCGACAAAAATGAACTTTGGAGCACCGCAAGAAGATACAATATTGCTGCTCCAGAATGCATAATATATGATTACTAGTCGTTAGCCCGTGGAAAAATCCACGGGTTCGCCCGTCGCAGCTAAGCTACCATTTTGCGTGACAGACAGACAGACACAGACGGACAGACGTATACGGGCATTATAATATAGACTAGTCGTTAGCCCGTGGAAAAATCCACGGGTTCGCCCGTCGCAGCTAAGCTACCATTTTGCGTGACAGACAGACAGACAGACGGACAGACGTATACGGGCATTATAATATAGATGACACCTCCATCATATCAGAAGCTGTGGATATAGTGCCCGATTACGAAAATTACCCAGTGCCTGTGTTAAACATTCTCATGGAATATGCGAATAATTTTTATGCGAGTACATTTTTTTTACATCATCAATTTTATGGAGAAATTGACATGATACATGACTGTTTCTTGGATAAAGTTAGGGGGTTATTTGCATGTTGTCGGAAGAAATTGTTAGACCAATTACTACGACGTTTCTTTGGCTTCTTTATAGGGTAAAGTACGATCTAAATATCTCAACATGGACGATCCAAACACGAGTTCAAATGATCATGAACAAGTTTTTGCGACAGTAAGTACAATATTTTTTGATTCACTGTTTTTGTTGTTGTTTTTTCAATCATGAATGTTGATTTTCTAGCCGGACTGCTATCAGAACCCGCTGCTATCTCCGCCATTGTCAGATTGTACAGATGCTAGTGATGACGTTGGTAACGAGCAGGTAAATATTATATTGTGCACATTTCGTCAGGAATAACTTCGTATTTGCATGAGTGAAATAAATCCACTGAAACAATAAGTATGTTATTATGCAACATCGATTCCAGGGCCGCAGAGGGGTGGGGTTGGGGGATACTTCTGTATTTTCTTTCAATTTTTTTACAGCACAAACACCGTCCACCTCTGCTTTTCTTATCCCAAAAAAGAACAAAAAGGTTTGTTTTTTATCGCTTTATTAATCTTACAATAGTTAGTTTACTATACTATTATAATGTTAATTTTCTCAATAGATGTGTTGCTCCAAGTTGTTCATCGAAAATCACAGCAAACGATTATTTGATTGTTAAATCGACTGGTGTTGTTAAATTCACTGACAAGCAGGGTAACTTGCAAACGCGTGAAGGTCCGGTATATGTGCACTTTTTAGAGGATTGTTTAAAATCGTATTTTGACAACTTCTCTTACCAAAATGTGGATGTAATTGAAGATACTCAGAAATGTTTTAAAATCATTAGGTTTACGCTTCACTTAATAAATATTGTATCGCCATCATTGCCCGACGAATTGTCAAAGTACATGCCGAATGTAGTCTTCTTTGTTTTGTTGGAACAGCTAGTGTAGAGATGGAATATATCCCGTTATTTTGTGAATTCGCGGTCAAACTCTCATAAAAAATACCATACAGAATTTCACTTGTGACGTCACAACTTTTTGTCACGCCTCATTACACAAAAATCTATTGATATGCATGAAAAATCCCCCCATCATGCGGTACTTAGTCATGCATATCAAGGTTAAGTCCCTAACAAATGAGCAAGTGGAGTAGAGGGAAATTCCCAGCTTGCTCAACTTTTTGACCACTTCACAAGAAATCCGAAATGTGTATATAAGAAAGAGAATATGGAGGAGGCCAAGAAATGCCCAAAATGTAGACAATTTTTATCTATGGACAATTTTAGGATAGAGGATGATGGACATCTGACAAAATGTTGCAGCGAATGCCTTGATGTTCAACAAGCTGCTGCCCTAGCAAAACGTCGGCAAAAATATGGTAATGGTAAAGTGTGTCCCTATTGTAAGGAACTTAAATTTGACTTTGAGTATAGGATAATAGACAAAAAAAGGCCAAGATTTAGCACAAATTGTATCGAGTGCCTTAATGTTATACAGGCCGATGCCTTAACAAAACGTCGGAAAAAATATGGTAATGGCATAGTGTGTCCCTATTGTAAGGAACCTAAATTTGATTTTGAGTATAGGATAATTGACAAAAAAAGGCCAAGATTTAGCACAAATTGTATCGAGTGCCTGGTCAAGAACGCGAGCAAGGCAGAGCTAAACCGACAAAATTATTTCGACTGGTTGTATCGTGGCATACCTTATTGAGTACTACTATATGTTTTGAGTAGGGAAATTCCCTACTCAAAAATTGAGCAAAACTCGGCAATCTTCGGACAAATGTGTATATAAGAAAGGGATGAGTTGGTTTAAGAATGCCATCAGCAAACTATATAGCACCGTGTCGGCACCAGTGGCAGCAACCCGCGACGCTCTTGCCGATCGACTACAGAGTGTGCGGAATACCGTTGCATTCTATTACAACAGGGCAAAGGAACAAATTTCGGGAGGTACAACGCTTTACGATGAGATTGAACAGGAGGCAAGGGAGGACTACACGGAGGATATCCAGGGGGACGATATACAGATGCTGGAAGACGGAAATAGGATCAAAACATGGCGGTTCAACAAGCATTTGAATCAATCCCTGAAGGACGCGATTGTGCAAAAAATTACGTCACATATAGAAATGCGCGTTAAAGTTGTGTACAGCTGCAGCTGTGATATTTACAAAGGTGGGGGCGATGTGTCTGATTACCACAAAACTAAGAGCTCCAGGTCACTATCACGCATCGCCGAAATCGAAGCGTTCGTAGAAGAATGCGAAATGAAGCGTCTCGATCTGGAGGATTATGAGTTTTGGACCAAGGCTTATTTACCACCTGTTAGGACCACCGAGACCCTGGGGGCATATGAGGGAAAAATTGTCTTCGATCACATACAGATCAAGGTGATAAGCACGCGTGAACCCCTCTTGGGATGCGGCCCTCTCCCGGATTGGTTGCGAAAAAAAAGGTGCATTTACGCCATGGATGGTGAAGATGCCAGAACGGACAACCTATGTTTCTGGAGATGCCTAGGTGTGACGGAGAGGGCCAACGTAGCACGAGGAACAGAACGTCTAACGAAAACAGCTCTCGCGTTAGCCCGAAAGTACTATGGGGACCCCAAGCTAAAGCGTAAAGATGTGCGCCCTACGAGGCTGGTGGATCTGGAGGGCGTTGCCAAGAAATTCAAGGTCAACATTAGGGTCTTTGAACCCAAGACAAACTCCGAGAAAGCACCATGGCGACTCGTCTATGGTCAAAAGCAACACAAAAAAGGTTTAGATGGCATCAATCTTGGTATGTTGGACGGGCACTGTTTTTACATCAAGGATTTAGATGTGCTGACCCAACACTGGGAATGCGAGGTATGTAAACAGAAGTATAATTACGCCTTTTCCCTTACACGGCATAAAAGGAACGAATGCGAGGGCGACGATCATTTGCAAAGGGGGGAAGGTCAAACGTATGCCGAGTAGGGCCGAGAAGGTCTTTTACGATGAGGGGTATAGCTATGATGCATCAAAATGGCTAGAATACATGTCAAAACAAAACGGAAGACATATTCATCATGCCCTATGTGGCCATGGTGGCGAGCGTGTTATCCGTGATGGCAAAAAGGAGTGGAAAGTTGGTGGCTATGAGCCTGTCACAAAGACCGTTTACGAGTACAACGGTTGTAAGTGGCACGGATGTCCCTGTCTGTCCGGGAGAACCAAAGCGGACAAGGCTCATTACGCTGCAACCCAGTCTAAGGAAAGGATGATACGGGAACAGGGGCACAACCTCGTCACAGCTTGGGAATGTGAGAAACCACCCAAAATCAAGAGGTACTTTCAGAAGGAATTCAAACCCTACCCCCACTATATTGTATTTGATTTCGAAGCCCTCCTATCGCCTTTAAATTACCAGCAAACATCTGATCTAACATACCTTTCGAGACATGTTCCGATAAGTGTTGGTATTGCCGATAGTTTGAATAGCCGCCCGACGTTCATCGAGCACGAAAATCCCAAGGTCTTGGTTAAACAATTTGTGGAGGAGCTGGAAAAGAGGCATGCCCTCATTGTGAAAGAGGTTGAGAGAATGTACCCGAAGCCCGACGACTTTGACATGCTCTCCAAAAAGAACCGGGAGTTGTGGAATGAGTGGGTAAATCAAGTATCTATAATAGGGTTTAATTCTGGCAAGTACGACATCAACCTGATCAAGCGGTATTTTGTCGAAGAGATCGCGCAAGGCGATAAGATCAAGGTGGCGAAAAAAGATAACGGCTACATGTTCCTCACCACCCCGAGGTTTAAATTTCTAGATATCAAAAATTTCCTTGCTCCTGGTCTAAGCTATGACGGTTGGTGCAAGTCGTTGGAATGTAAGCTGCAAAAGCTCGTGTTTCCTTATGAATGGTTGACTTACCACGGCAAGTTGGGCCATGTTGGACCTGTCGCGCACGTGGATTTTTATAGCCGGCTAAGTGGGAAAAACACACTATCCCGCGAAGAATACGAGACATTCTGCGCTGAGTTTTACAGGCGAGGCTGCGTCACCATGATGGACTGGTTACGTGAGTACAACCTAGCCGATGTGGAACCGTTCATTGAAGCCGTGGACAAGACGAGGTTGCAGTATTACGATGACGAGATAGATATTTTGAAGGACGCGGTCAGTATTCCAGGCGTGTCGATGCGCTACGTATTGAACAAGTCCCTACAGCTGAACCCAAAGTTAGAGCTATACGCCCCGGGAGACCCATGTAGGCATAGGTGTAAGGACTCCTGTTATAGCAAGACTTGTAAGGCTTGCAAGGAGGTACGGAAAACATGTGAAAAATGTACGAGGAATGAGGCCTACGACCTTTTGCGGACGGGGATGGTGGGTGGTCCCGCGATCGTATTCTGTAGATACCACGAACGAGACGTGACGGGTATCAGATCTCACGTGTACGGCGAACCCCACAAGTGTAGGACCATTCTAGGGTACGACGCAAATATGCTCTACCCGAGTACCTTGATGCAAGACTTTCCTTGTAGGAAGGAACAGTTGATCAAGGTGGCCGCACCGACATCGGCACATAACTTAGAGCTACTGGCGCGAGGTGTGGTGGATGGGTCGTTGTTTGGATTTGCGCAGGTTGATATCGAGGTACCCGAGCACCTACGCGAAACGTTTAGTGAAATGGCTCCCCTGTTTGTCGTCAAGGAGATACCCGACAATCAAATCCCCGAGCACATGCACGAATACTTGAAAACTACGGGTCGCAAGCGTGTACCTGGAACACGTAAGCTTTTGGGGTTGCTAAAGGCTGAAAAAATCCTACTGTATACCTCTGTGCTAAAATGGTACCTTGACCATGGGCTGAAAGTGACTGCCTTTTACCAATTTCTCAAGTATGCTAGAGGTAGGCCCTTTGAATGGTTCCCGGAAGAGATTGCTGGTGCACGACGACAGGCTGATAAAGACCCCGACAAGCGTATTGCGGGGGATACGGCAAAGTTGAAAGGCAACTCATTCTACGGCAAAATGATTGAAGATTTGGCGAGGCACGCAAATACTACGTTTACGAGGGATGAAAAGGAGGTTGATGCAGCCCTGCGAAGCCCGTACCTCGAGGACCTTGAAGAGATTGGAGATGCGTATGAGGTAAGAAGGGGCAAACACAAGTGTACTATCGATAGGGCCTACCAGTGTGGTATTGCAGTGTACCAACTAGCCAAGCTTCGCATGCTCGAATGTTACTACGATTTTCTGGACAAGTACGTGGATCGTCGAGACTTTGAGTACATTTACATGGACACTGACAGTGCCTATTTTGCCATCTCCGGAGAAGAGTTGAGGGATGTCGTTCGCCCCGAACTGCTTGACGAGTATGATGGGGATGTACAAAACTGGCTCGTCACCGATAAGTACTCGAGTCGAACAGGAGGGTTATTTAAAGCGGAATTTATTGGGTTTCGGATGATTGCCCTGACAGCCAAGTGTTATTTCATCGAGGGTACTAAATTTTCATGTAAGGGCATGTCAAAGAGACAAAATGCTGTGACCTGGGGTAGATACCTGAGTGCGCTAAAGGGTGGTTTAGACATGGCCAAAAACGTAGGTTTTCGTGTACATGAGCAGGGTATGATCACGTACGAACAGAACAAGCTCGGCCTCTCGGCGTTTTATGACAAAAGGGTTGTACATGACGATGGGGTACATACCTCTCCGCTTGTGCTATAACCCCGAATAAAATGGACATATGCCTACTAATCGCTATATTCCTACCGTATGCCATGATCGCCTATGTTCTCCTTCGATATCGAATACTAATAAAGAGAATGTCAGATCTTGCACAAATATTCGACACAGCCGCCCCTGCAGAATCTTTTGAAAATATTGAAAAGCCTATCGATAAACGCCAGGCCTTGAAAGAGGCCCTACGTAAGGGCAAAGGACATTTATTACCGAAGAAATGTTGTACAGAGGGCCTTGTTGACAAGGCCCCCGATGAGGCCATCGATAAGGTCCATGCCGAGTATGTACAGCGAGAACTCCAGGAAAAGGGTGAAAAAACAGCGAAGGCTTTAGGTACCCACGCGGTTCATGTATATACTAATCTGGTGGCCAATTTCGTGAACATCGATAATATTGAGGATCTTCGCAGGGACATCAACGAGGACCCTGTTATCCGAGATGCCATGGCGGACCTTGGTATTCTCGTGTACTGCACGCTTGGGAAATGTTTAGCACCACTCTTGGTGTTTGGGCATACAGCCAGACATATCAGTACCAAAAAAGAGGATGAGGAGGAGGTGGAGACCAAGGAGAAAGATCTTTGAGGATCGGGGTAAAATTTATCTTATAGCTCCTCAGAGCTATAAGATAAATGAGTGAAGAGTCTACCAACCAAGTCATAACCAAGAAGAACGAGGGTCGTGTTGCTGCTGGCAAGAGACTTTCTGAATGGAACCGAAAGAACAAGGCCGACTTACAGAAGAACGTGGGCAAAGGTACTTCACAAGATGATCAAGAACCTGTCGCAGTACCTAGTAAGTCCATGGATAATGTATACCTTTATGGTGTGGGGACCTTGGCCGTGCTCGCGATAGGAGTTGGCGTATGGTATAAGTTTGGCAGGGGTGGCAAAAATGGCGGAGAAACCCACAAACCAACCCCCGAACCTCAAAAGGGCAAGGCTCATCCTGAATTCTTTAAAATGCTCTAATATAAATAAATACAAGCAACGTTACCCCAAAAGAGAAGGAGATCCTGGATATGCTATATGAGACCGTTGTGGACCTTAGTTTTACCTTCGCTTATGCCCTTGGGGGGTAAGAAATTGTTGGGTATAACAAGGCCATCTGCCAAGATGAACATGAATGACGTCCTCATGATGACTGCCTACTTCGCAGCGGGACAGGCGAGTCGCGAAATGGCCGTCAAGAAAGGCTGGTTGCCCGCAAGCATAGTCCCAAAACCAAAATAGATCGCCCGGTAAAATTTTCTATTTGCCCTAAGGGGTAAATAGAAATGGAGGAGGGTAAGAAATGCTCAAAATGCAAAAAAGTCTTAACCCTTGATAATTTCAGGATCAAGTCTTGTGGTCAGCTAAATCAACAGTGCATAAATTGCCTCAATATTAGCAAGACATCACGCAAACGTCGTACAAAGTGCCACCCCGGCAACCAGCCCTTGTATGAGCTAATGACTATCTGTAGAGATCACATTGAGGCCCAGTTTTCTGAGGGAATAACATGGGAAACTATGAATATTTGCACATTCACCACAAGATTCCGTTTAAATATATGGAAACAGGCAGGTCTCCAACAGTTGCTGATGTTGCCAGGGCATTGCACAAGGCGAGCCTCTGGATAGTAAATGGAAAGTAAAAAATGTTGTTCCAAATGCAAAAAAGTCTTAACCCTGGACATGTTCAAGATTAGGGGTAATGGTAGGACAAAAAGCTGTATAAAATGCCTGGATAAAGCGAAGGGGCGGCGGCGTACAAAATGTAAGGACCCTATTATCAAACACAAGGTAGACATCCTTGCCACTGATGCGGAAATTAGGGGGATTAGACAGGATGATAATTACCTACTTTTGTATATATTTTTAACCTATGGCATCATACCCAGGTACGCCAAACTCGTTGAAGCACTAACCGATGTAAGCCATGAAAAAGAGCTACTTGTTAAGATGTATCGCAAGGTACTCCGTTGCCTTGTGGGCAAATTAAAATTTTCTCATCTACCCCTCGAATATCAGGCTCGAAATACCAAGCTATGCACTGCATGCCATGGCCTCCTGGAAAATAAGCATGGGGGTGTGATGATATGCCGCGAATGTGTCGGTGTATTTTCAAAGGTATGCGATCAGAAGTGGCTATATTACTAAATGATGAATGTTGTGAAGGAGCCTCACACAGCAATTTTCACCGGCCCAACGTCATGTGGGAAAACGCAGCGTGTCCTGGACCTTCTGGAAAATGAGTATAAAAAACACTATTCCAACATAGTGATACTTTGCCCTACCATACGGTGGAATACCACCTATCTAGAAAGGGCCTCGCTATGGAAGGACCCTTACGTGTTCCTGATAGACCCTAAGGACCAGTTGTTTGAATGGATAGCGCGATTGTCATCGCTGCTGGCAGGCGAGGAGAGTCTCTTCATAGTCGACGATATGATATCTGACGAGAGTCTCGACAAGAAAAGACAGCCGTTGCTTGAGCTTGCCATTTCAGGTAGGCATAGGAAGCATAGTTTGTGGCTATTGACGCAGAGTTATACTGCTTTGCCCAAAAATTTGAGGAGGCAGAAGAAGGCCTTGTTTGCCTGGTACCCACATGAGAAGGGTGACATGAAGATGATAGACGAGGAAACCAACATGATTTCGGACTGGGATGATATCAAGGCTGAACTGAAAAAATCAAAGCATGCCTGCTTGTATGTGAGGTTGGAACACCCTAGATATGGTGACGCAGCATCGTATTGATGGATATAGGATCGACCTGTACTTCCCAAGGTACAGATTGGCTATCGAATGTGATGAATTTGGACATGCTGATAGGGATATAGGATACGAGGTAAAGAGACAAAAACATATAGAGCAAGTCCTTGGATGCACCTATACGATATAACCCGGATGCCCCAAACTTCTCAATTTTTAACATTATTAACAAGATTTATCGATATATTAGACCACGCGCTACCATTGCGGGGGAGGGGCCCTGAACCCACAACCTATCGACGTTAATTTTACTACCCAGAAAAGAGTAGTAAAATTACTATGACCATGGTGAAAACCCACGGCCGGACATTGGTTAGAAAGATGTCGTCACAGCTTTCGTTCAACACAGGAGCAATCGAGACACTGTCCAACAATCAGAATCAACCTATGTTTAAACGTGCTGATATTGGTAGGTTTTTGGGTATTGAAAGGATTGCCGAGTCATATCGGGATATTCCTACCATTGCGCGTCAGGAGATGGGGTTGGTTAGTAACCAACCCCTAAAGTGGGACCAAAATAGCCATGACGCATTTGTCACATTGGACTCTGCATTAGAGATTGTGCGTCGTTCCAGAAAGCCCAAATCGGTGGGGCTAATCAAATGGCTTGCTCGGGCGGGTGTGAAAAACTACAGGACGAGCTTGAGAAGCAGCATCAGGCCATCGAGGACAGGGATATTGCCGTCGCTATACTTAAGGATGATCTTGACTCCGGGGATGAGCAACTTGTGGAGTTGGGGTACGAGCTCGAGGTACAGGCCAAGGAAAATGCGAGGCTAAAGGAAAGACATGTTCCACATCGATATCAATATGATACCGTACTATGCGTGGTTGATAAAAACGATCCTAATGAGCATGGAAAAAAAGGTATACATAGGCACTATATGATCCGATGTCAGCGTAAGCAGCTCAGCACAAGAATAAGCACATTAAGGGCAATGTACCCTGATGTGACCGTAAGGAAACCGGAATGTGATGATCCGAATGCCGTACATGCCTGGTGCCGATTCAGGGACGATACCCTGGGCATCGGTAATTATTACCTAAATCACTTTACATTGCCCGACGCCGATACGCGAGATCTATTAGAAGGGATGTTTGACATTGATATGTCATAGGTACACCCAACCAAGCACAATTATTACTACCCCTGCGGCTAGTAATAATTATACCCCATCAAAGGCAGGGTTTTAAGGCCCCTCCTCTATTGACCAGTTTTGGTATATGTTAAAAGGTATTGAAATATCAAAAGATGGAAGCCTATGTACAAAAAAATCAAAAGGATTACAATATCAGCATACCTGTACTACGATGCTGCATAAAGGCAGGATCAGTGACAGGTTATTGCCCTATTTGCCTTGAAAATTTTAGGTATCGAAATGAGAAATACTACGAAGGTTTTGAATACCCTACCGATGACGACCTTTTGCACAGGCTAGCGTCAGGCAGGAAAGCGTGGGGTACATTTGCAAGAAGCGAGATCGATGATGATCTCGAGGATGATATTCAAGCCCTAGGACTTTATATCGTTTCAGTTAAAGAGAACAGGTATGGGGCACTCTGTTACGAGGTTATCAAAGATAAGGCATTGAGGTTGTCGGATTTGGCTGATATCACAAAAATAGGCAATATCCTCAATTTTCCTATACCAGATAGGCGATTGGTTGATATTGGTTTGGATATTGAGCCTGATGTCATCAAAGGTATAGTTTATGGGTACCCATTCTATACCGAGCTCCCTTTGCTGTATATAAGAGATCCGGGTAAAGAGTTGGAGGATGAACCTTTGGAGGTACTCTTGAAAATACTCTTTACCAATCCTTGATATGCCCTGGGGGTACCTGAACATCCTCCGGAATAAGCATCAATTCCTCTGACACGAAGCTGCGATCGGGACCGTCCTTTAAATAGTACAAAATACGACTACCCGATACTATACGATCCAACCTGTAGGTATGTTTGCTGTAAAAGGCGTCGGTGGCGCGCCTTTTAGAGTCATCATGCTCCTCTCCTGGTTGTAGCAGATAGAGATAAAGACCATCCTCGGGCAAGGGTTTTTCTTCGGGGTATTGTTGACTTTTTGCAAGTGGGACATCCTCGAGCTTAATCGCCTTGTTAAGCTTTATACCGATCATGGCAGTTTTGCTGCTGTTTAGACTTTTGACGATAGTGTACAGGTGCTTGACCCAAATGGTACTAGGCTCGCCAGAGACCAACTCCTGTGCATCCTGGGGTTTAAAGAGCCTTTCCGCGAGTACCTTGTTATAGCTCTCTACAAAGGCCGTAAATGTATGGTGGTATTTGGTAGTAGCTCTCTTGATTTCAACGCCCTTGCCTTTCAGTAGCTTCGTTACATCTGATTTGAATTCGGAGCCATTGTCACACTGAAAAATCTTAGGATATTGTAAAGGTCCTGCCTTGTAGATGTCTTTGATCATCCCTGCAACCTCACTAGCCTTTTTGGTACGTAGGGGCCTGGCTACTTTGTACCTTGAGGCCACGTCAATGCCTGTCAGGATGTATTTGTAGGTGCTTCCATGTAACTTGTTATGTGGCATATACAACAAATCAAACTGATGCATTTCATTGGGTGTTGTAATGGTGAAGTGTGGATAATCAATACGTTTTGGCCCCTTGATGTGTCTCAGCCATAAGAGTTGACGGGACAGCCAGTGGGTAGCCTTCCTTTTTGATAGGCCGCTCTCCTTCGCGAGCAATTTGATAGCCTTGCGCCCGGTCCACAGATGTTCAGTGGTATAGTATATTTGACTTAGTTTTTCAGCCTCCTCCTCGGTAATACTATGTGATGCTTTTAACATGTCTTTATTTATACATGTTAAAAACGTTCTTACAAATACTTGTAAGCCACGAAGCCTAGCAGGGACAGTGATCCAAGGATGAAGCTCAATTCCCCATCCTGTTGCTCCTTTGAAGGCGTGTAAAAATCTTTCAATTGTGGGGCCTTCTCGCTTGAGGCAATGTAATATTTGTACATATCATCGTCCAATTGTCTCAGGCTTTTACCGGCCTTAATTTGCATCTCACGTTGCCTGGTGAACCAATCGAGCTTGGCTTGCCTATCCCGTATCCATTTCGCCTGGGCATCATTGAGCTTTTTCATAGCTTCGTCATGCCTTTTCCGCTCCGGTTCCCCGTGTCCTGATAGTTTGCTAAATAGATAGTTCGTGCCACTAAAGGCCGGGACGTTTATTGCCGCACCGGCCACTATCACAGCTATTGTCGCCATTTATTGTTTGCCCTTCTTGCATTCCTTGCAGCAAGCCCTCTGTTTTTCATGTTCGCAGATTTGACTGCCCTTGCACTCTTTGCACAATGCCCTCTGTTTTTCATGTTCGCATATCTGACTGCCCCTGCACTCCTTGCACTGGGCCCTCTGTTTTTCATGTTCGCATATCCGCCTGCCCTTGCACTCCTTGCACTGGGCCCTCTGTATTTCATGTTCGCATATCTGACTGCCCTTGCACTCCTTACAATAGGTCCTCCTTTTTTCATGCTGGCAGATTTGACTACCCTTACATTCCTTACATTCGTCCCTCTGTTTTTCATGGGGGCATATCTGACTGCCCTTGCAGTCCTTGCAGCAACCCCTCTGTTTTTCATGCTCGCAAATCTGACTGCCTTTACAGTCCTTACAATAGGCCCTCATCCTTTCATGTTCGCATATCTGACTGCCCTTGCAGTCCTTGCAGCAAGCCCTCTGTTTTTCATGGGGGCATTTTGTACGATCCATTGACGCCTTCTTTTTATCCAGGCATTTTATACATGTCTTTGTAGTTTGACCATTTTTCACCACCTTGAATGCATCTGGTAAAAGACTCTTTTTACAATTTGAGCAGCTCTTGTTTTCTTCCGACTGTTTGCTCTTCTTGCATTCCTTGCAGCGATACCTCAATTTCTCATGTTCACATATCTGACTACCCTTGCATTCCTTACAGGTGGATCTCTGCCTTTGATGAAGGCAAATCTCACTTCCCCCGCATTCGTTACATATTGATCTCCGCCTACCATGGGGGGCACTTTGTACGTTCCCGCGACGCCCTCTTAATATCGAGGCAGGTGATACACATTTTTGTCAATTGACCATTTTTCAGCACCCTAAATGCATCTAGGGCCAACACTTTTTTACAATTTGAGCAGCTCTTGTTTTCTTCCATATTAACTCGTATTTGTCCTCAGGGAACAAATACGAGTTGTGGTCACTAGTACTCCACCGAGTGGAATCGCCCACGCAGAATGTTTAACTGAGCATCCTGAAGCAAGTACACATAACAGCGTATATCCCCAGTTCCGTCGGCTTTTTTGGTCATATGGAGAGTAATGCCGTCACTAAGCCTCTGTAGGGGTCTCCCGCTACCATGTAGGGTATGGTCGGGAGATGCCCTGAAATCGATAAACAAAGCATACCGTTCATTGAAGAATTGGCCAATTGTCACATTCGAGTCGTGACTACCAAAGAGGTTGGCAATCTGCTCCAGGTGATCCTTGGGAAGCATGGCATGGCTATACAGTTCGTTGGGTTCACCTTCCACCGTGATGGATATCTTTTCAATTTTGGGATTATAGAAGACCTCGTTGATACCAGCGTAAGCCTTCACTTTCTCAGGGTCTATAAAGATTAACAAGACACCTTTGAGACTCTTGGCAGGGGTATCGATTTGGAGGTTATAGCTTGTATCAGCCTTTTTCATGGTCACCACCTTGCTTCTTAGTATCCTTTCGTAGGGCAGCGCTAGACGGTTATACCTTGACATCATGGCACTTGCTAGGCCTTCATGGGTGATTTTGTCAAACTCTAGCTTGATATTGGTGATCTTGTACGCAGCATCTGCTGCCTTGGCTGCCGTAGATCCCACGGCTGCCGTCCCTGTATCTTTGATGACGTCGCTGTGCTGTGCGAAATGCAGAACAAACTGCAATCTGTCATGTAGCCCCGCTGGATAAAATGGCAAATCCCTCGCTAACTCAAACATTTTGCCCAATGGTATGCAGAACGTATTCTGATGCGCGGCCGCGATGGCTTTCTCCTCATCTGTCCCAACGTACTCAGTGGCCTTGACCTGCAGAGCCCTGATGGTACCATCGTTGGGGTTGATTCCCTCTAGGATGAGGTTGTTTTCACGATCAAACTTAGGTAGCCAGAGGTCCCGGTACACTGCCAGGATATTGTAATCAGATATATTTTGTACCTCATTACCATCCAGGGTAACCCGCAGATTTCTCACCAGGCTTTTACCGATATTGCTGACTAGGGTACGCTTCGTATTGGTCCCCGTCAGCTCCAGGCTAAACAGGAGTTTGAGACTTCCAGGAAATATGACGTCATTCTGAGACATGTTGGGTATATCAACGTATAGGTCCTCATTTTGATTGATTGTAGAGGGTATATGGCTTATCTGAACTCGCTGCTTTCGTCCTTTGATCCCAAAGAGCTGTTTCGTCTCTGCATGGGGATCCAATGTAGTTCCAAATACACTCATGTTTATTATATAAGGAAAATCTTTTAATAAATGCCAACTAATTTAGTATTTGATCACGATCTTCCGGATGAGGGCGGGAGGGATGATAAACCCGATGATACTACGTCAAAACTCCCTGGAGCGCCAAAACTCCCATCAGCACCGGGGCCTTCAACCCAAGGAGAACAACAAGGTGCTCCAGGGGATCTCCTTTCGGACCAGAGGAAAAAATTGCTAGAGGATATGGTCAACGACCTCTACGAACGTTTTGAGGAGAGGTTGGGGAAGCTACCGGGGAGATGATCAAGAGATTGAAGGCAGATCTCGTGCGAGCCCTGGGCTTTCCCGACTATGTTACTACACCCAACAGGGGTAAGGCAGCGGCGGCCCAGGCACTTGGGCAAAAGGTTGATGACATTGTGAGGAAGGATATGGCCGATGATATCATTTCGATGGAATCGATAGAGGAATTTGTGGATGCCACGGAAAACTTTATGGAGGAAACTTCATTTGGCGGTACCGATGACGGTATCACTGAACGTGAAAGAAGGGGGCTTAACCTCGAACTTCAAACTATAAGGGGTAACCTGAAAAGCCTAGCAAGTAAGATCATTTCGTTTGATAGTGGGATTGACAATGCAAAGGATCAATTGAAAGAACTTGAGAGGAAGAAGGCCAGGGCAACCGAGAGGCAAAAGGTTAACATTGATATAGAAATAGAAAATCTTAATAATAAGATCGAAGAATTGAATGATAAAAAAAGGCCACGCAGAATGCACGTAGCCTACTTTCCTCAGAAATTTACAGCCAGCTGAGGATCATCAAGGAAACGTTGATGAAAATTGCTGGAGATGACACGTCCCTGCTGGAGAAGCTAAAGATCCTCTTCAGGGAGCAAGGGATCACTATAGCCAGCATAGTCTCCGCTATTGGTCTATTAATAAGCACCATCGTGCTTGCGGCTACGGGAGGGGGTGCCGCGGCGGGTGCTGCAGGAGGAAGTGCCGCAGGGAAGGGGTTTGTAGAGAAGCAGCTTGAAAGGCTCGGAAAGTTCCTGAAATACCTAGCAGGTAAGGCAGGTGTTGCATTGCCGGGGATTATGGGTACCATAGTCTCGTTCTTTTTGAGGGTAGCGGCAACCGTTGTTGAATACGCAGCCAAGCATCTGTACATGGCCATCGCGGCCGCTGCCGGGTTTGCCGTGTTCTATGTTAGGGGGGGGGTCTAATATTAGTTATTTTTTAAGCCATATATAGGCAATGATGATTCCTACCCCTCTCGTGATTAATGCGGCCTTCGTATCCTCATGCTGGTTTTGTGGGGGTTGCTCGGGAGGATGTATAGGAGGCGTAACATGTTTGGGGGGGTAGTTTGATATCTGCCACATGCCTGATGGTATGCTCGGTATGCCCAAGGGGTGTAGCATGTATAGGTGTTTTGGTAATATGCTTGGGGGGTGTAGTATGTATAGGTGTCTTGATAGTATGCTTGGGGGGTGCGGCTGCCGCATGCCTGGCAATAGGTTTGTTATTCACATCAACCTGGGCCCCGACATTGACATTGGCAGGTGCGATCAAAATGTTATTGTTATAGCCCTCGATTTTACCTATGCGCAGGTTCATGTCTGAGGGCAACATGTATATGCTGGGCATGACAGCGAAATTCACCGGCGTTCTTGCATATTGCAACACCTTCTGGAATTCCGTGATATCATGCCCCACATTCTCTTGGCGTTGTACTATGGCTTCAAACTTCTGCATTAAAACCTGCCTTGCTGTGTAGTTGTCTGCACCCGAGCCTAGCAGGGATGCTTTGGCACCTGCTTGAGACCCAAGCAATAAGACCACGTTGGCGCGGATACTCTTACTTAGCTTGGTCAGGCCCTCCGATGTCAGGCCTTTACTTGCTGGGATGATGAATTTGGCCCAATCACCATCAACCTGTGGCCACCATCTGCCATTAGTGAGCGAGGCACTTACTGATCCGAATTTGCACATGTTATTTGGATCCGCGCCATATTCTCTACATACTTGCGCATACCCAGATGTTGAGTATGGATTTTTGTACTGTGAAAAACCATCGTCATATGGCATGGGTACTTTCATCCTTGCTAGAATGCGACGCATGTGGTAGTAGACATGGAATTTAAAGATGGCGTTGACAAGGGGCACGGAGCCCGTTAGGTGCTTAGTAGATATGCCCAATGCGGTGCTTGCGCAGTGGGTGGCAAAATTAACCTGAATGTTCCAATAGTCCAACGCTTGTCCCTTCCAACCCACAATGACAGGGTCATTAAGCAGATTTGTTGAAGGCTTGATGGGGTATTTGGTAAATTCAGGGAATACCACAGAAATACGTGATTCTGTAGATACGTACAGGTCCTGATGCTCCAAATTGGTTACGACAAGTGGCCATTCTCCCCTGTTGGAATTGTACTTTGCCTTGGGGTTGTATGAATATATGTTCATCTTTGTTTTAAAACAAAGATGAAACAACTGTATATTACTGATATCCATAAACCTACAATATTTGAGGACTACCTGGCACAGGACACTAGAATTGCCTTGAAATCGATAAGCATCAGGCCCGTATGGCTGAACCTTTACAGCGATAATGAGCTCGTCATACGTAAGATGGGGCCTGATCAGAGAGAAATTAGGATCGAAATTATGAACGGTCTATACAGGATCGAGGACTTGGCGGCTATCGTGAACAGTCAGGCACAGGACAGGATAAAACTGCAGGAGCTCTTGGGACTACCCTACGATCCTAGTAAAAAATATTATATGAAGGGTGATTATGATGCCTTCTATAAGACCGACGTCTACATTCGGCTACGACTCATTTGCCCTCAGCTGGACGAATGTGATGCCCTGCTGGATGGCAAAAAGTCTAAAATTCTGGCCTTACTTCCCACCAAGGAGCTAAACGCTTGGGGGGACATGCTTACATGGAGTTTTGAGACACCAATTTACATGCCCCTGAAGAGGTCCACGGATTGTTTGGAGTTTATGCTGACAGACGAATTCCACCACGACAAAAACGTTTCGTTCACTGGGATAACGATGTGCCTTCTCATAGAATCAATAAATGGCTGATATAACCAAGCTGTACCCAAATTTACCAAGTGCACCTGCACAAAGTGCCGATAGGCCCGAGGAAAGCCAAAAGTATAGACTTAATGAGATTGGTGAAATTGAGAAGTATCTGCGAAGTGAAATTAAGGAGCGGGACAAACTCGCAAAAAAGTTTAAGATGCATGGGACCTGGGTACGCTACTGTGACCATGGTCTGTTGGGTATAAGCGTGATCACGTCCGGGATCGGTATTGGTACCCTGTTATCCGGAATGGGTGTACCGCTAGACGGGTCTGAGAACTGCTGGAAAAAGGCTGGGTGTTAAATCGAAAAAGCATGAGAATATAAGGCTGATCGCCGAGGCTAAATTGAACTCAATCGTTGATCTAATCTCAAGGGCCGTAGAAAATGGGGAGATTGATAAGTATGAGTTTAGCCTGATTATGCAGGAGAAGCAAAAGTATATGGTACTTGAGGAACAGATGAGGCAGCGGTTCAATCGCATTGTTGACTCAATCAATGAACAGGAGCGTGCCAAGCTAGTTGCTAGGGGGAGGCAAGAGGGTAGGGAAGAGTTTTTAAAAAACGTACAATCTGCGCAGTATGCAAGCGCTATGTAGACCCTCCACCTGAGTATAAGCCTTAATTAATTTTATACATATTTTATAGGTCCTGTATGGCCTATAAAATATATGGTTTTTTTTTTAATCCTCATTCAGCAGCCATTCTTTTTTGAAGTCCTTGTACCGACATTCCACGACATGTACCTGTGGGTAGTGGTTTTTACCCTGCACGTGCACCGATGAAATGGCCATGATTGCACTGGCCTGGCAGGGCTCATCATAGGGTACCGGCATGCCGTGGAATTTGGTTGTGATCGCGTCTTTGTAATATTTGAGCTTGGCGTTCACGTAACGGTCCTTTTTCACGGGCTCCGTCGTCAATTGCTCAGAAATCAACTCTTCGATTTTGCTCCATATTTGACGATACTTCGCAACCCAGTCGGGGTACTCTTCAAAATCAAGACTCATCGCTGGTACGGCATTGGCATTGTACCGGGTCACTCCATTCGGGGACCAGATTTTAGGTGTCTTTACCCTGAGTGCTACCACGAGGTCTATTGTATGGTACCCTATGATGTACCGCTGATCCTTGCCCCCGTTGGCTGGTACTGGATCTGACACTGTCAGGCATTCCACGTTGATATCATTTATGTCTGTAAAGGTAGTCGCAAAGTTGTAGAATAGCTTAGGGTTTACAATTTGATTCTCAAATAGCATCTTGCTTTATTGTAATTCAAACGACTTCAGGGAATTGCATGTCATTGTACATACGCAGCCGCCCCCGTTATATGTGATATATTCCTGATAACAGTACCAGCACAACAATTTACCATTTACCATGAGCCTTCGCCCGCATCTACACCTATCATATTCATCCAGCATACGTTCACAGTCCCTACATTGTTATTCATTCATTTATTTCTCGGGCATTAAAGCGATCCCATAGGTATTTAATTCTTCGTTCCTTCTCCTTCTTCTCTACTTCTTGTGCCAGAGTTAGGGCCATTAGTGGTAGGGAGAGACCGATGCCGGTCGCGAAGGTCATGATGACGACGATTCCAAATATATCAAATTTTCTCTGACAGTTAACGCACATTTATTAGTAGTATTTTGATTTCATCCTATAACCCCGAAGGGTTGTAAGATAACTTATGAATTTCACATGCCCCGCGTTCTGAACCGTTCCGGCACATACTTGGATAGGTAGGATTACCTTCCAGCGGCCTTGTTGCACATGTCTTGAGTCTTGAAATGATCTGGCACATACTCGAACATGCGGGGATGATTTTCAACAGCCCTATTGCACATGCCCTGGTTCTTGAACCCATCTGGTACGTGCCTGAACATGTTGGAATTATTTTCAACGGCCTCGTTGCACATGTCCTGCGTCCCGAATTGATCTGGCACGTACCCGAGCACCAGGGACTCCTTTTCGACAGCCTTGCTGCACATGTCCTGTGTCCCGAGTCTGTTGGGGATATACTTGAATAGGTAGGAATACTTTTCAACGGCCTTGTTGCACATGCCTCGTGTCTTGAACCTGTCCGGGACATATTTGAGCTGCCGAGGATCCTCCTCAACGGTCTTATTCCAAATGTCTTGCGTCTTGAGCTGGTCCGGCACATAGCCGAGCATCCCGGGATCTTTTTCAACAGCCCTGCTACACATGTCCCGCGTCTTGAATTGATCCGGTACATTCTTGAGGAGATGGGGCATCTCCTCAACGGCTTTATTCCATCTTTCTTGCGCCATGGTATGGTACTGGATTTGTTGTGCTTGACTGTGAAACCAACCCATTTATATATATAGACTTCAACAAAGTCAGAGGATTTCATAGTAAGTTAGGAATTCACATTTTTATTGCGCATGCGTTGATGATCAGTGGATTTTTGCTGATGATCAACGGTATTTTGTGCAATGGAGCGTGAAAGCAAAATTCTGTATGATATTTTTTATGAGAGTTTGACCGCGAATTCACAAAATAACGGGGTATATTCCATCTCTACACTAGCTGGAACTGCTCATATATTGTTCTATAGAACTTTTGAAAAAGTTGTAGAGAACGAGTTTATATTTAATATATGTCTTTCCTTTCTCGATTTGTACATAGTTCAGTATTATAGAAAAATTAAAAAAAACATTTCAATAACAGAGTAAGAATTGACGTGCGAGTTTGACGAGAACGATTTGACCTTTGCCCAACCTCGAACACAGCCTTTTTCCAGTCTCCTCGTAAAAATGACACCTTGTCTGAACCAAGTTTGCACCCCTGTTTTATCTATCTTCAAAAACGCAATCTCGTGCTCAGAGCCTCTTCTCCTTATCGGCGAATTTGGTGTGTCCGTCTGTTCTTTCTATTCAAGGCAGCTCCTAGGACAAGAAGGTTTATTATTATATATTAGCTTTTTATGCAACCTTGTACACCGAGCCTTCTGTCTTCCAACATGAGAATGTCAAAAAAACAGGGTCGCCCCAGGAACGAGGTTGGTGACCGTAAAGCATCTTGTACATAGTGTATCAGCAAAATTAATAATATCGTGAGAGATCCATGCTCAAGAATGAATATTTGTCGGTTTATTTATTGTGTCTGATTTTTGGGTGATTATGGCTGGTTATGGGTGATTATGGCTGGTTATGGGTGATTATATGGCTGGTTATGGGTGATTATGGCTGATTTTGGGTGGTTATGCCTGGTTTTGGGTAGTTCCATAGTTTAGTAATACCGGCTTTTTACAAATAAAATTATCTTGAAATAAGTCAGCCCGCCTGGCCGGGCTAACCCGTTTATGTGGAAGTTTTCATCCCGCCTAGCCAAGATCTCGGTAAAAACAAGCGAGATCTCGGCAAGGCGGGCTGCTGGCTCGGTTGTCATATAAACGCATTTTTATTTTTGTATGTGTTTCTTGATAGTACCGAGATCCCGCCCAGCAGAACCAGCCCGGCCAACCGAGCCAGCCAGCTTCCATATGAACAGCCCCTAAGTGTTCCCATGTAAAGCAGAAAATACCGTGGACAAATTATATATCAATGTCAATCAAAGTCTGCGTTAATGTTAAATTTATTCCAAAATTAAGTAGCTGAACTTATTCAGGGTATATAGGGCCTGCATAACCAGTACAGGAGGCCATCCTGTATTGGTTATGCAGGTAAACGTGGTTTGATAATATCATTTAATCAATTCCCCAGCTTTGTTTCCTTTTTTCTGTGCTGGTGACTTCCTAATTTCTGATAAGGAATACCTGGTAGAGCTTTTAATCTTGGTAAAATGTAAGAAAAAGCGACAAAAATACCGCAATTTTTTAAATTAAACTATTGTAGTAATTTTGTATTTTCTCGGAACCTAATTTTTCACGTGATATTTATATCACCATGTTATACAAAGCAACGTTATACAAAAAGCTGGTGCAGTATTAAACATTTTCTTCAGATATTTCGATTTAGTTTTTCTGAAATTCCTAACTCAACATTTACCTTAAAATATTCACCTGAAACTCCAACCTCGTCCCCAGGGCATCTTGTATCTTTTCTGACCCCGGGACGGCGATACGAACATTATCGCCGTCCCGGGGTCAGAAAAGATACAAGATGCCCTGGGGACGAGGTTGCTGAAACTCAACATTTGTTTCGAAAAACGCTGAATACTCAATCAAATAAATCAATAACCAATTAAATCGGATAAATCAATGTTTGTATAGAGCGGCAGTTAGTTTGCAACTATAACCAAGTATATATGTAGTTCTAGGTAAATCAAAAGAATTTAGCGGATATTTATTTTTGTGTACTCTGATTTTTCTAATTTTCTAATTTTCGCAAAATGACAAAAACTCGCTAAAATTTATTCACTAAAATAGGTATATTCTCATAACTACTGCTTGGCAAGTTACGTCAAAATAAACAACCTATCTAGCATTCAAAAAAATTAATGTTTTTCCAAAAATAAATATGGAATAGTTTTTTCTCCTAAATTTTCACCCCACCTCCCCCCAAACCTCTTGCAATTATTGAACTTTAGAGCTGCGGTGACCCTGGAGTATAACTCCACCCTTCGCATCTCTTAGCAACCTAATTGCGTTAAAGTGACACAATTTTGGGATTAAATTCTAACTTTTATGATAAAAATTTGAAATGTATTTTTGTTCAGTACTAATATGTGGTGAACGAACGCATTTGGGAGCGCGAGGTAAGTTGTAAATCAAGATGGATAGAATTACAGGGTGGCGGACGAAAAAGGAGTGGCAGCAGATGATTTTAAATAAATCAGGAATAACTGATGTTTTGCGAATATATTACGAACAAAGGAAAACTTACACAGTTAAATCATTTAAAAAGTTGTCGAATGTTTATAGTTCACTTTAAGGGTGTCCGCTTGACCTCGATCTTCCTGACAATTTTTAGCTAAAAGTTCTGACATTTTAAAATTTTCTTCCCTACCTATTCCTATAGTTATGGTTGATGAACTAGATCTAGATGACTGTTTAAGGAAAAAGAAAAAATGCAATAGACATGAAGAAAAGAAACAAAGGTAAAAACTGACATTGAAAAGCATATGCACTAGGGGGACTTAGTGAAAGTTTAAAAAACCTGACATTTTATAAAAAAAAATCAATTTTTCCTGACATTTTGCCTATATTTTTAAAATTCCTGACAACTCCTGATATTCCTGACAACTCCTGATATTCCTGACAACTCCTGATATTCCTGACAACTCCTGATATTCCTGACAAAGTGGACACCCTGACTTTGACTCAAATAAATTCCTTGTTCGTTCCTTTGGTCATTTGAAGCAAGGAGGTTTAAATAGATATAACAATGAGCAACGGTTACAAAAAATTGAATTTGAAAACAATGCAGCACCCTGCCGATCGGCAACGGATGGTTTCAATAAAAATATTTAAACCTTCTTTGCTTGGAGTTACCGGAAATCCACTGTAATTTTGAAACTTTCAAATTGAGGCGATTTGTTTGTCTGTCATAAAAGCGCTACTAAAGTAAATATAAATAAGACTAGAGACGAGGTTGATGACTGAATCTCTACTGACCGCATGTCTTCATGGCAAACAGAACTAAGGCATTATTATGAATTCACACTCTAATATATCAATCCATTTTTTAAAACGGTTTATTTCCAACAACAAAACAAGATATCATAAAATTATTTGTAAATAATTTCAACTTTTTATTTTCTTCGCGCAGGATAATTGAACTTCCCACTAAGCACCATTTCACATTTTGTAAGTGCAGCTTCACAGAAATCGACGATATCTCTCTTTATGTTCTAAAAGGAAGAGTAAAAGAAATTGATTATTCAACACTTTTTTGTTCCGCATTTTTCATATCACAATTCAACTCTTTGAAAAATTAAGACATCTCAGCACTTGGTATTTTAATGTCAAAAAGATTAAACAAAGAAACATTTCCTTAGCACAGGCAAACGTGTTGCTACGCGCCCTCGTCGTAAGGGATTTTTAATACGAGTTAAGATGGCGAAAAAATACCCTGCTATCGATGAGCAAATTATAAAAATATGATTGACTTTCACATTTTCCCAATAAAACAGGTATTTTATACAAGAGGAGAATTTTTCTTTGAGCAATTTTGGACTGGTCTTGTTTTCACATATTTTGCAACACCCTCCAAGTTTAATCCTTTGTTTAGGATTAAGAACAAAGGTTCTCAATTTAGCAAATAGACAAAAGAATTTTAAAAAGCCTGCTAGCATTGTGCAAGGTTTGGTTTGGTTTGCTTAGGTCAAGCGGTTGCAAAGATATTGAGAATAGGTTGGTTATTTAACCCGACCCGGATATAAAGACTGCAAAATAACCCAGGATAAGCAGGGTTAATCATTAAGTCCGCCGAGTGCTCAAATTACGGAAATATAAGAAACTGAGAGACTTGGGTTTAATATATAAACTACATAGCCAAAAATACTACAACAAAAAAACCACGCGAATAACATGTTCCTATTTTCTACAGTAATATTACGATGTACCTCTTTTTCAACAGCTGCTCTTCGTCCATTGAATGAAGCGAGAAAAGCATCACTGGTTTGGAAGGTTTGGAACAAAACCATAGAACAAAAAAACATAATCAACGCTTTGGCTACCATTTTGTATCTAAAAGAAGGGAAGTCTAATAGCTATTAACGCGTGCATCTTTAGTACACTTATGAAGGAAAACAGCATGCTGGAGTTTATATATGTTAACAGTAGAAAAGGTACGATATCACAAAATAACTTTGATTTGGTGTTCTAATCTAAAAACTAAAAAAAAACGAGTATGTGTGTCACACACAAGTCTTGGTGTCTCATCAATATCATGTTAATAATTGTTTTTAGCTTCTCCCGCTTCTTTCTTCAGAATGAAATATCGAGTTTATAATTTTCTTATTCTATTTCTTCCGGTTTTCTTGTTTTAAAAGTTCTGCGAGTCCCGACAGATTAATATCAGTAGCAAAAATGAAGAAGACATAAAAAACCCTGGAACATACAACACGTCGTGATAAAGAAAAAAAAAAGAAAAATACGCAAAACTCAATTAAAAACAAGATTGAGCCTACTGTTTCAGTCTTTCTCTACCACGTCCTGCTTGTTGTTTTCTGTTTTCAGTTTGTTTTTGAAAACATTCATGCCGTTTTATGGTATCGGAGAAAATAATCTGTTTATCTTCTAAGATTTCCGAAATAATAAACAAATCAGTGATCACTAAAAAAAAGGGCGCGAAAATACACTCTCCTCCGCAATACTTTATGCCCACGAACTCACACCATAAGGCAATTTAAAATTTATTCGGTCTGCAGGAGGAAAAAGCAACTATGATTAATCGTTATAGTCGCGCAAGCACTGTGGAGCACATATTGAATTAAAATACGAAATACAGTAAAATAAAAAAGAAAAAAAGGAATAAAATAAAAAAGAAACAAAAAAAACTAACAAAAAAGATATCTATATGGAAAACATCAAAAAGAACTTGAAATAGCAATTAATTGGCTTAGGTCGGATGTTCTTATCAAATAGTAAAAACTGGTATAGTTTTCTTTTTTAAAAACAAATTGATATTCTTTAACTTCGGTAAATCCTGACAAAAGAATAAATATTCAGGTAAATATATAAGTTGTGTCACAAAATTTGTGTTTTTTTATTATTTTTTTACGTTTTAAATTACATCACTGCACACAATAAACTCATTATTTTTTCTTGCCGTGAGTTGTAAGAGGAAATTTTTTTTTTAACGTGTATTAAAAACTTCTTTCTTACTTCCACTCCCACTCTTATAAGGGCGGCACGATGCGCCAAATGGATCAAAACAAACGAAGAATTTCACAAATTCAGCGCCGGCCGACAATATTTTCACACGCTTTCACATTTCCACAACACCGCAGGAGAGTTTCCAATTTTCATCCGTCGAAAATACATTTAAGTGACCGAAATATTGTATTATGGTATTTAGCGTTTAATTTTATCGCTTTCAAAAATATAAGCACCTTCTTTTTGTTAAGTAAAAATATGTAAATCCCGTAGTTATTTGCAAATGTGGAAAATTTTGTACTTTTTTGTAATTGAAAATAAGTACATAAAATAAACAAATTTAAGGCCATCAGAAATAAACTCCGGAATCCAATTTTTCTTTCAACCAATTTTTTGTTTCACCATGTTTTGGGAGATATTTTACCGTAAATAAACTAATGCTTTTTTTATATTCATTATTATTTCTAGATTTTAAATGATAAAAAAGTAAAATGTACAACGAGCTGTTCTGAAAGAGAAATAAATTTCTTTTTTTAAACATTTAGCTACTATTATGCAACAAAAGCGTTGCCTAACTTAAAATCGGAGCAACTTTCACGAGTCTAAGAAATAACGAAGTTTGATAGTTAAAAATTGATAAATCAAAGAAATAATCATCACATTAACTTTCATCGATTTTTGACTAAGAGCGTCAAATTGGAAAAATTCCAATTTGACGCTCACACTCAGACAAAAACTTTTCCTTTAGTAGAAGTAACCCCAGTAAAAGTTTGTACGAATACGCGCGTTCTTCTCCACAAAATACACTCAAAAGTCAATTAATAAGGAGATTTTAGTACAATATTTGAACTTTTGTGCGGAACAATTTTTTCATCGTCTCTTTCGCTACTATCCACCCATCGTTTAAGATGCTCAGCAACTTCTTTTATATGAGACAGTAGCATGACATGTCCGCAATTCTTGATCAACACGTCGGTCGCACGTGGAAGACGAGACTTTAGAAAATCCATTCCTTGTTTTGGACAAATCTGTAATGTAAAATATTTATAGGAAATAATAAGAATTCTTCGTAACCTTATAGTAGAGAAGGGGACATTTTTCGCAGAAATTTTATTATAAAATGCACGTGTAAGTTTTAAAAATTGAAATGAGTGGTTAAATGTTGTTAAATGTGGTGTATTTGCCATATCCTCCCTCCCTCCCTTCTCTCATTCAGCCATGTTTGAATAATTGTTTTATTAATTTTGTTCACAGATTCGTTTCACTGTTTTTATAACGCGTATCAATGCACTTCGCCCAAGACTACTTGCGTACCTTATCAGTAAAAAAACCCGGCAAAAAGGGACCAAATTTTTGGCGACTAATATTTTTTAGCGACCAAAAATTTATGCTGATTTCTTTTTATCCGACCACCATTTTGCCGATTTCTTCTTTTCTTGGACATTTTCATTTTTTGCCCATTTTTCAATTCGGTATCTATGAAACCATAACGGTGGTAAAAAGAATACAGACAACAGCCCTGCATCAGTCCCTGCGCTCATCTTCTTTCTAAATAACGTTTCAAATTTGCATAGCAGAGGAAAAAGAGAGCCGAGAAAAGAAGTTGAGGACCAAAGGAGAGAAAAACTTTCAAATGAAAGAAACATTAAAAAATAATCATTGAAGTTGATTGATTTACGATCTCGAAATCAGCAAAAAGTGACTAACTTTTCTTGCCGATTCTTTAAATTTTTTGCCGACTTTTTTTATGCCCATTTTTTTTTATGCCGACTTTCTTTTATGCCGACTTTTTTTTACCGGTAAGGTATAACATCACGAGGCTGGTGTGCGGTTTGAAACAGACTTGAAGTTCTTAAGGTTTCAAAATTAAAAAAAAAATTTTTTTTTACTTAATTAGATACTATGGGTTATTTTCAGACTATATATTCATATTTTTTCTGTTATACCACTCTTATTACGATTTTATAACTAATACAATTATCTTTAAACTTTAACGTGAATAATATTTATTTTGCCGAATATAGTAAATTATGCAGAAGGAAATGACGTAATTATTAAAGAGAAACGTTTATAACAACAAAGATGGCGCCTAACATACAATTTTACGACGACCTTTATAGTACTGCACTGCGCGAGCTTCAACTATGTTTGGAAAATCATACAGGTGTGCGAAAATATTTTTACTTTGAATATTTTTTTCCTTTAACAGCGTTTTATGCAGCAGAGGATCTTACCAAAGAATCTTTGAAAAAAACAAAAGCCTATTGTTAGAAAAATATGAATGAACAAAAAAATTCCGAACACCATGGTTAACCCAAGGTTTATTTAAAAACAGAAGTTAATGAAAAAAAACAAGGTTGTAAAAAGTTGGAGCTCGCAGAACCCGATTTTTTTCTTGTTTATTATACATTTTTAACTGCTGACTCAGCAATTTAGATAATAAGTTAAAATAATTTTAGTATGTCTCAAGGTCCATATTTTTAGAAAATAGTAAAGAAAAATTGTATACATAAAACACTGAGTAAATAATTCAGCTTTTTGGACAGCTAAAAAAGGGTTACTGTCACTTTAAATAATGTTCCACAAAATTTAGTAATTTAAAAAAATTAGCCCTACTCACCAAATCTTCGTCACCCCATAGAATTAAAACACCAAATGCGATATGCTTTTTAACTTGGCTTCTGAAAACTTGTAATCATTAACCGTACCATTTAAAACTAAAAATAAAAAGATATTCTAAAAGAAGATCGCGAGGAAGAAAAATTGTAAAATTTAACTTCCGCCTGCCGTTTTCACTTGAATAGACTTTTATCTTTGATCTCAATTAATGATTTTAATATATATATATAATTAATATAATTATAATAATAATAATAATAATATAATAAATATAATTAAAATATTAATTTCCCCCGTTTCCAGTTCAAATTAAAGGGGCTACGAAACGATTCAATAAGCTCAATCCCCACACATTCTGAAGAATGACGTGTAATAAACGGACCACTCGAGAGGTCAAGGTTCAAGAAATTATACACACATAGACGTCTATACAACCTGTTTATGAATAATTACTTTTTTTATGATGAATTTGCTACTTTGCTACGCAATCTAGAAGTATTTGTGTGATCACTAGAAGCCAAATATGTTGCAGCATTATACAAACCTCGTTTTTGATTAACCCCTTCACCCTTGTCGCCCGCTTTAAAGTTTGCTCAAATATTTCCGAAGCAGGTATCTTATTTTCCCATTTGAAACATTGATTTCATGCTAGAATACGATGATAAAATTAACTTTGGACACAGAAGTAGTGATGAATACCGAAGTGATTCAGAGTGGTAATACAAAGAAGAGGATAAAGTAAAAGTAACAGTGCCCTCAGAGAGTGTCTTGAAGCTTCTTCAACAGTTTCTGGGGAACATAAAAGATAATGTAGGAATGAAGTTACAGTGACTGAAGTGTATAGGTGGACTAACTTTATATTATATTTATATATTTATTTATATATTTTTATATATACCTTGTGCATCACATGGCATTGATTTGTATCTTTTTAATAAATTCCCTCTTCAAATCGAAGAGGCAAAGAGAGGTTAAGGAGACAATAATTAAACAACCTGGTGTTAATTCAGTTTATGGTAAAATTGTATTCATGTTTCTCATTTTTAAAACGTACTTTCTTTTTTAGATCAGCTGTTATCAAACCATGCACCATCAGCATTCTCAAAAAATCTTCAATGAGAGAGTAAATTTTGAAGGCCTAAAAACTGAAATATTCAAATGCTAATACGTATTTATTGCTGAATTAATTGAATAATAATTCATTGAAATTGAACTTGTTCAGAAGTTATTATATTCGAATCGTCATTTGTTTCCTGGAATTCCAGAATTTTCCAGATCAGTTTTGAAAATATCCAGTTAAAGCTTTTACTATTATTTTAGAATACTATATATTTGTAAAAAAATTTATTTTTAATTTTTTATATATTAAGTTGTATTTTAACATTGCAGGTTAGTTACAATAATAATTGAGAATTAGGATACTCAATGATTTGTTTACCCCATTATTCTCCGTTTTCAAGGTCTACTTCAAATTTTAGAATCTTCCAGGCTAATGACAGAAATCTTCAAGCCGCAGGGCTTCTTGTTTTCTATTTGCAGTGTTTATGTGGTGCTGCGGCGTTTATGAGAATGTTTCGTTTCTGTTATAAAGGACTAAAACGTCTGCATACGAGGTTGTTTTTTGTTCCCGTTTAAGCCTATTTCAGGGTTCGCAAAGTCCGTTTTAGCGAAAGCTTCCGGGGCTTCGGCCCATCCCCGCTTGGGGGGCTTACAGCGCCCCCAATTTTCAACGCTATGATGTTAATTTTTAAGACATTTTAGGAATAAAAGAAAAGCTTGGATTCAATAGAAAAATAAAATCAAAATGTTTTCTCAATAAGCAAAGCTAAAATAATGAAGTTCCGGAAGCTTCCTTAAAAGACAACATATCGGTCTATAGCCTAGTTAACTAAGCTTTCTTCTTCGAGGTTGATAAAATGAGTTTCTCTCAAACAAAAGCTTAGACGCAAACAAATGACTCAACGGAAACCCCGAGTTTAAATTGAACAATGTGACTAATCGCTACGGAGGCCATTTTAATTTATCTGTGAGTTGTTTACCAAGTCTGGCCACATCTTACTCTGGTAAAAACTTCATGGTTTAATAATGTTTGTTAGGGTGAGTGAAACCACTCGGGATGAAAAGGGCTTTCTCCGATATTGACCACGTGAGCAAAGAACAATAGAATTAGCCAATCAAAAAGCGCGGCCAGTTTCTGACCGCAGAAAAATCGTTTGAGACCCAGCGTAATTTTTCCCACCTTAACTACTCCGATTTCCCGGTGGTAAGAAAAATTATGCTGGGTCTTCTGGCTAATCGGTCTATAGAATCTTAACGAATGTTATGACATCTCATTCATTGATATTGCGAAGTCTATGAAAAATTAATTAAAAATGATGCTGAATGATCTCTACCTCAAAAGTTTTAAGTTTTAACTATTACTTGAGAAAATCCATCTAACGTTTGTAAAAAGATTTAATATTTGAAATTGCAAATATTTTTCTTAACATGATTACTTTTCAGGACAATTCCAGGACATCTTTAATTTGTTGTCAAAATTCCAGGAATTTTCAGGACAAGTTGATTTTTCCAGGAATTTCCAGGACCGTGGACACCATGGAAATATTTTCGGGCAGCAAGAAGAACAAGAATACACAATCAGAAATTGATTTTGTAATTGTTTTAGACTCCTATTACTCTTAAAATTACTCCGTAAATATTGTGAACCAACTCTAGATAACGTGTTGTTAGCCTTCATTGTAGCACAGTTAACCGTGAATTTATCACGACTTTGCATTTAATTTTAAGTCCTCCTTGAACTAAAGGTGAACAGCGGTAATGTCTTGAACTCAACTTTGAAATGCCTTGATCTAGAAAGTATTTTGTAACTCGCCATATTTCTTTGGGCAAGTGTCTCTCTTTCTTCATCAACTGTTTTTATAGCTAATTGATCAAAAATCTTCCCAGGTTCAGAGAAACAATCAGGTTTCTTATTCGCTTTTAGCCTCTAAAATCTACGATAATAATGGAATCCCCTATAACAGCAGCCGTGAATGTGTGGACTTCCATGCTCAAGAATGATTTTGTACCCCTGAACGTGCCACACAGTAAAATAACAAGCACACGTACGTAAAAAAATATGATGAAAACAAAACGCTCCACCCTTCGTCATATTATAAGCTCTAGCTCTTTCTGCTAAGTAAACAACGATGAAGAGTTGTGAATTCTGAATGCTATAATTCTACACAAACCTAATTAATGATACAGTAGAGATAAGCAGAGAGCGAGAGCTTCTATAGCACAACAATGTCGTTTTTTCGGAAAATGCAAAAGACCTTAAAAAGAAATCCAATTCAGAAAGTCAGCCTGCTTAAAATCATCCCACATCAACTCAAAAAAGCAATGAAGGTTCTTTTGTGTGTGTGTGTTTTTTCTCAACATTTGCGATAACTTTACATGGAGAATTTCTGTAAATGCAACTAATTTATGGTGGCAAAACAACTCAATGCTTACCATGATTCAAATTTCCTAAAGATTTCTGTGTTAGTTTTAACCAAGCTTTTCTCAAATACGATCGAATTCTTAAAGTTCCTAAAAGAGATCATTATACCATACGCTCTGAAGAAAAAAGATTCTTAAAATGTCAAAGAGATCAGAAGGCTCCCGTCATAATGGATGGCTTTACTGGTCAAATGACCGCAGAAGTCATTAATGCTTACGAAGAAGCAAACATCCACATTGGCCAATGTCCCTGCTAACATGACGAAATATTATCAGCCTCTTGACCGGATTGTCAATGGGTATCCGAAAGGATTCCTTAAAAGAAAATTCAACAAATGGTACTCATGACAATTTAGAGCATATCTAGATTATTTAAAGTTAGCTTACAGTTGAGCAAGATCAAACTGATGCACTGTTTTGGGTTTCGAATTCTACAACCACATGACCACTTCAAAAGGTAAAGAAATCATCAATAATGGATGGAAATCCGCTGGTATCTCTGATGCTGTCAAGCTAGGTTCATCAAAGTTACCACCAATCGACCCCTTCCACGACATAGATTTAATGCTTGAAAATGAAAGTGACACAGGAAATCAGCAGTTATTGCCAGTTAGCGACATATCAGCCACGACGACACAGATTCGGAATTAGAGGAGAAAGTGTTGTAAAATGTATTTGTAAACTTTCATTAAAAATAAAAATAAAAAACCTTAAAAAAAAAAAACTTGTCATCCGCGAAAGTTTTTACCTTAAAAGTGACGTTTTTATGACTTTCGCGAAATTTATCGTAAAATTGCAATCTGAAAAATTTTTTGGCCTCGCGAACGTTTCTGCCCCTAAGGTGTGTGTCAATTTTTTTCACACGTTTAAGGTTTTCCTAGGTTTTTACAATTTTTGCTATTTTAAGATTTTCACACACAACACATATACACACATGGAAAATGCCTGGGCACAATCAAAGAGAATGTAAAAAAGACCAAAAAGTGCCATTATCAAGGATTTAAATGTATGGGGAGGAGTTTAATGTATCAGGCAGAAGAACAGAAAATCAAGGAACGGCATACACTCTTACAACTTTTGCAAAAAAATAAATAAATTTGATGGACTAATTTTTAGATTATTTTGTAGTGAATAGTAAGTTTTTTGATTTCAGATTCTACCTTTTATATTGCAATTTGTGAGTTTATATATTAATTTACAAATTTTGAATTCCTAACCGTAATCACAGTAATCACAACAGAACAGCAACAGTTTTATTTTATCGATTATTAAGAATTTCGCAGAAATTTAAGAAGTAGTTTCGAGTAATAACCAATATTGAAGCTTTTGAGAGGCCTCAGACAGAAAATTGCCACAATCTAATCAAGAAGCTTGTTTTTGGTAGTACCATTTTCTTCAGTTGTACTTGTAAATTGACAAAATCAATTTGGAGTATGCTGTGTAATTTTTATTTAATAAGATGTTATTAAACTGTATCCAGGTTTTAATTACAATAATTCGAATGTAAGCGATCCTTGCAAAGACTACTTGCTTTTTTTATAAATGAAATAAAGTTTTACGGAAAAATGTTAGGTATGTACCGTAATCTACATCAGGAGCCTTCCGGTTTTTATAATATCTCAGAGCAGTTGTAATTGCCTTGGGAGGGTGAGATAATTTCCCACTACTTAAATAGTCTAACGTATTCAGCAAATCTTCATCACTGGTGAATACAACGCTTTCAGGCTTCTTTCCAGACATATAGTTCACCTGCATTCCAGCCGTTCCCATTAAAGTCAGTGATGCTAAAAACAACACCCACTAACTGAAAGACATAAAGTGAAAACATAGGAACAAACCGTTTATAAAGTTTTCCAGGGTAAAAAATATTAAAAATCACACCTATTCAGAAATTAAAGTAAAAATGTTAATCCGTATTTTCCATTTTTTAATAATTATTTTTGAACACTTTTTGTTCTTTTTTTATATTAAATTTAGTAACAATAAAAATTATTTTTAAATTAAATTCAGTACAACTAATATTTGAAAATTAATATGAAATTTACTTAATATCATTCCTGAACAATACATGATAAAATACCAACAAATTTAGCTACTTTGATGACATTAATAGTTAAAACCATAAACCCTATTCGGTTCAGGGTTTTTAAACATGATATAAATCTGAAAAAAAGAACAAGATGGTGGCAATAAATTTTTTTTTATGACAGCACTTTTTCTGCGATATCATCAGAAGCTTGAAATTTGTTTAAAATACTACTGTCTGCCTAAAACTCAATTACGTTAGTTCTGAAAAGAGTTTTAAAATTTCTGGTAAAATAAAAGTTTTTTACCATTTTTTCTGATTTTTACACATGTCCTATACATGTTCTACAAGCCAAAAATTGCATGAAAATCAGATTTTTTACATTTTTAGAAAAAAAAGGAAAAAATCGGGAAATAAAGGGATTGTCATTTGGCAAGATTTGCACAATGATTCGTCTTGATGAAATAGAGTTATCTTGTATGTTTGAAATCTTAATCCTAAAGGAAGTTATTACATTACTTTACATTTACTGATTATTTTACTAATTTCGATTAATAATTAATATCTAAGGCTCCCCCCCCGGATCGAATAGGGTTAAGCTTGTTCTGACTGCACTGAAATTAAAAAAAAAACTTAAATCTTAACAAAAAAGATTCACATTTCATCAGACCTATGTAGAAGTTAAATTTTTAGAAATTGTGATTTTCAAACAAACTCAATGAAATACATTCCACATAATTTTTTTAATAATTTTGCTTTTTTGAGCTAACTGAACTAATCCTGTCTGATCAAAAAATTTGCCTGAACTATTTATGGTATGAAGTCAAAATAGAATATTACCACTATTATGACAGTATTTTTTTCAGTCGCACTTAATGCAATCAATCACACAGTATGTTGAGTGTTTTAATGTTACAATTCTGTTTTTTATATTGAGTCTTACTGAAAATCATTACAAAACTGTAAAATCTTACCCTTCTACATATCAAGGACAGTTTAAACTACATTGTTTATTTACTTTGTAGCAAAATTCTCTACTGATTTTTTAAATTTATCATTTTTACGATGTTGAGTTTGTTCTAAAGAATTCCGTGGACATCAATATGATGTTCAGGACATCATTATAAAAAAAGGGTCAAATTTGGTGCTGATAAAAATAAATACTAACCAACATCTTCACTATACTGAGATGCATAATCAACAGCTACACTGCCACCCATTGAAAACCCCATCAAATGAAACTTTATGCGATGGAGATCTGTTTTCTCACTAAACTATGATGTAAAGTTTCATTGCAACATGTAGCTTTGAATATTCATGAAGAGTAAAAAAAAAATCAACAAAGCATATTTTACCATTATTAAAATACAGGATTTTTTTCCAAAATTTAGTTTGAAAGTAATGAAGAAGAAACAAGCAGTTATCTTTACACCTGTTAAAGCGAGCATGTATGGAGTACAAGAACTTTTAAAGTCAGGAAGTTAGGTAGTTGAAGGTAGTCGGTGTGTTAGCAAGTTGTTACTATTGCTGGCGACCGATTAAAAATCTGACTCTCCTTTTTGATTTTACTTTCTACAAACTTTTATCTTTCTAGATTTCTGTCTATCTTCTTCAATCAGTCATATAGCGCAACAAAGTGAAAGTGGTTTCATTTTTGTTCAGCTAACTTTGGGTTTAAATTACTTGAAAATCTGTACGCCAAATGTGCCTTAGTGCGGCAAGCCAAACTTTCCCTTTTTATAGACTCACATTTTTATATTGATACTTATAAACAACACCTTGAATAAGAGTAGAGGTTGGTAAACCCTCTGTGACTGTCAAAAACAGTTAAACTGCGAATCAGATCGCTTTTGTTTTGTAATTTTTTGAATAAATTAAAAAATCATAAATATGGCAGAGCAGAACAAATAGGAAGAATTTCACCTCTTGATAATGTTTTTTCGTGTTTCTGTATAATTTTTTAAGAAACAGAAATATAAGAATCCAATCAAGCGCCGAGTCTCCTGGTTTAAAGTGCCATTAAACCTGTAATTATTATCGCTCTCAGGCCCTTTGTAACGCGATCTGGTGCAAAAAAAAATCTTAAGGAAAAAGTCTTTTTCAATCTCAGTTTGTTCAACAGGCACTAGATTCTCCTCGATAACATCTCGCGCTGTTTTAAGAATGCTGTTTCAGAATGCTTCTTACCCAGAGATGATATTTCTGTGCTGCGTCATTAGTCGAGGGATTCTTAAAAACAGATAAGAGATATATATCCTGCTAGTTTTGCTGAAATCCTATACCCTTCAATTTAAATAGAAGTATTTCATTAAAGTAAGTATGATTTAGTGTTGTAGTATCATCAACGCAATTTCACGCATCACTTGTTAAAAATATAAAAAAATTATAGGCTCTACCGAAGAGGGCAAATAAGACTTTCAAACTTCATTACTGTGAAATTTAGCAACTGTCCAACTCTCCCCGCGGCAACTACCCAACTCCACAACTCAAAATTTTCCCATTGTCACATGTATGTGAATGTTTACGGAGTGGGGGAAGAAAACTGGTATAGGTTTAACAAGATTCTGACAGCATTTATAGTCTGATTCAAGACAATTTAAAGGATACATGAATATAAGCTGCATAAGAAACATACCATTTTAACTAGGACAACCATATCTTCCATTGTAACATTTCTGTTCAAGCTGGTGGTACCACTATGATTATACATGTCTATAGCCACCAAATGATAAGATTTATCAAAGTATGGAGCAATTTGTACAAAATCGACAGCAGAGCCAAAAAAGCCATGGATAAATAAAATTGACTTCTTTGTCGAATCTATGTTGCCTCTCTCAATGTAGGAGCAATAGATGTTACCCTCAACGCAAACATTTTTTCCCTTAAATTCCGAAAAGATCACTGCCACTCTGGAAATAAAAAAAATTGTTATGTGGTGACCAAGGCAAATTTTCAAAAAGTTGTATAGTTTTTTTGTCTGAAACAAAATACTATCACAGCTGTTCAGCATTGGTATATAAATTTCTGCAGCTATGACAAAGAGAGAAAGAGAATATGCACAACAGGAAAATATAAAAAATAATATGGGTTTGTCATACCTCACAAAAATTGTTATGATCAAATGTGGCATGAACCATAAAAGTGTGATAATTAAAATGCAAATGGTGATAGCTGTCAGAAGAGCATTAAATATAAGGTCTTCCATGACCAAACTTGCTGTGAAAATAAATAACTATTTCCTAGAATTTACAATATTTAATAAAGCAATTGAAATATTTTCTGACCTATAACAAGTTTACATCAGGTGTGTATGTCAGTAAACATTTGCTTGATATGGAAAAAATTATAATTAAGGTAACCACATCAGGTGTTTATGTCAGTAAATATTTGCTTGATATGGAAAAAATTATAATTAAGGTAACCACTTTTAATACATTTTTAATACATTTACATTTTCAAAAATCTTATTCAGTAATATGTTTTGTATAACTTTTGAAATAAAAATTACAAAATAAATCAGGAAGTAGGATAACCTAGGGAAAACATTTTATTTCTACTAAAATATTGTTTATCATGTTCACATATTTTAAATTTTTGTTCTCGTGTTTTTTTCTTCCATAGTAAAAGAAAATTTACTCTGGGGATTTAAATTATAAAATTTACCTCAGCTAATACCTTTTGCAGACGTGTTATTCTTCCTATTCATTGACAACTTTGACTTTGTTTCCCTTAGAGTGGTAAAGTCAATTTTTCAAGGTTTGAAATAACTTAAAATGCAGATTCTACTAAAATTAAAATGGAGTGACATGGTTTCCCTTTGTCTACAACAAACGATGTATTAAAAACTCAACGTCAATTTTTTTCTCATTTTTTTTACATCCTTTAAAACAAGGTTGGTTCTGACGACGTTATAAAGAAGTTTTTTCAGCATGCCGACCTTGGCATGCATATATAGCGCGGCATAAATAATTTGTCCTTGAATCAATGTAGCTCGGCTTTCAGGTTTGCAATGTCGAATATCGACGTGAATTCACAGGGCTATGGCCATATATGCTCTTCAGCGAAAAAAAATTTCACTGAGGGAAGTTATTAAAGCCTAAGTAGAGGGTTATTTTTTGGTTCAGATTTTTTCCTCCTTTTTAGAAAGTCCTTGTATTAAATGAAATACATCATCCTATAGGAAATCTATTTATCCTTCAGAACACATATTTTCAAAAATATTATATTTTTGATTTGGAGCTTATTTTAGATATATACTGAGTGTGTGTCAAAATGGGATACCGTAGCCTAAGGAAGAAACAAGAAGAGTGTCATCTGCGAATATAAATTCCAATAAAATGCACTGCATATTTTGTTACAAATTTTATAATATGACCTTCTATATTTGAAAGTTCGTTCATTGTCAAGTGCCATATTTGGGATTTCGCTGGTGAAATCACTGTTTTTTCTTTAGTGAAAAAAAAGAACAATTTTTTATTTTTTATGGGTCAAGGCAAAGTTTGGCCATCAACCAGCAACAAAATTAATTTCAAAAAGTGGAAAATGTGTGTGTGTGGGGGGGGGGGAGGGGGGGGGGGGGGGTGGGGGGTGGATAAGGCAAGAAACGCATTTGAAGCTATAAAATGACAATAAACAATCTTTTAAATATAGATGGCCTAGCTGAACGTCATGTGTAAAATTTCCTTCACATGATTTTGCATTGTTATTTAGACAGGTTTAGGTGGCAATATTTACAAAAAAACAGTCGTATAGACCAGCCTCTCTTAGGTTGGCTTTGGAGACTGGAAAACCAAATTCAGAGGATAAGAAAATTGACACAACTGTATAAATTTATAATGGTAAAATATAGAATTTACCATTTTTGCGAAATACACTCACCTTCAAGGAGTTCTAAATGAAAGTAAAGCAAACCGCAAAAATCAGAAGCTAATCTATTCAAACCATCTTCAGCACCATGAAACGTGTTTACTTGTTTATTTGCAGTGTAATTGTGCTTGGATATATAGCACTGAAGATGGTCTAAATAACTCAATAAGCTTACTGCTTATAATTTCAAATCAGTTGATATTTTCACTAGTCTTATTGTAGACCATTTGAGCACATGCAAATCTTGGTTACAAAAACAAATAAGTATTTACAATCATAGAAAAATAATATTCTGTACAAGATTAATTTCAAATTTTCAAAAAATATCAAGCTATAAATATGGAAAATTATATCAATTCAAAACGGAATTTTCTCCATACACATTGTTTCTTTGCACATGTACCTTATGTTGCCATTCTGTCATTCTTCTATCAAAAGAACTGATTGATAATGTGCGTCTTTTTCTCACAGCCGGCTCCTTTAAAGATTCCTGGATGTAATCTGATGTGACACTGAGTTCTGGTTTCTTTCGCTTGTTTTGTATAAATACAAAAACCATGTAAAGATACAACAGTGCAATTGAGGTGATCAGAAAAATCACAATAACTTTGATGAGTAAAGTATTTCGCGTCTCGTATTTACATTCACATTTTAAACAAAATGTTTCTTCCCTTTTGACAACATGCTCACAGTTACATTGATCTGGCAATGTCAAGTTGTTCACAATAACTATATTTGTAAAATTACTTCTAGATGTATCTTTAGGACATATACATTTACAGCGAACATCTGAGTACTGCGCCAACACAAAATCAACATAAAAATTAATGATCATAATCCCTGCACAATATCTCATTTTTATTGGAGTTTCTAAAAGAAAATTTGTTTATACCTTAAGTTGATTAATTTTTGCAAAGATTAATTTTTCGCAAATTTTATCAACATTCAGGAAAATCTGTCTACACGAGAATTCCCATATTCGCGAAATCACTACAAATAACTTTTTTACTAAAATTAACTTTGTGAAACTTTTGGAAAAACTAGTTTTCCTTGTTAAAAAAATGGCCAGCCTTGTCAGCCCAGTCAATTACAGGCCATCTCATCTCAATAAATAGGCCTGAAATTAATTAAAATTGTAAAAAAATACTTTAAAAAAATAGTTAGACAATAATTCTTTGCTAAAAAATATTTCTCTGTGAAATATCTCAACATACTGATTAATTTTTTTACAAAAATATATCAACTTAAGGTATACATAATTACCTAAATCTTAGCATATCAACATTAGGTTTTGCTATAGCTTTAAAAGGCGTCCAACAATAACAACAAAAGTTCTTACACCGAGAGCTTATGTGAAGGTGATAATGGTGGCGTGTGGCCTAGTTGTTATATATGGAGTTCGATTTGTAAACACAAGGTCCGTGTTTGGTCTACAGCGCAGGCATGTTTAGCAAGTGTTAGTACCACAGCTACACATTAACCCATGCCAATGTCACGTGGTACAACTTTCGCTTGAGGGAAAACGCAAATGTTTCACAGTCAAACTCTTACAATAACAGCTTTGATTACAAAGAACTATACATGTATCTGAATTAAAGTAAAGCTATAATTAGCAAAAACTCACCTAAAACTACACAATATATATATATGACAGGTTTGAAGTTAGAACACAAAGATTCTACGAAAAATTCAACCCCTATTCATAAAGAGGTGACTGTGTGAACTGCCTGTTTTCCCTCAAATCATAATGACTACCCTGAAAAATCTGAATTGTAATTGGTTTAAAAGTAATTACGTGACATTTACCGACTGGGAGAATCATCATCATCATCATCATTCTCGGCTTATGTCCGTTTTCCATGCTAGCATGGGTTGGACGGGGTATATTAATGACCCTCTTCCAATCTGATCTAGACTGTGTTAGATCTAAACTGAACTTCCTCTGTATCAAGTCTGTCCTTATAACCTCCTGCCAAGTCTTTCTCGGTCTGCCTCTGGGCTTTGCCCCAGGAACTATCAAGTCTCTACACTTTCTTACCCAATTATCCTCCTCCATTCTTTCCAAGTGCCCCAGCCAATTCAATCTTCTTAGCTCATCTGAACTCTTTCTGTCTCTCAGACTGGCGTTACACATCCACCTAACCATTCTCATATCATTCCTTTCTAAACGGTCAAGATCTTCCTGCTTCACTGCCCATGTCTCACTACCGTACAACATAACACTTCTTACACAGGCCTCATACAACCTACCTTTTACCTCAATTGACAAGACTCTGCTAGTCAACAAAGGAAGTAACTCTCTGAACTTTATCCAAGCAGAACCTATCCTGCAAGTAACACTTCTTCCAACACCCCCTTCACTGCCCAACATATCACCTAAGTAACAGACTATCTCAACTATCTCTAACGAGCCAGTGTTGTACATCATTAAAGCTGGAAATACTTCATTCTCTATAATCTCACCTTTGCAACGCTTGCATACAAACTGAATGTCAGCTCTTAACCTTCCACCAATACTACTGCACTTCTTATGTACCCAATGCTTGCAAGTCTGACAAAACATGGAGTTACTACCAACCCCTTTCCTGCAAACTCCACAAGGCCACTTTCCAACTACAAGGTCACACTTGGCTGCAACGCTACTAATCATGACTTTAGACTTTGCTGTGTTCACCCTTAGCCCTTTCTCTTCTAGTCCTTTCTTCCACTTCTCAAACTTTTCAACTAATTCTTCCATTGACTCTGCTATGAGAACCAAATCATCTGCATACAATAACTCCCATGGACAACCTGCTCTGAACTCCATCGACAGCGCTTCTAAGACTAGAACAAACAACAAAGGACTAAGTACAGAACCCTGATGTACACCAACATTTACACTAAATTCATCACTAAGTGAATCGTTAATCCTGACACGACTTCTAGCATTGCTGTACATAGACTGTACCATCGTAACTAGCCACTCATCCACACCTAATTTTCTCATAGCCCAACAAATAACTTTATGTGGCACTCTATCAAAAGCTTTCTCTAAATCTACAAAGGCAAAATAGAGATTCTTTCTCTTTCCTAAATACTTTTCCTGAAGCTGTCTGAGTAAAAATATTGCATCTGTAGTGCCACGCCCTGGAACAAAACCAAATTGCATCTTATCTATATCAATTCTTTCTCTAAGTAACTTATCAATCACTCTTTCAATAACTTTCATTACTTGATCAACCAACTTCAAACCTCTATAGTTACCTCTTTCTAATGCATCACCCTTTCCCTTGAAACAATTCACTATTACACTCGACTGCCACTCACTCGGAATAGCACCATCCTTTATAATCTGATTAGCAAGACTCGTAATAAGCTCAACTCCAATATATCCAGATGCTTTTACCATCTCTGCAACAATACCTGATACTCCTGCAGCCTTGCCAATCTTCAATTTCCTAATAGCCTCCACTACCCATTCTGTCTTGATCTGCATGGCTGGCCCTTCTACAACATCATCATCAGACAAATTATCCTCATCCCAATCAAACTCAGTGTTAAGCAACCTCTGATAATAATTCTTCCAAGCTACCCTTTTCTCCTCCTCTGTGCTAGCCAAAACACCTTCATCATTACATATACACTTCTCACCTACAACATCTTGATTAGTCTTCTTCATTTGCTTTGCTATCTTGAATACCTCATTGCGCTGGTCTTCCCTTCTTAACACATCTGCAAATCTGTTTCTCTCTGCTTCTGATTTTGCCTTATACACTGCTGTACGAGCACGACGCTTAGCTTCTAAGTAAATATTTTTACTACCACCTGACTTCCACTCTTTCCAAATCTTTCCTCTTTTCCTTTATACACTGGTCAACCACTGGTCAGAATGCGAGGGAAATTAGGTAGACACAGGACCCACATTGATAACAGTGTTTCCAACACTGAAGTGGCTATCCTGCATAAATATTTGAAATAATAATAATAAGATTAATAACTACTATTGTGTAGCTACATGTAAAGTTGCATTTTAGTCTTGTCAATGAAGAAAAGGTGAGGTGTGCAGCAAATTGCACAGACAAAATTGCTTTACCAGTGTCTATGCATGTGATTTTTAATTCTCTTAGTTGTCGTACAAAAATTAAACTTCTGCATGTGTGATCTTGATTTTGCGCGTGCAATTAAGACCTCTAAGCAGCATACCCAATTTTGTTTCAGGTGTATATATGATGAAGGCATGACAGATAACGTGGCAGATTTGGTGTCTACATGAAACCACACGATTAAATAGGCAGATTCTCAAGCAACCGCTTGTTAAGTAACGCGCCTGCCCCCCACTTCTTACCACCGAGGTATGGCGCTAGCAATGACTGTGGAGATAACTGTGGCAGCCGCCTAAGTTGTTTTTCTTTATTTTTGGTACTCAAATTATTCATAAGGTCTGTGATTTGTACATTATAACTTTGGTGTAAAATTTGAGTCTCTCCTGTCATAGATATTTTTATGATGGTTGTTTAACTTAAGCATATTTCTCTCTTTGTTAATGGCTTACTGCAATAATATTTAAACAAATCTTCTTCCCCTACATTGGAATTGTTGGGTAATATCATAGGATTCACGTTGTTAACAGCGTGTGACTAAACAAAAGATCTGCATACTTAATAGTGATTAGTAGTGTAGTAGTAGTCTCTATAATATAGCCGTCATCTGTCCGGGGTTAATTGAAAACATAGGGTACCCTCCAATTGGGGTAGCTAATTTTGATATTAAAAGTGTATCTTGGACGGCTCTTAGCTCACTTAAGGTGACGGTATACCTTTTGAGCATGGTTTTTTAAATCGTGATTTTTTCAGCGATAGTTAATCAAAGTTTATTCATTCATACATCACCAAAAAGCATTTTTAAACACCTATCAAATGGTATAAAAATAATTTGAAACTTTTTAACTCGTGAAAAGTACAGAGATTTACAAAACTACTTCGTTTCCAAATCTCATTCGATGTTCTTTGGAATCGTGATAGATGTATGTAAAAACGATTTTTTAATTATTTTCCACAAAGTCCCCGTTTTTGATTTATTTTACTTTTTCTAAAAAAGCCATTTTTTAACTTAAACTTTCGTCTTTAAGATGTAATATCTAGAGAATCGTTGATTTTTTGAAAATAAAAAAAAAATCGCTTTTAGATAAACACGTTGGCTTCAGCACAGTAGCACTCTCCCTTGTAGATCTTCTGTAGTTTTGTAAAAGAGATTTGAAATGTAATAGATGGTATACGAAGAAAAAAAACACTACAAAAAAGTATTTTAAAGATTTTTTAAAATATCACACCTTTCAATCATACTCATAATGATGGTGATACTTTCACACTTCCGAGGCGATGAATATTCAGAAGGTTGTCCTTTTAAATTTTATTATTCGCAAAGACGTGACTGAGAATACCATAGAAATAGAACTTTCTAAGTTGTTTAACATTTTTCTGTGACTTGCAGAAACAGAACAGGATGGCATACATTTTTAGAACTGAAAGTGTTTTTTTTTCAGATGGTCATTTCTTTTCGAAAAGGAAATATTAAAAGTTATACTCAAGAGGATGATAAGTGTTAAAAACATTCACTCTTAACTCTTATTCAATTTGAGGTGTGAAAGACCGATCAGAAAAAAAAGTAGTTATTTGGATAAAGTCAATATTCCCCTTCGAAAAATAAATAAATAGTTTCACCATTGGAAAGATCGTCGTTTCTTTAGAATAAATGGCTAATAAAAAAAAAATCGAATTGTTTGATACAATAAAGGTATACCGTCACCTTAACATACCAAATTAAGCGACAATACACCTTTACGATAATTCGGGAAAACTAACACTCCATCGCAGCTTATTTTGCGATCGGAGGAGGTAAACATCACACTTTTATAAGAGTTTATTAAGGAGAAAACACGTTTTTTCGTGATAACTTTTCCTGCCGCGTTTTGTTTTTAATGAAAAGTACACATAAGTTGTATCTTATTATTATTAACGTTTCCTGAAAATTTGAAGGAAATTGATACGACGGAAGTTAAAAAACTGGAGAAAACACGCTTTCGTCTCTAACAAACTCTCATAAAAACACGATTTTTACCTCTTTTTTTCCGATGTTGTAAAACGATGGAGAGCCGTAGGAACGCATGTACAATTGAATTATCGTAAAGGTGTATTTGTTAAAAAGAAGTCTTCACTTATACCTTTGGTTTACAACGCTAACTCTGCCATATTCAAATTTTACTTAATAATTTGCAGACCAGATGCCTTCGCAAAACTGAGTCGTTGTGTGAAGTGTTGATCACGAAAATATGGGTAAGAGGGTGTACGGTGCGGTTTCTAAAGGATGGTTGCTGTAATGTCGTAAAGACATCGACGATGGAGAGGACTTGGGCAGAAGAAGAGGGACGATTTTGATGACACGAGAGTTATGATAGTGAATAGAGAGAAAGAGATAAACAGAGATATATTGTAAACACGTATTCTTATTTAACCTATTTTCCCGATATTAAACTGGCGACGAGGAGAAGGGAATAACAGACGAAGATTAAATTCGACAAGATTAAATTCGACAAGATTTAATTCTTATCTGTGAAGTAATTTTAAATTTTTATGCACTTGCGATGGCTGTTCGAAATCTTAACCTGCCAACCTTTCCAGAGTTTTCCACAGAAGATGTGTCTACACTCAGTTCGCGCTGGAAGAAGTATAAACAAAGATTTGAACTTTTGTGTCACGCTATTGGTGTCACAGATGAGTCTCAAAAACTAGCTATGTTGTTGACCTACGTTGGAGATAGCACGTATGAAATATATGAAAATGTTAAGCCTGAACGCGAAGAAGATGAAACATATCCGAATGTCATCGCGGCGTTAGAAAAACACTTCGAACCACAAGTAAATAAAAGTTACGAAACATATTTATTTCGCAATATGATACAGCAGGAAGATGAAACGATACATCAGTATTTTATACGATTAAAAGAACAAGCAGTAAAATGTGACTTTTACGATAAAAATTTGGAAATCAAAAGACAGATTGAACTTTCTACTACTAACAACAAGTTACGTTTATATAGCTTCAGAAATCCTGATAAAACCTTGGAAGAAATACTGGTGACAGGAAAGACTTTAGAAAGCACCATACAGCAAGCAGAAGTTCTTCAAAAAGCACAGGCGAACGATACAGAGCGAATCAACGAATTGCGGTCGGTTTACACCGACCGCCGAGGTAAGCCACATTCTTTAAACCAACGAGGAATGAGTAAAAGAGGCCGACCTCAAAATGCTAAATGTTATCGTTGTGATGGACCATTTCCCCATCAAAACAGATGCCCTGCTGAAAACCAAATTTGTAACGCATGTGGAAACCAGGGTCACTTTTCAAAATGTTGTAGAACCAAAACATATCGACATCAAAACACCCGAGCACGTCTGGGGAGGGGATCCTTTTACCAAACAAGACAGCCCTTGAATAACGTTACTCATTCGCCGTTAAACGATTTTTCTGCTATGCAAAATACCCTTGAAGCTGAAAGTGATGATGAAATGTTATTTTCTATCCAAACTTTGTATGATTGTGAACATCCTATGATTAGTACTGCGTCTTATTCGTCTGATGTTGTGAATTCTCAATTCGATAGCACAGAAAACACAAGTAACAGTAACCACAGTTATAAGAATAGTAAGCAAAATTCTGATTTCAATACTGTTGTTAAATTAGAAGGAGTAAAAGTAAATTTTCTAGTCGATACAGGAGCTAGCATTAACATTCTCACATTGCGTACTTTCAATCAGTTAAACGAACGCCTTTCAAAAAAATTAAATTTACTCAAAACAAAAACAAGCGTCGTAACGTACGGAAGTGACACTTCAAATTTGAAAGTTTTAGGACGCGTTAACCTCTTAGTAGAAACCACCTCTAAAATGATTAACGCGCCATTTTTCGTGATCGACACTTCCCATAGAAACCTATTATCAGGCCGAACAGCAGTTGATCTTGACGTCATTCAGATGAAGAAACAAGTTTTTTCTTTACAAAATCAGCGAAGCATGCAGCCAAACTACAAAGCACCTGATAAACTAAAATCAAAAGAAAACATTCCAACACACCTCCGCGGAGTTTTAGAAAGTTATAAAGATACCGTGTTCAATGAGAAAATCGGAAAACTGAAGGACTATCAAGTTCATCTTCACATAGATAACAACGTACCCCCAGTAGCGCAAAAAGAAAGACGCATACCTTTTGCTTTACGAAAGCGAGTCAATGCAGAAATCGCCAAAATGGAGAAAGCAGGCATAATAGAAGATGTCACAAACGAAGCGACGCCATGGTTAAATCCGCTAGTTATTGTTCCCTAACCCGAGGGAGGAGTACGAATTTGTCTCGATATGAGAGAAGCAAACAAGGCTATTAACCGAACAAGATATCCAACCCCCACCGTAGAGGATTTAAAAATCAAGCTAAGTGGCTCAAAAGTATTTACCAAGTTAGACATGCGAAGTGCTTTTCATCAACTGGAATTATCCGAAGATTCACGACCTATCACCGCTTTCCAATCCGAAACTCGAATAAAACGTTACACCCGCCTGATTTTTGGCGTGAACTCCGCGTCGGAAGAAATGCAACATGTGCTTAGATCCTTAATAGCAGACATCAATGGAGTTGAAAATATTGCGGACGATTTATTTATATTCGCAAAATCTCAAGAAGAGCACGACGTTATTTTAAACAAGGTGTTAAAAAACGTTTCGAAGAGAAAGGACTCACATTGAACCTGGAAAAATGTGTATTCTGCAAAAGCAATTTAGAATTTTTTGGGCATATCTTCTCAGAAGAAGGTATGAAACCAAGCCCAAAGAAAATTGAAACCATTACAAACATGCCTCAACCCGAAGATGTCAAGTCACTTCGAAGCTTTTTGGGACTCACCAACTACATGCAAACATACATACTGGACTACAGTACAATAACTTATCCACTTAGACAATTGATCAAAGAGAAAGCCGAATGGAAATGGACATCCGAATGTGAACATGCCTTTGCTACTTTGAAAAGCGCTTTGAGTAGTGAATCCTGCTTAGCATATTTTGATGAAAACAAAGAGACATTTATGTTTACAGACGCTAGCCCATATGGTATATCCGCCGTATTGTTGCAGAAAAGCAAGGGTAAAGATGATGTTAAGGTTATATCTTACTCATCCAAATCCCTCACAGAAACTGAAATGAAATATGCACAAATCGAAAGAGAATGTTTAAGCATCGTTTACGGATGCGAAAAAAATCGCTTGTACTTAATCGGTAGAGAGTTCACCATATTCAACGACCATAAAGCACTAGTCAATCTCTTAAATAACCCAAAATCCACGATACCTCTGCGAATCGAGCGACTAACACTTCGACTTCAAGGTTACAACTTCACAATAAAACATGTAAAGAGTGCAGAAAACATATCAGATTACGCTAGCAGACACCCTCACACGTTCAGCGACGACAAAAAAAGCAACGGTATAGAAGAATATGTAAACTTTACAGCCACATATGCATGTCCAAAAGCGATTACCCTAGACGATATTAAAACACAAACTTCACAAGATAAAATATGTCAACATCTAGCCAGTATTATAGAAAAGAACAACTGGCACCTACTAGACAAACCGACTAACTACCCTGATTTAAGTAGCAAAGAGCTAGACGAGCTGAAGCATTACCGCAAGTTCAAACACGAACTCACCGTATCGAACAACAAAGACATTGTCTTAAAACAAAGACGCATTATCTTACCAAAATGCTACCATAACATCGCTGTTACATTAGCTCATCAAGGACACCAAGGTGTTCAGAAAACAAAGGAGTTACTCAGATCGAAAGTTTATTTTCAAGGAATAGACGATATGGTTGAAAAGAAAATTTCAAACTGCATTCCATGCCAAGCTGTTACACCAACAAGAGCAGATGCGCCTATCAGAATAATGGATATACCAGAACAAGTTTGGGAAACTTTGAACATTGATTTTCTTGGACCATTTCCCACAGGATACTACCTATTTGTCGTGATCGACCAAAGATCTAAGTTTCCAGAGGTGGAATTTCTCAAGAGTACCAAAGCTGAAACACTGATACCTTGTTTAGATAGAATGTTCAGCACATACGGTAATCCACGCAACGTTATCTCCGATAATGGCCCACCATTCAGCTCGCAGAAAATCAAATCTTACTTCAAACAAAGGGGAATAAAACACAGACGCATCACTCCACTATGGCCACAGGCAAACGCAGAAGCAGAACGATTTATGCAACCGCTTAATAAAATAATGAGGACCGCTAAACTAGAACACAAGGATTGGAGGGAAGAAGTTTATAGATTCTTATTTGCTTACCGCTCCACACCTCATAGTACCACCAAAGTTGCCCCTTCAGACTGATGTTCAATAGAAAAATTAGTTACTCAATACCATCAATAGACAACAAACTAACATACGAAAACCAGCAACAAATAGCCACTGACAATGACAAAGCGGCCAAAATAAAGAACAAACAGTACGCAGATGAACGTCGACATACGAAAGAACCATCGTTATGTGAAGGAGACCGTGTCATTGTCAAGCAACTGAAGTACAATAAGCTTTCCACTCCTTACAGCATCCATCCCTACAGAGTTACGAAAATAAATGACACAATGGTTACCGCTCAATCGGAAATTGACTCATCCAACATCACAAGAAATATTTCTCATTTTAAAAGTATCCCGACAACTGCACCTACTCCTATCATTGTAAAGGAGGAGGAAGACATCGCCATAGAGCCACAACTTCCAGTATCGCAACCCGCAAACAAACCTCCATTCAGAAACTATACACCGCCCAACCAAAATCGCAAAATTTATCCCACCAGATCAAGAAGACCAGTTCACCAGTGGAGGAAATACTGAACACTATCCATGTGTAAATATTAGGACCATATAAGACATTATGTTAAAGAAAGTTAGTTCAGCAGTCAAAACCCCTGACATTTTATATGAACGTTGCCTGCTGTTGTTTTGTTACATTTAGATACGGACTACGTGCATATCGTCTAGCGAAGGGGAAGATGTAATGTCGTAAAGACATCGACGATGGAGAGGACTTGGGCAGAAGAAGAGGGACGATTTTGATGACACGAGAGTTATGATAGTGAATAGAGAGAAAGAGATAAACAGAGATATATTGTAAACACGTATTCTTATTTAACCTATTTTCCCGATATTAAAGTTGCCACATGTATAATTTTTTTTTTATTTGTTCTTTTCATATACAAATTATGCTTTAGCCAATCATATGCGAAAAAATAAATAAAAAATATTCAACGTACGTTACGTCTTGTATGAAGATAATCAATTCACACATCAATTCTACCAACGACTGGGATATTTCGATGTTTGATGGGTCAGTACAGGCATGTCATTTCTTTTTAAAGTTCTTGATCCTCTTATACACAAGATTGCTGATTTCAGTAGCGTGAATGATATCTTCGTTCGTAACCAGCTCATCACAACACTTTCTTCTGTTTGTTGTTTACGTGCTAACATTAAAGAAAGTTCTTTAACGAATCGTTCTGTCTCACGACTATAACCACCATGACTCGAAAACACCAAAGGAGTAAACGATCCGCTATTTCAATCACTTAACGTGGCTTGAAGCGATCGGATTGAAAACCCTGACATCGAAAAATGCTTTTTGACCACGTTGCTAGAAACTTCTAGCTGCAATATCTAGTCTAGCTTCATCCTCTTGAATGGCATTAGGTGGAAGAGCTTCTCCAGTCGAAGGGATCAGTCGCGGCTTTATCTCAGCGTCTTTGCATGTTTCTTGCAACAGATTGGCGATCAAATCTTTCATCTCATCATGTCTCATGTATAAAAATCCACCTTTTAGGCAAGGCATATGACATGATCTATACTATACACTCTACTGCAGGGACAAATTGAAGGTAGATATTTAAGAGGACATCTGTATCTGAGATTAATTGCGTCGAAGAACTCTCTTTTGTTTCGAACAAATTTCTCTGACTTCAGGGGCAGAGTGGTACGCCAAGATGAAGCACCTCTAATATCCTCTTTATTCAATCTTTCTCTCAATTGTGATAGCATTGTTGATCTCTTTTGTTTACGTTCCTTTCCTATTTCATGTTTCAACTTTTTCAGTTTTCCCAAATCAATGGAATTCTCTGATTTCTGTTGCTTAATGTTGTCAACCAGTTGTTCAGTTACCAAAATCGAGTTCTGATACTCTTCCGGAGCTGTATCTGCAAAGATCGGCAAAGCAAGTCCACCTATTCTAGCAGATAATGACACAAGAAGCCTTTCGTCAGCAGAACATATGTGACCATCAGTTGCTTCTTCAGCAAATATATCTGACATGGCGTGGACCGCCGCTTCACAACCAGCTTGTGGGCCTGCACAAAGTTGAAGACTTCTTCGCTTTCTATTATCTCAGGCTTGACTATTGAGATGATTGTTTACTAATAATTCTCCTCAACACTTCGCCAACTCCTACCAGGCGAACTCCAAGCGGAATAAGCCTAAAGGCTACATAAGCTTCCAAGTTGGTTTTTTCAGGGACGACGGCGTTATTTCTATTTTACAGGTACACAGAAGACAAGCGAATTTTGCAAGAGACATAATTCTTTTCCAGTTGTTCCATAACTTTTTGAGACGAGAATGTGTGGCCCTCCATTGGCATCTAAACCTGATAGTCCACATGCACCTCTTGTACGTAAAGATGCTCTGATGATCGTATCTTCGTCAATGTTGTTGAATACAGCTGGATCTGAACGGCAATTCGCCAGTCATAAGCACTTCTTCAGTTACTGGGCTTGCTTCAGGATGTTTACTTTTTAATTCGTGCAGGGTTTCCGTAGTCAGTGGCAATATACCTCCTGTGTTAGTGTTGTCCAGTATTTTTAAAGCAGCATTTACTTTTCCTTCAAACATAAGTTTCGCAAATGTTTTAACGAGAATCTCTATATCCATCTAACTTCCGTTCATTTGTAGTTTCCCCTGTATCTACCGTGCCTCCCTAACAAGGGCATCTAATCTGCAATTTCCCACAGTTCCAATCGTCTAGCTAGGCATGCACTGTGGTCTTTAGACTTCGATTTATAGCTAGGTTTCAAAGCAGGCATAATCATCATTGCTTTCAAAGCGATTTCTTTTAATGGAGAGTAGTCACTATTCCATATATCAATTATTCTAGTTAGTTCTTTGATGAACTTTTTACCAGCTGCACCAGATGGCAAGAGAAATACATTTCGTTTCCAGAAAACAATATAATCGTAGATATTGTCCATTATCATCGTTACATCTTCCAATGTCAACTTTCCCCACACAGGAGCTGGAGGAGGTCTTGACATTGCAGTTAAGAAAACATCAGTTTATGTGTAATAAACATGTATGATGCAACCAACCTTCCATAGCTCTAAAGCTTTGACTGTGCATTGTAGGTGGTGTAGTGAAACTCTTACACAGCTATAGCCTCGTTTCCATGTTATTTGATCATTTTAAATACTTTATAAAGAGAAAATTTGACATTAGGCGGATTTCCAGGTCGACGTCGATCGACGAAGATCATAAAATGTTCTATTTCTAGTAACTTCTATTTGATCAACGTCGATCAATGTAGGGTCAACACCTCTGCACTCACCCTAAAAGTTTGTACTAATTGTTTCGCGTACTAATTAATCCGTGTCGCGTAATCTTGTGAATTCATACAAGTAATTGAAATCTATAATTATTCAAGTTATTTAAAAATTCGCTAGCCTCGTTTCCATGTTATTTGGTCATTGACAAGAGAACATTATTACCAGAAGATTGGCTGAGAAAACCTTGCATATGGAAAGGCTTTTTTGCAAGTTATTTACATGTGAAATTGTAGCTAATAGAAACTAATCAGGATCCAATGGCACGGTTTCCATCTGCAAAACAGGTCAGCGGCTAAAGAGAGCACATAAGGTCTGTAAAATAAAATTACCACCCCAAACACTACCCCAATTTTAACAAGAGTTACCGATAATCCTGTGATCTTTCCGCGATTTTTTAGGAACCAGGGGGTTGTTTAATCGAAAACTTCATTATTGATCGAAAGGAAAAAATAAATAAATTTATTTCTTTAATTTCTAATTTTATTTTAATTTATGAACTTATTAAAAATAAAGAAATTAAAGATAATTAACTCCTATATATACGGAGGTGTGGCACTCGAGGGCTAAAATATGCTGATATCAGCAGCAAAAATCTGAATATCATAAGGCAGAACCACATTTTTTCAAAATTACCCAGGGTTCCTCGACGTTGGTCCATCATATTGGCTAGCGCTAAAACTTGTGAACGAGACGCGGTTGGAAGCTAAGGAATCGTGGCTTGGAACTGAAGACATGCAAAGAAATGCCATGAGTAGTGCAAGGGAAAGAAGAGGAAGTCTTAAGTAATTTTTTTTCATTGGATTTACAAGAATTTGAGGTACCTCACAATGAGAAGTAAAGAACAGAAACGCCTTTCTGATGTCTGATGATGAGGGATGGTCACATCTGGATAATATTTATGTTGTGATTTTAAGCTACCTAGCTAGTACCATGCCAGCACTCCAGGGGCACATTTGTTATTAAATAATTAAGTGATAAAGTACAAGAGCTAAATATATTATTTTTATGTAGCTGGCTACACAAAAGATTTTTCAAGGCATCCTGTCATTTTAAATAAAGATAGCTAGCTAGCTATTTGGACCTCCCATAACAGTCAACAGTCAAGACTTGAGTATATAGCTAGTTAGGTATGCAAGGCATTGCATGTTGGTTAAATATGTTGTCACGACAAACAGAAACCTATATTTCATAAATAAATTTCTGCAAATGTTCAGGTTTCTTTTATCGAAAGGGAACCTATTTTTCATAAATAATATTTTGTAGATTTTCAGGTTTCTTTTATGAAATAACAAAATTTGGGAAAGTATAGCCAGAAGTAATATTCGCTTGGAGCGAGAAGACCTAAAGTCTCTGTCCAGGTTAAGACTTAGTAAAGGGTAAACTGTGTCACACGGAGGACACTAAGTTTAATGTGTTACAAATCCAGTGGATTCTTATAGCATTAAAGGTATAATATATTTTCCATAAACCAACATTCACAGGACTTATGATGAAGCCTATTGTTACTTCTGCAAAGCAAATTCAGTTGTTTAGCATTTTTCATTTTGCATAATAAGTTCCTGTGGATATTCAAAAATTAATTGTGAGTGGCACCAGGCTGAGCGATTAGTGCAAGTAAACTTGTTGCAGATCCAGGTGGACAAAAAAATAACTTTCTAACCACTTTGCATTTATACGGCATAAATTTAGATTATGTATTTGGCACTGTGCTTTAGAAGCACATTCCCACTTTCTCTGAGCTGGATAAGGTATTTGGTCCTAACTCTGGGACACATTTTATCTGTTTGAATTATTTTTAATCCTGAGAATCACTTTGAATGTTTTCTGTACACATGGCTTGTCAAACTTGGTATGCTTATGAGTGTAACCAAAGTGCCCTGTACGTAAATCACCACGTAACAAAGAAACCGTGCTTTGCTATTTCCCGTAACCTATACCGAGATTTGGTTGTGATATATATCAGAATTAATTGTCTTTAAGTGATTAAAATAAATGTATTACTTTAATACGCCCGTGATCTCAATCGCCGATTCCGCTTAGTAGTAGTAGTAATATAGTAGTAGTAAAAAAGGCAACCTTCCAAGTATTACAGAATTGTGTGACTTTATTAACTTTATATTTACGGACTGTATATTCTGTTAGTACTGTCCGACTAACCTGGTTTGTTATTCCACTGGTACCCAAGAATATCACAAAAATTATTCTGCCTGCCTTAAACTTTCCTGCCAAAAAGCGTTTTTCGCAATGCATCATTCGCAGTGTGGTCTCAATATAATGGCGGTTGATTTGATCGCAGAGAGATTAGAAAAAGATTCTTTTTTTGCTTCGTGCACATAAAGATTTACTTGGTGGATTAGCTACCAATTACGGTTCTTAAAAGGCAGAGAAGGTCAGAAGTGTGAACTAATTCTGTTTCAACTTCCTAGCTAACCTTTATTTTGTGGACAAACTACATTCTGGCATTCTGGTCCAGCTTAAAAAAATAACTGTTTAAGGAAACAAATTATGAAGTCTGTAGCAATTTAAATACATGACATATATACTTAGAAATTTTGAGTGTACCTCGCTAGTGTGTGCGAAAGAAACAAACAATTCATAAGGTAGTTAAATTTTTTTCATATTTTTGATGATAACTCAATTTAGGGGCTAGATGATAAGACCTCTCTGTGTCTCCTTCTTGTTGTACTACTTTCTATCAATATGACTCTTCTACCACACTTTAGTGTTCGTCTACACTCGTCTACTAACTCGTCTACACTCGTCTACTGACCCTAAATTCGTCTAGTGACTCGTCGGTGTTTTGACAAAAATTTCTAGCATTTTTAAATATAAATATAATAAAATATGTAATATAATAGAAAACGCGCTACTTATAAAATTATTCGGTGTGCTTAAACATTTATTTAACGTATCGTAACTACAATGAGAAAAACACCCCCATAAAAACAGAATAAAACAGTATTTTTATCATACCAGATAATTGCAATGTTGATTGAATATCCTTTTCTTTCAAATTACGTATTTTTTTATAAAGAAACATGATTTTGATAACTTGATGTTGATATTTTTTTAGTGAGAACTAACGATTGATAACAAGTTGTGCTTAAAATGTTCATTATAGTGTGAATATAAAGTGTGTTAATTTTTTTATATTTGTGAGCAAAGTAGTCCCACGGTAGCCGCCATGGCAGTGCCAAATAGGACTTTAAGTTTGGCAAAATACTAGCACGTATCTGTGACGTAAAACGCCGAGCTCGCCTAGCTCTGCAAGGTTATATATAAAACTTTGGTTAATTGAGACAAATCTCATTAAATATTACACACAGAAAGTGTGTATTGGAGGGTCACGTGACGAGGCCTCCTCCAGGGCCATGTTCGTATCGCCGTCCCGGGGTCAGAAAAGATACAAGATGCTCTGGGGACGAGGTTGGGCTGATCTCACCATTGAAGCAGCTCTTACAATCTACAAGACACAATGATAATTCCACTTTTTACGTATTGTTCTATCGTGGCTTTTAAAAACAACACAAAAATCGAAGAATTTAAAAACGAGCAGCTCAACCTTTTTTTAATTTCTAGTGTTTGCAAGCGAAGAGATAGCTTTTTAGGAAACAACAGCAGACCACACAAAACAAAGCGACTAAAATCTCCACACACACACACCATCAGCTACCATTATACTACACCGAGTAATGTGAGCGCATAGCAACATAATACACCAATTAGACATATCATTCTGCCATTATGAATCTTAACGCGGTTTGGGGCATGGTCTCTAATTAGTTTGGTCAGAAAAGTAAACACTATCGCCGGTGAAGTTGTGCAGTTGATTCTTCTTCTTCGCAGAATTGTATTTGTGACTTTTAAATATGGGAGGTTCAAACTGTGCGGTCAATGGATGTTGTAACAGCAATGCCAGGATTTATAAGTGGAGAGCTGAATCTTGTTCTGTTCACGAGGGAAAAACTATCAGATTAATTTATAACAACTGACAGTGGATTATATGATCTGTTGGAACGTGGTGATGAAGTCATGGCAGATCGTGGGTTTCAAATTAGAGAAGAGCTTATGTTACGGTTTTGCAGCCTGAGTGTCCCCCCTGGTGCTAGAGTTAAAAGTCAAATGACCATGTCTGAATGCTCAAAGACTTAAGAAATCGCTAACTTAAGAATACATGTTTAACTTGCAATAAATCGTATAAAATTTTATCATATTTTAAAGAACGTATTACCTATTACCATGCTACACCATGTGGATGATATTGTGAAAACCTGTGCTGCTCTCTGTAGTTTGAAGCCTCTGTTCATCAAACCGAAATCAAAGAAGAAGAAAAACAACATAACCAACTGGTTCAAATCTTTTGAAAAAAACAGTTATTTTTATAGCTCTACAAATATAATAAAATACATTATTTTGGCATAGAACATGCATAAAGCATGTATTTCATTTCTTTGTTTTAGATACTTTGTTTTACAACTCCTGCCAGGATTCGAACCTGGGATCCTTAGGAATATTTCAAAAGGATCATACCAACTACAAGTAAGAGTGTAAGAAAGTAAAAGGTGACATATATTATTACTTACAGAAAATGTTGTTGATAGATAGTGCTACCTATTTTTTGCAAAAAATAATGAATTTTAAATTTGTAGCTATAAAAATAGCTGTTTTTGTATGTGCTTTTATGTTTCCCCTCTTTCCTGCAATCAACCACTCTAGCTGTTATACATTGTCCTCAAGTAATGCACCTGATAGTATTCCACCAGTTCAAGTTTGGTCAAAAACCACTTTTGACTGTCAAAATTAATATGTTCGATAATATGACCGTGGGGCGTCCAAACCATAAAATAACAATGGTCTGAATTTGTAACAGCCATCTGAGCAGGGCACTGCAAAAAATATCTGTGGTTTCTGTTTAACATTAATGAGCCGTTATTGTTTTTTAAATAACCCAATTTAGCATTGACATTATTGGGAGATAAATGATTGATGGAATATTTGCAGCATTCTCCTCCATAATGCGTCCATATTTCAATGCTGGTATGTCTGGGTTTACAAATACCATACCAGATATTTTCTGATGTAACTGCCACATATCAACATAATAATTGCCTTTTTTAAACTTAAACATTTTTGTATGTACATCATGGCATTTCGAGGCAGTTACAACTCCTTTTCGAAAGTCAAACCAAGCTTTATTTGAACTTTGCCCATGAGTTAAAGATTCAATTTTCTTTATATTTTCTGGTGTCATATTGGAGAGGTTTTTGAATTCTGCAATACTACCTGACATTAATATGATATCATCAATACTCATTAGGTCATGTGGTTTAGGAATATTTGCTGTAATCACCTCTCTCATAACGTCGACTTTTGCCTTTGGAACTGCTGTTTGGATAGTGTTCTCTGGGTCAATCTTTCTAACAGCTTCAGCTATGTCAGACAGTGTTGGTAATTTTAATTCTGTGTCTTGAACATTCGAAGAACCTCATTTAAATCATTCGAACATTTAAAACATTCGAATATTTCAATGCAATGATTTTATTGACAAATTCTGTTCAAAATAATATCTCTCAGACATGGAAGTGCTCATTAGTGAGGATAAATACGAGATCGCTATACCTCTAAGGATCATGAAAGACAGTTCAAAGTTCGAGTGTGACAGTTTTGTCAGAGGATACCATGCTTACATGGATATTTGGAAACCGCTGATTGGTGAGTGTTTGAAATGCGTGAAAGAGCCAACCAACGAAGTGGACACAAATGCAGTTGCTGTGGTTCGTACAAATCCTCATTGTACCATAGTTGATAGACAAAAACCCTGGTTTAGAAACTTTCGAGTTTCTCATTCATATCTTATTCAGAACGTTATTCTATTGTTCTTTTTTCGTGCCGTGCACAACTCAATTTCACATTGCGCATATTAAGCAAAGTTTCATAAGAAGTTTAGAATAGTATATCATTAAAGTAATTATTTTTATGATATTAGAAGTATTTTTTAACAAATATTATATTATAAGACATAAGAGAGTATGTCTTATAATTTTACAAAAAAAATTAAAACGTAAAGTCCAGCTATTCTCGCATAATCACAAAAACTGTTAAGTGAAAAATGTTTTCGATTTTTCTCGACTGTTCATATATATAATTTAATAACGTGAATAAATTAATTTTTGTGGTTAGGAAACAAGATTATCATGCTTAAGTAAGTGCGGAAATAATAATACTATAACCTGTTCCCACATGTAGTTACTGCATTTCGAAATCGCGATGTGTTATAAATCAGTGTGTCAGAACAAAAATTTATTATCAACATTTGCCATAAGGTAATAGTAAAAACAAACAAGAAGCCCTGCGGCTTTAAGATTTCCGTCATTAGCCTGAAAGATTTTGAAATTTAAAGTAGACCTTGAAAACGGAGAATTATGGGGTAAACAAATCACGAGTATCACAATTCTCAACTATTTTTGTAACTAACCTGCAATGTTAAAATACAACTCAATAAATAAAAATTTTACATAGCTAATATGAAGTATTCTAAAATAACAGTTAAAACTTCAACTGGATATTTTTAAAAGTGATCAGGAAAATTCTGGAAATTCCAGAATACAAATCTTGCTATGTAGAAACTTGACGATTCGAATATAATAACTTCTGAACGAGCTCAATTTGAATGATGAAGTAGTTCATTGTTTATTAATTCAGGAATAAATACATATTAGCATTTGAATATTTCAGTATTTAGGCCTTCAAAATTTACTCTCTTGTTGAAAATTTTTTGAAAATGCTGATGGTGCATGGTTTGATAACAGCTGATCTGAAAAAGAAAGTACGTTTTAAAAATAAGAAACAAGAATACAATTTTACCATAAACTGAATTAAAACCAGGTTGTTTAAATATTGTCTCTTTAACCTCTCTTTGCCTCTTTGCTTTAAAAAGGGAATTTAATACAAAGATACAAATCCATGCGATGTGATGCACATGTATATTATATATATAAATATGTATATAAATTTAATCAGGCCGGCTTTTGACATCTTTGTTAAACAAGTAACATATTAAGCAAGCGATGCATGATTTTGAAACCTGTGGACAATACAGGATTTATTTTTTTGAAATCGATTTATTGAATTCAACTGATTTTTTATTATTCTTTTTTATTCGAATTCTCAAATTTGAATTTCTTTCGGGGAGTCGGATTAGTTGCAAGTTTTCATTTTGAGGAAACTGATTGGTCATTGTTTTGTTTGACAAATTGACAAATTGAATTCAACAAGTTGAAACATAAAAGGGCATATACACACACAATAAATTTGCGGATTTGAAAAATCGATGGTCCTTTTCGTGAGATTTTTAAAAATCAAGTATCTAAGAAATCTTAGAAAAATATTTTGTGATACTTTGGGTGAGTTCAAGAAAGATTTTCAAGCAAATTAGGCACAAGGAGAACTGATAATTAGCCAGTAACAGAATAGTTAGCCGTTTTCAATGGCGCCATAGCTTGGTGGTTATAACTATGGCATTTTGTGCGTGAGAACGGGGTTCGATTCCCCTTGGCGGCAATTCAATATTGGTGAGTGAATGCTACCATAGCCCCGGGTTAACCTAAGCCATGTGAGAGAAATTGGGGAGATGACACAATATGTGGGCTGTTGGATGCTACAGGGAGTTGTTTGGTAGAGCGGGGACCCTAATTGGATCTGATCCAATTAGGGTCCCCGCTCTACCAAACAACTCCCTGTAGCATCCAACAGCCCTCTGCATAGCTCAAAATGAGCATTAAATACTCTAAGACTCCTTATCTAAGCTATGGCCTTTCCTGGAAATAATAGACAGGATTTGTAAGGCTAGCCATATAAAATATACAGACATTCTATTTATCTACGCAGAATAATTATATATATGGTGTGTACAGTATAATTAGCCGCTTATACAGCTACTTATACGATATTTATCTTTTTACTTAAAGGGATCCCGAGGTACTTTTACAAGTTGGACTCACCCGAAAGATTTGCATGAGAAATGCTAAATGACATATTCACTTTTTGTTAAAACTTCATGTAACTCCAGATATAGTTTTTTAAATATTTATTTTTCTTGTCGCTCGACCGCCATCTTGGTTATCTTCGACCTTCTTCTTCGTTAAAAATTTTCATTCTAGCTCCAGTCTTTTTTAGTGGCACGTGACCCTGTTACGTATTATTTCGGTAGCGCTTTAATTATTACTGACTGCATAGCCAGAACATATACCTTCGCGCGGCAAAGTGAAACGAAAGCTCTCTACGAACAATTATTTTTTTTAAAAAAAATTGAAATAATTCTGCATAAAGTTCTTTACGAACGATTATTTTTTTAAAAAAAATAGAAATAATTCTGCATATGTTCTCACATAGCTGAGCAATCAAACGAAAAATAAAATGTGCATGATTTTTATTTCAAAGGACTGTTATTTGAGACGCAGGTTGTGAAAGTTACTGATCATTCAACATGTCACACATTTGTGTATGGTTTTTATTTCAAAAGGATATATTTTGGAAGGCAAATATAAATAACAAAATATCAAGGTGTGGTTATAAGCCCATAAAAATTTATAGAAAAAGTTAAAGGGGGAAGGGAGAGGGGGCTGCATCACCCCTCCCCCTCCCCCGCGTCGGCAATAATTTGACGTGGTAAAATCACACATAAAAAGTCCCTAGGCCTTGTGGGATCAGACGTGTAAAAAATAGCCGAAGATATAACAACGGAAAAAAGTATTTGTTTTTCCACAGCATAGTTCAGTTGCCTCCTACGGCAATGCACGAACAACAAACTGCAATTATTACATTCCAGGAGAGCGGCAGCGCGGAGTTTTTGCCGACGTAATTTTGTTGTGAAATTTAAATGAATGGTGTTATTATGAAGAACGTAAGGTATAGAGAACATTAAAGTCGGCCCCTTTCCTTCATGCTGACACTCTTATGCTCGGCTGGTGCATTACACTGAGACTCGAACGAAAGACGGAAGACCATTTGGAACCATGCCACAAGTCAGTCCAACCTTCATCGTCACAGAGAATACTGCGAGAAGAGTGCGCACCCATGCAAGTTAAATATAACCAGAACATGGGAGAGGTTAGGTGTCCTGTACCTTAATACAGCTTTCGGACGAATGTTCTCGTGATGTAATAATACCAAAGAAAAAACATGTTCAATAAAGTTTAAAAAATCTTTTTAAAAGGGGAAAGAGAAATCAAATATGTTTAGTAATAATAATCGAAAAAAATGTATATCGTATTAAAAAGAAGTCCAGAAGTTCTGTCTCCCACACGACACAGCAGGCAATAAGTCAGCCCTGCCCTCGGTTTTGTGAGAGGAGATGTTCTGCGAAGACTCTAACAATTGAGTCTCCTGTACAGTTTTGCTTTGCATTGAACTGTGCCTCTGACAAGCATTTTCGAAGCATGTCACCGGCGACTTCTGCGATATTCAACTTAATGATGCCCTGACCTTCAGTTCGTAAATAGCACGTGTACAACTTACTTCCTAATCAGTTTATCATGACCAAGACTGAGTATGCTTTTAAAAGGTCTAATCATGGAGGTACAGAGCAGCGTTGATGTTAGACAGGATACCTGTCTCTCTTTTCTGCTTTCGCGCTTCGATGTCTGTCCTGCTTTTGTAACCCTGCTTATTTTAGCGCGCTATCGCAAAAGGGAAAAATGATGAGTTTAATTTACAAGACTACGTTGATGTTTGCGCTACATATTGGAAGAATATCATAAAAACAAACTTTAATTAGACAGTAAATTCCGCCTCTCTCTGTATCGTGGGATAAATTAAAGTAGTATTCTTTTCTATTGATTTTTTAATATTTTTTAATAAAAAATATATCCATCTACTGAGTAACTTAGGCAACCTCGTCCCCAAGGATTGTTGAGAACAAGGTTGGCAATACTCACTTGAGAATCATACCCCGCCTAGGTCGACAGGTTATAGATCAGTAATTTTTACAACCTGTTTGTTGAAATAAATTCTTTTAAATTTGAAATAAAAGAAATCATGCACATACCTGCTGCTAATATCTTATTTTTTTGTTTTATTGCTTAGACGGCTAGAATATCATGTTGAATTTTTTTTTTTAAACAAAAACAAATCATTCGTACAGAGATCGATGTGGAAAGTACGCTGAATTTTTTTAACTTTGTTGCGACAGTATTTTAATTGTTTTTGGCTATGAAAGTCATTAATAATAGCGAGTGAGAGTCAGTAATGTTTAAAGCGCTACTGAAATACTACGTAACAGAGTCACGTGCCACTAAAAAAGACTGGAGCTAGTCTGAAATTTTCAACGAACAAGAAGATCGAAGCGGCCATTAAGGCGGCAAGAAAAATAAATATTTAAAAAGCTATATCTGGAGTTACATGAAGTTTTAACAAAAAGTGAATATATCATTTAGCATTTCTCATGCAAATCTTTCAGGTGAGTCCAACTTGTAAAAGTACCTCGGGATCCCTTTAAATTTTAACTTTTCTTCGTTATCAGTCTCCCCATAGCCATCTATATTTATATAGATCAAAATAAAGTTGTGCTTCAATTAAAACCAAGAAAAAGAACAAGAAACAATTTTGCAAAAAAGTTATAAGTTTACTGTAGCTAGCAGTACATATGTCGTATATATTATTAAACAACAAAACTATTCTGATTTCAAGAAAAAACATGGAAAAGACGCAGTTAGCTGTAAAGAACACAAAGAAGCTTTTAACGGCTAATTATACTAGGCGTAGCATCTAATTATCCTGCATCGGTTACAGGTTAATTATCAGTTCACCGACTGCTCAGTGCAAGCAACAATAAACTTTTGTCACGTTTCGACAACTTTTTTGCAAAAAATATCTTTATATCTGATAGAAGGTAGTCCCACAAAGTGTCATTTGGAAGTTATTTCAGTCATGGAAGAACTACGCAAGGCAGGATAAAGGTTTTTTGTTGCTTGCTCTTTAAGAAAAAAAGGCACTCTAATCAAAGCACTATTTTGTGTAGCTAGCTCCATAGCTAGCTAGCAAGTAAATAATGTCAGCACCAATCAAAAGGAGATCCAAGTCAGCACCAAAAATTGAGATAGCTAGCTAGCCAGCACACCTTTCTCACTTAGCTATATATAAAATAATTCTTACCTGATAAAATACACGAATTTAAAAAATAGTGCTTAGCTCCCCATCAATAAAGCTGCTACGACCAAACCAAAGAGACCAGCAAGGGGCGACCAACAAAATGCACTTTTAGTCATGGCCGCACACGGAATGTTCTGGTTACACGAAGAGTACACTCTCTGTTCAGATTGATTATAATAGGGCATATAATAGGGCATCTTCATTGGCTTTCGAAAAAAATGGAATTTTCCGAGCGTTTAGCCTGGACAAAAAAAAAACTTAGCAGCGTCCGGGCTCTGCGCTGTCTCTCTCTATCTATATATCTATCTTCCATCAGGCGATTTTAAAGATTCCGCCCCGCATAGCGGCGACGGAAATCAATAAAAAGTAAATATAAACCGAAAAGCTTCTGGTAATTTTAACTTCTGTGTTTTTATTTGTTTTTACTAGAACAAAAATTGATTTTCAAGTATCGAGATGCGATAAAATGCCGGGAGATAATTGTTTTATAGTTGGATGTCATACTAGTAGAAGAAAAAAAGGGGTAGGGATATTTAAGTTGCCCTCCGAGAAAGTTAATAATAAAGAATAGAGAAGGGAGAGTGGCTGAATGTGATAACAAAAGGTAGGGAGCTCAATGAGAATTTTAAGCTGTAGATAAAAAAACGATCGAGTTTACGCCTGCGAAAGATATTTTCATGCGGAAGACATAATTACATGTAAGTAGCGTACCTTGAAAAATTACAAAACATTATATCGTGCGGTCCGAAATACAAACTCTTTTTATAAGAATAATTGTAGACTCAGAATCATACAAATTCTAAGATTATTTACTCAGACTCAATAGCCTCAGGAGGCTGTCTAAAATCTTTTTGCAGGAATCAGCTACAATACAAGAAAATCTCTGAACAGTTATGATTGACAAATCGACTTCTTCATTATTTACTGCTGTAGTTGATGTATGCTTTATTTTATGGAGTTTTAACCCACCTTTACTCTTGCAACGTTTTTCACAAATTCCGCACATAAACGAACCTGGTTCAATCTATAAATGAATAAGAAATTAGCTGGATCTTTTTAAAAACTACAGTTTTATTAACAGAAGTCAGATAAAGTTAGGTAGCTAGCTTGCTAAGCGTGAATTTATGACAATGCATTTTCTTAAAAATTACAAAAAGTACTTACATTTTCTGCGATAGATTCTATTTCATCTTCTGGTATTTCATTTTCTTCTAAAAACGGCGTGGCGCCGTAGATTAGTGGTTATAGCTCTCGTACTCTGTGCGGGAGACCGGGGTTCGATTCCTCTTGACGGCGATTCAACATAGGCGAGTGAATGTTACCATAGCCCCGAGTTAACCCAAGCCATGTGAGGGAAATTGGGTAGATGGCCCACTGTGTGGGCCGTTGGATGTTGCCGGGAGTTGTCTAGTAGAGCGCGGGTCCTAATTGGGTTTGCGTAGCTCAAAATGAGCATTAAATACTCTAGGACTCTCCATCTAAGCCATGGCCTCTCCTGGAAATAATAGACAGGGTATATCCCTCGATATTTGTGAGGCTAGCCATGTAAAATATGCACATCTATCTATCTATCTATCTATCTATCTATCTATCTAACTCTAAAATTTCATCAAAATCGTCGTCTAAATAGTAAAAAGTTTCTTCCTTATGCAATGTTTTCTCTTGTCGCTCTGCCATTTTTGAATCAGCGTGCACGGTTAGCTTAAAAATGCGCACAGCTAGGGTTAGAATACTAAAAACATTATTAAAAAGAGATTGAAAATGTATTTTTCTAAGCTTGCAATAATGTTTTTTCAGACAACTTGCTTTCTTCCAAATAACCAGGCCCTCCTGTACAAAGGATTTACATTTTTTTACAGAAGAACTAATTAGGTTTTCTTTTGTCCTCTGTAAAAATCAAACAAGTTTTTCACGCAGCTGAATCCGCCTTTATTTAAGGGGCGGAGAATAATGATGGGACCCAGGACAAATTTTGTGTTGTCTTACATCAAGGATTGACAGCGGCGATCACAGAAGTATAGCCAATATGGCTGTCTCAAGACCTTCTAACACCTCTGACTGGATGATGCATCCAAGCTTTGTATTTAAAACATTTGAAGAATCATTGATAAAGTCACCCTTCCCTTACAGTAACACGCCACATGTTGTTCCAGAAAAAATTTTAGAGTCATTTGTTGATCAGGTGATTTAACAAGCTTTTTTTGATTTTAGGGATTTTAGGGATTCTGGAACTGAAATTAAAATACATCTGTAATATATCCTAACATGCTATAGAAAAAGAAAATAATGTTATTTTTTTACAAATTTATATTTTAAGATGCTCTGTTTTGACGCGAAAAAGAGACCGGGCAATTTGCCAAAATTACAAAAAACTGCAATGTTTAGTTTGTAATTTGTAACAAATATATACATATTTCTTTATAAGACAAAACCGATCTAACCAGCCTATCTGCAGTAATTGTTGTTTTGTGCAGGTATAACTGCCTTTCAGCCGCAAAACATTTCAAACTTCTTAAAGTCTTGATGACAACTTATATTGTTCCACATCCATTTAAACTGCGGTAAGAAAATTCCGGTGATGAACGGAAGTTAATTTAACAGAAATGCCCTTATCTTTGACACTTAACTTCAGCGAAGTTTCTAATAATAAAGTACACCCCTTTCAATTATTTTTGTAAAAAAAATAAAAACTCAATATATGAAATCTTATTGTAAAAATAATGCTCAGGCTCGATAATGAAACACCATGTTTTCTGTTAATTGGTATGGTTCAGAAGTGAAAACGACACAAAGTAGCTAGTGGTAGAAAATGTATTCTTAAATAGTTTGCAGTTATATTTGGGGTATGGGTTGAGGTGCTAGGGCTTCGTTAGAAATTAAGTACTGAACTAAATTACTGACATTATAACAGACAAGACAATTGACAAATTACTGACATTGTACCAGACAAGACAATACACCGGCTATTCAACACTTGACTATTCAACACTTGACTAAAGAACAAACCTGCACACCAAAGTTTCAAAATCTCCCTCAGTTGACTTGGCACGAAGATTTAAATACGTTTTTAGAGCATTTTCAGTCCACATTTTAAAATCTTGCAATGTATTTTCCTTATAAAGGGATGCTTCTAAGTTCGATGACATAGTTAAATTAACTGTACATTTGTTTTCCACTGATAAAAATCGAAAGAGAAAGTAATCGCAAAAAAACCCACGTGCGCTACTTTAGACAGCGTGTTTACGATATAAATAGATATCTACTTTGCTTCTCTTGATCTGGTATTTACACTGCTTTCTCAGTTTTAAAACAAAGATGGAAAACGATACAGTGATCTTTGGTTTCTCTTGCGCTGCATGCGCCTTATTTTTGTTATACATAGATGAATTATAGCTGAAAAAGGTATTATTACATCTAGGTAGAGGCATTATTATTTGTTTTTTATCATATCAAAGCTTAGTTGGGTGATTTTTATGATTTCCAAGGCAAAAACAAGCTAGGGACTCGTATTTCTACGTTGTTTGTTTACATTCTTTACTGCCTTTTCTGCGCGCGCATGTGTATTACGTAATGTTATGATATGCGCGCGCAGTATTTTTTTGAAACTGTGAGCCCGTGTATTGACAAATTACTGACATTGTAACAGACAAGACAATTGACAAATTACTGACATTGTAACAGACAAGACAATTAGCACTACATGCCTTAGACAACGGACTCTTGACTCTTGACACTACATGTCTACTATGGTGAGTGTTTATAGTAACAGTTGGCACATGGGCTTCTTTTTACTGCACCATATGTCCACTGGCTTCTTTTAGACATTTTGACAACGGACTCGTGACACTTGACACATATGTCTTACTATGGTGAGTGTTTATCGCAAAGGTTGACCCATAGGGCTTCTTTTAACTGCACCTTATGGCCACTGGCTTCTTTTAGACATTATGACAACAGACTCTTGACACTACATGTCTATTATGGTGAGGTTTTTATCGTAACGATTGGCCCACGGGCTTCTTTTTCCTGCACCATATGGCCACTGGCTTCTGTTGACATTTTGACAACCGACTTTTGACAGTACATGACAATTAATGACAATTAAACGTTTGTCTCATTATAACAGACTGACACGAACTGACACGCTCTACACAAAAAACTTACTTAACCCTATCACTGTAACGAACATACAACTCTAAGCTTAAACAGAATAACTCAGAAAGCCCGGCATGCCTACCAGAATTAGTTGAATTATCAGAAAGAAAATGGCACAGAGATGGTTGATTCTGCCTCTGGACTAAAACCTTGGTGGGGTCTATCAGCCAAATGAAACGTAGCCCCTCTGCAAGGAAACTTTGAAGCTAAATCAAACATCGACCATCAGACCGTGCCACGCATCCAGTCACCCTCCACATCAATGAATACGTATAAATTGTGTCAGGTTGTGCTTGTTCTCATTCCATCACCAACGTCGTATTTACGTGTTGATAGAAACGTGAGAGATAACGTATACCGGATCGTTATTGTCGTCATACCATCGCCAATGTTGTATTAGTGTGTTGAATATAGAAGAAAACAAAACAGAACTAATTAGTACATTAATCGGGGAGGGTGGGCGGGCAAACGTCTGAACTGTTCAAGAGCAAGAGGCTTACTGTGTTCTACTCCATATTTATACCCCCCTGCTTGTGGTATGGACATATGACCTTAAGTAACAAGCTTAAGGCAGTCTATTGTTTTGGTTAAATTAATATAGTGTTGACTATTAGTCATAGGTCGCCAACACATTTGTAAAATTAATAATGCAGAATGACAAAAACACTAGTGAACCAGGTTAGCCTTATACTAGGAGTCAATGGAGACACACCTTTCCTTCTGTAACCCCAATTAACATGTGCTAAACTTTTAGTTTAGCACCATTAAAATTTAAATAATCTGAATTATGGACTATCACATTTTTCTCGAAGCAACCTCTTTCCTAGCGCCTGTTGTTATTTTTTATTGAGACAGCACAACAACAAGGTTTGGGAACGAGGTTGCTCATAAAGAAATTCACAGCAGAAAATATGTCATTGTAGTGTAACCAGTCGTGCATATGGTGAAAATGTACTATACATTGGTTCTTTAATTCAATATAATCTGTTTAACCATGTTTTAAATACCACTTAAAACTTCATGTAACTCCAGATGTAGCTTTTTAAATATTTATTTTTCTTCTTGCTTGACCACTGCTTCAACCTTAAACTAGCTCCAGTCTTTTTTTGTGGCATGTGAACCTATTGCGTAGGATTTATTGCGCTGCTTAAATCAATGACTTTCATTCACTAGAATTAATGACTTTCATAGCCAAAAAACAATATGCCTTTGCAACAAAGTTAAAAAAAAATTATAAATTTTCCAAATTGATCTCTGTACAAATGGTTTTTTAAAGGAATAATTCAAGTATATCACATACTAGCTAAAATAAGCAATAAAACGAAAATTGAAAAGAATTTATTTCAACAAACAGGTTGTGAAATTTACTGATCTATAGCCTATCGACTTGGGTGGGGAAGATGCTCAAATGAGTATTTTTAACCTCGTTCCCAGGGGTTGTTATATATAAAAACAATCTAAGAATCCTTGGGACAACGTCTCCTAAGTTACCCAATAAACGATATACAGATTAAAAAACCAATAGAAAAGAACTGTTTACTGAAGCAAGTTTGAAGCATGTTGAAGAACACTGCGTCAATGCATCCCACGATACAGTAAAAGACAGAAATAACTGTCTAATTAAAGTTTCTTTTCTTATGATATTTTTCCAATATGTAGTGCAAACACCAACGCTGTGTGCTTTGTGTTAAGAAAGTTTAGATACAAAAATGCGGGGTAGCCAGTTTTAAATTTAGAGTATGCCAACCTCGTCCATAGGTCTTTTGGTTCTCAACTGCTCTGCACTTCCATGATAAGAGCTTTCAAAGGCATAGATCGTCGCCATTTCTAGGTAATGCAATGAACCAATACAAACGCCTAATTATGCATTTTCCAGCGCAACTTGTTTCTCCTTTAAAATAATAACATGGAGACAGAGATGAGCCACAAAATGTGTTTGCAAACAAAATTAATTTGAATTTGTTTCGTTTTGATATTAAAGAATATGATTACATTTGCTTTTGCTTATACCATCATGACGGGATTATCTTAACAAACGGCCAATATGGCAACTCTACTGTAGCTACATAGGTTTTCCTATACACTGTCACAACCGGTATTTGTGCAGGGTCCAGCAAAAAGCAGATTGGGTATAATCAGTTAGGCTCAACCTACAAACCAGCGATCACCTGATCCAGGCATCAGATCCTCCGAACAGAGATATTGAGGTTTTCACTTTATTTATTTATTATTGAATTAGTGGCCCCCAGTGGAAACAATCCACTAACTATAGGTTTTTGTGATTTTCTGGGCTAGCCACTTTAAATATTTATTATTATTATTATTATTATTATTTGTATGTGCGCTTCTTAATCAGAAAAGTTTTTTGTTTGTGATCAGGGTAATTTGTTAATTTAAGAGTACTAAATTGGATGTTTTATTGTCAGATTACCTTCCCACATTTACAAGATTTCCCCTGGCAAGCTATAAATTAAGTGCTTAGTTGGCAGGGTTAGTTAGTGCTTTGTAAATTATGTTTATTAAAAAAAAGAAAGAACGAAAAAAGGAACAAAAACTTTGATTTTTTTCTCTGATATCTCACTTTTGAATATATTAAGGTAATACATAACAATGTAACAATTAACTGCACTATGGCTCACAGGTTTAGGCACAACCTTACTATACTGCATAACCTTACTATACTGCATAACCAGTTGGTGAAAAGTGGTGTGCCAAAAATTGTTTTTAAAAAAAAACTACTTTTGAAAAGATTTCTGTTTAGTAATGATAGGGTCTTGTAGTAATTTGTTGGCTTTGCAGCCTTTTTTGGGGGAAATTATGTTTGACAATGTCATCTTGCAGTCTTCTTGCACAATTTTGGTTTATTATATTCCTAAGATGTTTTTTTCTTTTTTTGGTTAAATTTTCCAATTTAGCAAATATGGCTAGAAATACATTTTTCTTGATGAATGTGTGAACACAACAATGTTGAATATAGTGTTGACCAACAATATTAATGTAGCACTTTCAAAAGTTTTAAATCACTTTTCTTAAGGATTGATGTCAATTTCCGCTTGAATCACGGGTTTTTCTTTCTAAGGGTGGCGAAGTTAGAAGGATTGCATTACAAGGGCTGGCAGAATAAAGGTCTGTAAGTCATTTTGCCTTTTTTAGTCTTATAAATTTATGTTTTTTAGAATGGAATCCGATTTTATCGTGTTAAGTGGGTTGACAATTGGTTAACAGAACAGCATGTAAGTGCAAACTTCCCACATCTTATGACGGAATATTGGATTAATAAGCCCATCAATGATAATGTTGATTACCAAGCTTATCCAAATCAAGCCAGAACGACATTGTCAAGCTTACCTTTAACCATGCCAGCCTCGCTATCGATTACTAAAACAGCTCGAACTGAGACTAAAGCACAGACAAGCTCTGCTACGTTGCATCATATAACTCCCCAGCCGTCTACATCTGTCATGTCGATACCCCAGTTGTTTAGCAACGACAACAACAAACAACAAAGTACTGGTGCAAACCTCTTGTCAGCAAAAGCCAACGCAGAAACAGACTTTATAGTTGGCGAGAGTTTAAAATTGCCGGAAAAACTGAATATCAAGTCTGATTTAACCGCATTGAAGGGAAAAAAAAGCGAGATGGAGGAGAAGAACCTCCATCTTCCTAAAACAACGGACAACTCAATTATTTTGTTCTTAGACAAAACTAATTTGTATGAAGTCCAGTCTCCTAGTAAGAAAAAAGATACTAGTGTGTTTGCGAGTAAGCCTCAAGTCGGACCTGCGTTGACGCCCTCTTTCGATAATCCGTTGCATCAGTTCGTAAATCAAGCAGCCATGCAATTACCACAGATGGACCACTTGAATTCGCAGCGTCATCAGGCAACATTGTCACAAATGCTGGCAGAAAGTGGCGTTGAGGAGAGAAGAACGAGCATGCCAAAAAAAGTAATTACCAAACAGCAGCAACAACAACAACAACAACAGGCTACTCCCAAGGACAAGCAGCCGGTAACTTGTGATATTTGTGGCAAGTCGATATCGTCTCGTAAAAATCTTCGCGTACACAAAACTGTTAAACATTTTAAAAACGGAAACTTTGCGTGTAACGTATGCGGCAGAAAATTTGCTTTGAATCGCGATTTGAAAAGGCACATGCCGCTACACACGAACGAGAGAAAGTACGTTTGTCCTTACTGCGGATTACAGTGTAAGCAACCAGGACACTTGACCAAGCACATACGTACCCATACTGAAGTTATGAACTGGCGTTGTGACTGCTGTTTTAAAAACTTTAAAGTACAGGCCGACTTGAAAGAGCATTGTTTTACGGAACACGCTAACATCAAAGATAGAAACTTGACTTGTTCCGTTTGCAAAGAGAAACTCAAACTGCCGAATTCTGTTTATTTGCATAGTTTGCGACATTCTGGAGTGCGCGAGTTCGAATGTCATATATGCAAGGCGACTTTTAAGTTGAAACAACACATGCAGGTGAGATAATTTTCTTTTTGTTTAAACCTTCTGGTCAGGGCTTTATTTTTGTCAGTTTACTTTAAAGAAGGGCAGACTTCCGATAACTCAGATCTTCAAGCCACTCATCAAGGAGAAGTTACAAGAGTTAGGGCGATTTTTTAATTCAACTACACTCTTTTTTATCTTTTCGCCTCTGCTTGTTTTTTTCTTATGGGGAAAAATCTGGAAGAAGGGAAAGTTCAATTAATAATTGAGATACCTTGGTCGAGATACTTGGAGAAAATTACGATTTTGGCTCAGTCACGAAATTTAATTCCGCGAAATTCAAAAGATTTTTGGTAATGTTAAAAAATCAGGACAATATAAAAATGAACAAAAATCCTTCTATTTTTAAAATATCGAAAATTTATTTCGCGAAATTTTGAGAAAAATAGTGAGTCGCGAAATTAAATTGTGTGAAAATTTCTCACGAAAATCTCTTTCCTTAAGGTATACTGTATCAGGAATTTAAGAAGTATCTTTTGACGAAATGCTCATGCTCTTAACATAATTTTAGGTTCATTTAAAAACCCATGAGAAACCTAAAGAAGCTGAAAAGATTTCTTGTGAGATCTGTGAGAAGCAGTTCAGATTTCGGCACATGTACGAACGCCACTTGGCGAAGCATGTCGAAAAAACTGCCGAAGAATACCAGGAAAACAAGAGACTAAAAGAAGAGGAAAAAAGAAGCAAGCTAGAAAAAAAGAGGATTGCGGATATGGGGAAACGGAGACGCGGTTCAAAATCGGGCGACGACGATTCTGACTCGGATGTCGAAAGGGTTGGTAGGAATCTTTCGAAAAGAAAACGAAGAAAGCCTTCACGAGTCCTGTACAACGAAGAGCTCAAAACCAAGCTACTGGTAAGGCAAAAGGCGCTGTTAAAAAAAGAAAGTGTATGCCCGCATTGTAACGAATTGTTCAAATCTAAAGCCTTGTTGAACTCGCACGTGAAGTTGCATAAACAAGACGTTCCAGCTGAAGATGAACCGAAAGTGGTGCAACAGAATCCCAATGTGGGTACGAAAAATTCCGAAGAAAATGGTAGCGACGACGAATTCATAATCGAACCCGTTGATTCAGAAGCTGCTGTTTTAAAATCAACAAGTGTTCATAGCGGTAGCGGAACGCGCACCAATGATGTCAGTGATGTTTCTACGAATGAAAGCAAATGTGCTTTGATGGATCCCTGTAACGAAATCGAGACAAATAATACTGCTGGGACTAAACCAAACGAAATACTGTCGAACCCATCTGTTACGACTAATGCTGATAATACCACACAACAAATCACTCAAGCAGTCAAAGTTGTATCACGACGATCGTTGTCTAGTAACAATGACTCTCAACCGTCAATATCTAATACGAATGACTCTCAACTGCCACTATCTAGTAACAATGACTTACTGACAATGGCTGCTAATAATGTCATTGCGGAAATCCTAATTGCAGCTCATCATGCTAATGCTAGAGCATCCGTTGCCGATTTTGCACCTTCAGCTTCAATAAGAAATGCAACACCGACCCTCCCAACTGTACTGCCGCCGATAGGATTAACAATACCCGGTCATGGTATGGATGATAGGCTACCTGTTCCGAACGAGTTCACAAACGTCGTACCTCCCTCCCCCTCTGGCAGTACTCAAATTGCGGCGTCAAAAGATAAGTCTTAGAGCACACTACCAAGTATTGTTTAGACACAACTTCGTCTGATATTTTACCCATCGACACAATGTTATACATTTACTTTTAGTAGAGTTTGCAATTAATCCTGTACAGTTCACCTATTTTTGTATTTATTTCTTCTCTCTGAACACTCAATATTTGAACATTTTTTGTGACCGTGCGTCTGAAGGATAGAGAGGATGTAGATAAAAATTCGTCTGTTACTTTAAAACAGTGTCAGCATTGGAATATTTTTATGCATTTCTAATTTACAAATTTTTTATATAAATGGACAATATTTATACACCTGACATTCAAAAAGTGTAAAATTTACGCGCTGTTACTTCTTACGTGTTTAACATGTCCTCTTATTGTTGTCGTTAAATAGCCGTAGTGTAGAATATCAGCGATTACGATTGGCCCAAAGGTCAACGAATATAGTACAGGAATCAAAAACACATTTCCGGACTGGGTGATAGCATCAAAACTAGTCTATGAATAAAAATTAGCAGTGTGAAAAAATATAATCCATATTCGCAATAATTTGCGTGCGCGAAACCTTAAAAAACACAAATGTGTTTTTCGGGCTTTTTCTCTTTTTCCATAGAATGCTGAATAGTTACTAGTTACTAGTTAAGTTTTTAAAGCAAGTCTTTTTCTTTGGTGGTTACTTTATTCTTCTACTTGGTGTTTTTACGAGTGTACTTTAATAGAAGACTTTTTTCGAAAGAAACTTTTGCGGCTTTTGAGAAATTCGCAGTTTATTTCCACAAAACTTAGTCAATCAGGCAGGTTGACTGATGTTTTTCATTGAAGGTGATTTTGGTGGGATATTTTTAAATGTTCAAACTTATTAAAAATGATTATGCAGTAACTACATTGTTCTTTCTAAGTTATTTAAGCCATCTCTCGTTATTTTATTGGACTAAAGCTAGCATTTTTTGTCTTTTAAGTTTCAGCTATATAGCTAGCTCTAACTACTTTAAGCTACTTTAATGTTTGTTTTTAATACGCCATGTTTTAAAGTGACTTCCAAAATAATTATGCGAATATTTAAAAACAATACCTTGAAATTTAAGTGGCTAATATTTTTGATTTTGAAATCAACTGTCAAGGTTCTAAACTCTCTTTTTTCCCTTCTCTTATCAAAAATATCAAAAAGGAAAAAATGATGAGTTTAGTTTACTAGACTGAGATAAAACGCAATAAAATATACAACACACAAATTCTCAGCTACGATTCTTAAATACATAGCTCTATACACAATCGGTTCAAAAGGTTACCTCATAAACTCTGTAAATTCTGACTAGCTATAAGAAATTCTACAAAATATTACGTAGTAACATAAAAACAATTTAAAATAGTTCCTTTCAAATCATCCTAAAATCGTTGATTTAAAAAATATATTTGCAATTCACTTCATTTCTAATTGAAAAAAACTCATAGATAGTACAGCAACAACAGCTTCTTTCTCCATCTTAACTAAGCGCCACGCTTCAATAAAAACAGCTAAAAGATATGGTCTTCTTTCATAAGTTTATATCTGGATAGTATAACAACAACAACAGTTTTTTTTTCCGCGAGAAAATAGTAGAGAATGTTTAATTCATTGAAATGAGCAATTACAATGATTCGACTCCAGTGTGTTGAAAATGGCCCCACGATCGCCGCCAGCCGCGACAAAAGGGTAAACCAACATATCACACCACTCCGTGTATATGTGTGATTTGATAAATTGACTTTGTTTAGATTTGGTGAATATGTATAAAATTTACGATTGACGATATGTAGCTATTTACATAGTTATATATTATATACTTTTCTTTGTGTTGTCTCTAAGAGAGCGAGCTAGAGCTGCTAGACATGTCTTCTTTACTTTACTGTATATACTGCTGCTTACCTGAACTGCGAAAAAAACAGAAACTTACTTTAACACTTTAATAACTAAATACTTTTAAATAATTTCCTTAGAACGGTAATCTACAATAACAAGTAAGTAATTAAGTAAGTAACGGGAAATTTTAACTACCTTGGGGATTCCATCCTAACGGTTGGCTCTTCCTCCACTCCGACTGTAACTATGTTACATTACCGCCAGAGATACGTATATCATTGCTCTAACTTGCTTGCCTGCCACACAAGCCAGTTAGCGGTTCAGTAGATGGCACCAAATGGGCTGACAACACTGCATTTAAAGTGCGCCGGAGTGGGGTCTCGAACCTGAAACCTTATGATTACAAGTCGAATGCGCTACCACTACACGATCTCCGCCACCATCCGCCACTACACCATCAAAGCCAAATATTTTATGTTTCACAAAAATAAATCTAGAAAATAGCATTTCTGCGTTTTTTTACTGGTCAATAAGGCCCCTGAAAAATTCCACGTAGGCAGGAGAACAATGGAAAGAGAACCGTTCACTTTATTTTTTAATGACGTCATCAAACACCCGTCAATACACAAAGTTTTTTTCTGGAAATTTGTTTACCCGTTGCCACCCGACACACCATTTTGTGTGCGCTTCACTCAATTTACGACGTACTGCATACCTCGTACCTTTCTTCCTCCAAGCTCGTACTAAAGCGTTCCAATTGAATGCGTGGCACAATTTATGGTTCTTATTAATTGCTCCACCGGGTGTTTAATGCCAGGTAACACAGTTACCTGTGCCTATAATAATTATATAAATATAATTATAATATAAAGTCTATTATAATACCCGAATACGTCTGCCTGTCACGGAAAATGATAAACTGGAGAGCTGTACATAGTGGCCAAACAGCAAAAAGAGAGTAACATAACTTCGTAGTGAATTCAAATCCTAAATGCATTAGCGACTTAGTTAGGATAACTTGAAAAATCGAAAACGCACAAGCTGTTGTTACCAGGAGGCAAACCGACAAATTACAAATTATAACCGACATAAATAATTCGGAAGTCTGTAGTGACGGTTGCGAAGGTAAATTGTTTTGATGCGAGTCAGAAATTTTAGGAAATAACCAAGTCAGCATACATTACTTTGCCGGCGCTATTCGCCAAGCCTTACAAAAAGGAAGCCAGAAAAATGTCAACTGCTTGGTAACTGGTCCAACAAATTGCGGAAAATCTGTCCTGTTCAACCCTTTAGAAATTGCCTTCAAAGCATTTTTGGATCCTGCCAACGGAAAATATTGGGCAGCGACAAAAATCAAAAAATATTTTCAGAAAGTTTTAAGAGACTTTAGCAGGCTGGGAATTTTCCAACATTAAGAAACTGATACATACTACCAAAGGGAAAGCAGAGTAATTTCAAATTTCAAGAAAAAGTTAACTGTCTTTAGGTCCACATACAACTTCCCTATTTTCCGAAAACTATTTAGTAAACGCCCTTTTTTCTCGAGCGATCTTTAACGCGGGTGTTAGTATGCCTTAAGGTTATTCGAACTTCTAAGGCAAATTAAAAATTGGATGGAATAAGTGGGTTTTTCAAATAACGAGTCAATCAACTACTTAATAGTTTTAAGTACGAAAATTATATTCACACATATAAAGCAGATCGGTAAAGTTTTTATAAACATAACTGGCACAAGATTACACGCACAACACCAGAACAATACTACACGGATACACGTTCGTCTAAGCAAAAGAATTCATGCATCAAGCCTGGAACTCTTTACACTAGATTTAACATGGTGACCGCAGAAAATTCAAATTCAAGTTCAACACGAGGAATTTCCAAAATAATTTTTTTTAGGAATTCCCTGTGGTCACTACGTTTGAGCTTATCGCTGGAGAACAAAAATCTAGCTAAGATATTGTGCCGAACAATTTATCGAACAAAAGGACACCAACATCGCCGTGGGAGATAGAATGTATACAAAACAGCAATAGCAATAAGACGCGCATTGATTTATAGAATCATATTAACGTGTTGTGTGTTGAATATTTACGTGTTGTAATGTGCAGATGAAGCGGCTTTTTACTGAACAACAAACAACACGATGGAAATTTGACGGAATTTTAGTTTGTCAGGAAAATTTAATGATATAACGATTGTTGATATAATTATAAACCCACTGAACACATGTTGGCCGAGCATAATAGAAGAAATGTTTATAAAAAACGTTGCGTAGCACCTAATTCTCTAGATACTATACTAAATGCGATATCTAGACGCTACGAAGAAGAGCAACAGCCACTTGACTTCTTTTTCGGTGCATCGTCAACGATAATTACGTCTTTCGGTCTCGTTGATTGGTCGCGCCCTTTTGATGAGTTTGGATTGGTTGCTATTTCAGCATCGTCATCCGCTTGCTTTTTCATCATACCTGTATAAAAAATAAACATTTGAAATTTCGTGTATTGACTTGCATGTCAAAACAAAGAGTTTCATTGGTTTAGCACAGATGGAAGAACTAAGCTACTTTGATCACACATGCGAGAAAGACGTTAGTTGGAAAGCATACATCAAATCATTTATCATACTACTAATTTACTAGCCGATAAAAATAAACATCACTTACGCTTCGTTAAATCAAGAAACAATTCTTCTATACCCTTGTTTAATTTGGCAGATGTGTGATAATGTTTCGCCCCTACTGAACGTGAATACCTAGAGGTATGAAACAGTAAAATAGAATAAAGGCTTCGATTGACGATTACATGACATAAAAGCATGAAACGCTTTGATAGAAGAAATGTTTTGAATCAACATGTGTATAGATTCACTTACTCTTCCGCTTCGCTTGTTTCTACGTGTCGATCTTTTTCTAAATCTATCTTGTTGCCTATAAAGTAGAGTAATATTTAAACAAAACATATCGTGTTGTGACATGACTAATTTTCGCACTAAAGTTTGCGCACTGACGAACTATTTTTGCACGACTGCGAGTAATTCTGTACCCTCGAAAATTAGTATGGATAACGTATAACACATTTTCGTACTAATCGTAATTCCAGTTTCAGCTTGCAAATAAAATCTTTTTACTAAATTTTGTAATTACGGTTTCTAAATTTCAGGACTTTCCAGGACCTGTTTTAAGAACCTTGACTACTTTTTGTTTCCTATAAAAAATATGTAAACAAACCTGCAATGCATAGACAAATATCGTCTCCTAACATTTTCTTTAATTCTTTTACCCAGTTTTTTACTTTTTGGAACGAATCCTCATCCGTTATATCGTATACTAATATTGCTCCATGACTAAAAAGTCAATTTAAAAAACATACAGCATCTCCTAAAAATCCTCGAGGCCCACGACCTGCATAAAAAACTTTGAGACTTGGTATATACATTATTATTAAGTTTATATACCCAAATATTCCAGAATTTTTTCTCTTCTATATATTAGTATTTTTACCTGCTATGAATTCAGGGCAGCGTAATTGACACTGCACGTTATTTAATACGTCTTAAATAAACGAAATTTATTTTTATGCAGGTCTTTATTTGACGAGTTAAAATTTTTTTGACATACCTATCTCTGTAATATATTGGTCCTAAAGCATGGAACCTTTCTTGTCCAGCTGTATCCTAAATAATATGAATATAGTGCTAGTGTTTTATTTACTTCTGCAACAAGTTCTGTTAATCCAAAATAAATTTTTTTGGCATAATAGAATGATGGTGAGTCACTTTTGGTATTTATGGAACTTTCACACAAAAATCCTTCGTGTTTTTTAACTCCCAAACAAAACTGGCTTTTAAAGACCATTTTCACCTTTTTCAGTTTTACCCTAAAATGACACGATTGAGAAGTAGAGAACAGAACACAAACAAATACAAAATTTGACATCAACGCCAGGTTAAATATTTCCTTCACTTACCCATATCGCCAAATTTACTCGTTTGCCATCAATATTAAGGCGTCTATTTAAAAACGATGCCTTAAAAAGAACAAAAAAACACAATTAAAAATGTTCAGCATAATTTATGCAGCACTGCTCTTGCAATAACCGGCAGGTTTTAACTTTTTTTATTTAAATTGTGTATTAGGCCTCCTTCGGTAAATTTTCCGTTCATTTGTATGAGATTACGCGGTCAAATTGATAAAAAAGTAACAAAAAAGTAGGAGATTGTAGGAAACTCTTTTCAAACTTTCACTTTAAAAGTTGCTAATTTTGTATAATATACATAATTCATGTAAAAAAGGAAAGAATGGATGAAAAGTATTTCGAATTACATTAAATAAATATCAGGGTTTCTGCCAAGTGCTAGAGACTAATTTCCTTGATTTTCCCAAGAATTTCCCTGACATTTTGGTTGAATGAAAATCTAAAAAAGTAGGAGTTTGTATGAGAAATTATATTTTCAGGTAGTTTTGTATGTGATTGTAGGAGATTATAGGAGATTTGTCATTTTGTATGAGATTGTATGATTTTGTATGAGGGTGGGCACCCTGTAACAACTCTCATAAAAAGTAGGGTTTTGCACATTTTTATCATATGTGAGGTGGAGGTGTTAATAAATAGACTACCTCCATATCCATTTTCGTTCCGCAGATTACACTTACTAAAATACCGAATAACATAAAAACGAGATTAGTTATGAGCGAATTTTATTTTGCAGCGAAATAGTGCAGATATGGTTTGTTTACTTATTATATTTGCTAATTAGTTCGGTATACAATTTAATTATTACATTTGGTAATAATACGGGATAATAGTATCTGCCAAACACTGGGCCGTTCTAATGGTTTGTTTATTATTCTTGGTGTTAAATGAGCTAGGTATTAGCTAGCTTTGAATACGATGATATGAGTAGCTGGCTGGCTGGCTGATGTGAAATTTCAAGCTGTTTATCAAAACTGGTGATGTTGCTGGTATATAATATCCTGTGTCTCCAGTTATCGAGTGTACCTTACTAGAAACTTTTGTAAAACATTAGCCAGGCTTTTACTGACAGTGCTTCTAAAACAATAGTTGATCTTGTGGAAGTCTTACCCTGTTTATTTTTTTTTCAATGTGAGTATTTTTCGTGAGTTGTAGCTTAGCTGGCTACTTGCTGTTATGCCTGGTAGTTAAAAAATAATTTGCATTCACAACATTTTAAAAACGGAGCTATGTTTTAGGTTTAGCTACACGCACTTAAAATCTGCAATATTTTAACTTTTTAAATACCCTTTTTATAACTGTGTTAACTACAATTTTGTGAAACTGCTAGTTAAAAGCTGTAAAAGTCAACATTTCGTTGATATATACATTCTTTAAAGTTGCATGCAAACAACTAGCATTCCGAAATTTCCTCATAACTAGTCTCGTTTTATTGTTACTCTGCATTTCCACATGCACATTTCGTGAAACTAGAATAGATATGGAAATTGGTCTATTAAGCTATAATTGGGTTTTGCATGGTAGCTATGAATAACAATGGGCAAATTCCTGCACTATGTACAGTACAGTCTGAATGTAATCTACCGCGTACACGCTAATATCACACCTTTGCGTGGAGGACGGCAGTCGTTTGTCTTTTGTTATAATTAAATCCCTTAGGGGTTTTGCTAGTTTATATTTGCGTGTTAAAAAACAATGCGCTCGCGAAGAAATATCGGAGCAATTATATTTCTTGTAATAGCGAGATGCATTGTGTAAATGTATTGAAAGCTATTCCCTTAAGTATTAGCGTGAAGTAATTAAATAATAAAAATCTTTCGCGAAGTTTTATAATACATTGCGCGAGAATGTATTGTTGATTTAATTACTTAAAAAGATTCCAGCGCGTTTAATTTAAGAAACATATGAGAAGCATTGTTCACAACTATTAAATGCCGCTTTTCGTTTATAAACTTTTAAAATGTGATCTTAAAAAACATTTCTATCGCCGTTTTTCGTTCTTAAACTTTTAAAATGTGATCTTAAAAAACATTTCTATCGCCGCTTTTCGTTTATAAACTTTTAAAGTGCGATCTAAAAAAACAATGTTGTTATTTATACATAAAGACCACGATTTTTATGTACTTATTGTATTTATTGTACGACCAAATTTTAAATATGGTTGGGCAAATGAGATGGCAAGGGTTTACATATACAATTTATATTTAACGAAGTAACTTTATATTAAAATACTATTTCTAATTCAACTCCGATAACTAATTTTATAATGTAACGCAAACAACTAAACTTTTATATTTAATTACTGCAATTAAAAATTTCAAAAGAGTTCGCGCAAAATAGATTGCTAAAATTGATCTTGCAACCTATTGTGATTTAAACAATCGATCGCGTGGGGTCATTGTTTATCAGCGAGGCAATTATTTTCTTAAAAAAACAAAAGCTATCGCGATGTTATTGTTCTGTGTAACTACTCATGCGAGTTTCGCGTACGCGGTAGATTACATTCAGACTGTACTGTAGTTCATCATATAATTTGTAAATGAAATTGAAAGATACATTAACATGCCATAAGAGACATCTTAGATTTCAAGATGCAGTATTTGTCTGCCAAGACAGATTTTTATTTACAAGTACCAGTAATTTTTTCTTTTAAGTTTATTTCTGTAATATTTCTTTTAAAAAAGGTTTTATTTCAAAATCTTGTCTCAAGGTAAAATAAAAAATGTCTTACTTGTAATGTTGTGAGATGCTTATCGTTAAATCTGTCTTGACAATACCGTAATACCAAACTCGTTTTTCCAACACATCCTTCACCAAGTAAAACTACTTTAAAGTGATTTTTTCTGTTAGCACTTGCCATACCAATTCTAAAACATGCTATTTATATATCATGTCCCTTATCTTAAGATGAAATGCTTAGTTCCTAAAAAAGAATATATCTAAAATTATAATATAAAACTAAATATTTCATTTAAAAATTTAGTCAAAATAATTATTTATTTGTATTTCTATATTTATGTCAGTAAAAAAAGTATACAACCCTGGAAATAATATTTGAAAAACTGTCCATTTTTCTGGTCTTTCTCGAGATGGGCAAACAGCAATCACTTGGTCAGTGCTCTGCAGCTGGTAGACTGCAAAGGTTCTACTTTAGTAGGGGTGTAGGTCGAGTAAGCAACGTCGAAAATGTGCTAGCTGCACTTTCTACAATGTCTGTAATATGGAACAATCCACTCCTCCACCCAAAAAGGTCTGAAATATGGTGAAATTAGGGCATCCTGGTGTCAGTAAAAATTAGCACTCTTTAAGATTTTAGACCTAAACAAATAACCCAAGATCCAAAGTCCTGTCCGCTTTGAACATTGATAAGTTTGCAGTGCTTGTTCTTAATTGCTTGTGATTGTGAATCTTTGAAATTCCGCCTTTTCCCCCATATATTATGTCCTGGTTTGTAGGTACATGCATAAATTACCTTCTTTTGCAAATACAGAAATTTATCAGTTATTCATATCAGCTAGGTGTTACATAGGTCAACAATAACCTGCTTGATCTATAACCATCATTTTCAGTACATAGTTCAAAGTTATACCCTTCACACCATGTCATGCAAATTGCAAAATGCAAAAGCTTGATAGGGTACTTGGAGGAGAAATATTGTTGCTTTTTTATCAACTGTTTTATTTTACAAAATGTTGTCTGATTATTGGTTTCACTTATAAATCTTATTGGGAAAGAAATTTTTAAGTCAAAGAATAACATGCATCTGGTCATTTTATAGATAAACAAGATACCAGTCAGTTTAAAATCACAAGGAAAAAAGCACACACTAGTACACTAGGTACATTTTCCGGTCAAGGATAGCAATGCCAATATAATATTGATCTAGATTTTAATGGAGAATATAATTCGCTTTATCTCTTTTTCACTTTTTAAAACTTAGAATTTTTTTAAAGTTACACTGGTAAATGCTTTAAATTTTAACTAAAATTGGGGTAACAAATCAGTTTAAAAGAGTGAAGAATTTATATTTTTGTTTTCCTTTTAAAAAACGCCATTTTAAAAAATCAATGTGTTAGCTCTCCCCAGTGATTTATCAGCTTTAAAAAAAATAAGCTCTGACACAAACTAGGATTTTTTTTATTCAAATTAAGATTTTTAAGTACTCCCTGTGCATTAAGTTTGTTAAACATTCTGCATAATTTGAAAACAAAAACAAAAAACAAAATGGTTTGGTAAGCTCTTTCTTTCATTGACAAAAAAACTTTCGTCATGCAAAATGAACTTTGTCCATTTTAGGAAAAAGGGGGGTTTAGGCTAATCTGTGACGCATTACAAAATCTTATTTAAGATATTTCAACAACTATTTTTTATAATACACGATTTTTTTATAAGCAACTTGCTATAAACAACTGAACTTGGTGTGAAAAATTATGAAGCAAATTCAGTTCTGTACAATTTAAGTATAAGCAATTCTTTAAATTAATAAAATCAAAACACTTAAAAGAAATAACTTAAACTCACAGAAAAATAAAACTGCAATGACTTCTCCGACGAAGAGAGTGAAGATAGAAACATTTTGATGTTCTTTTTAATTAATTTGTTGTTTCTTGTCTTTAAAACAATGACTTCTTTTCATATTTTCCCTTTTTTATAGAAACACTGAAAATTTAATCGAAGAAGATTATGCAACTATTAAGCAACTTTAGATCTAGATATTAGCCGAAATACAAGCAACTTGAAATGTGACCAAAATTCTAAGTTGCTTATAAAAAAAATTGGGTATATAATTGGGTATATAATTGGGTATAGAACCTACCAAATTGTTGCGAATACACAAGTTCACAGTTTTAGTGAACCATTGTTTAAAGGTTACCTCCCACCAAACCTTTTCTCACATCGTAGATAATATTAAACTATTACAGAATTTAATTTACTTTATTTGCATAATTCATTAATATAACTTAGAAATATTGCATTCTTTTTTGCCATTTTTACGAAATGTGCTAACTTCATCTCCGAAATGATCAAGCTCAGTGGATGCAAGAAAAACGTAAACAAATGACATATACCAAGTTATGAAGCAAACGTGATCGTTGAGTACTTTTGCAAAATTATTGAATAACCCACTGTTTTTGTAAAGAATGTGTTTGTTCAAGTGCGCAGCTTCTATTTTTTTTGAATAAAAATAATTCATAGATCGAAAGTAAAAGTTATATAATCGTTGTTATGAACTGTATAAAAATATATTAGGTTTTGGCTTATAGAATTTAGATGGGCATCTAATCATCCTTTTATCCAGTTATTCAGTTTTTTCTTCATTTTTGTATTGTAGTCTCTTTAGGTGATCAAGTCATGCACTGTTACTACCTAGGGAGATCATAATGCAAGTGATTAAAATTAATTAGTTTATGTTACTGTAATTGGGAATTTCATGTCTCTTAGGGGCATTACTATAGTATTATTTTTATTATCTAGTGCATGTTTTCTATTTTATCAAACATTCTTTGTGTTAAAAACATTTTGTATAGGATTATTTACCATGGAGACTTTGAAAAGGTGTTAAGAGACAATTTTAGTATATATTTAAGTTGTTAAGTAAAATACATGGGAGCTCCATGTCAGAGTCAATCTGAAAGTTAAATTTGTCTTGTTTTTTCAAAACAACCGTAGGTTGTCACATTCAAACTTCGTTCCCACAGCCTGTTGTCTTTTTTTTCATATCTACACAGCAAGATAAACCTTGCCAATAATTTCATATTTTCATATAATCATAACTTACACTACGTCAGCAAATTCGCTATTATGAATGCAGCGTTTTTAAAACAGTGTGGCCATGTGATGAGAAAAGTAAATTTAAATAAAATGTTTTATTTGGAGATACTATAGATCAGAAAGAAAGTAATAATTATTAAATTTTTATCCACACCAGATATATTTGTGGAAATAAGCAAAGTTTTTTTGAGGTGGGAATGCTCTTATGCTCTTATTGAGAATTAAAAAAAAAAGAAGTAAACTGTTATGAATTAAGAAGGCTCTGACCATAAAGAAAAATGAAATAATTTTTTTGTGAATTCCTTCACATTTGTGCAGAGGTTTAGAATAGCTATTTGGTGTTAGAGTCATTTGAGCCCTTAAAATAGGCAGGTTGGTCAGTCTGCAAATAAAAACTCAAGAATTCGTAAAAAGTCAACCATCAATGCGTGCAAAAACTTAAGATAGTAACTTGAATAGAGTTATTGACACTATCTTAAACTAGTTCTCAGGACTCTTGCTACTCAAAGTGGCTTTTTTAAACTAAGCACAATAATAATGAGACAACAAGCATTTAATATTTTTTCAAGGTTCTAGTTTTTCTGACTATATGTCAAAAATCGTGATCAAAATAATATATATAGGGAATATTTTTGACGTCCGTTTTTGTTTCTTTTAAGTGTTTTTTAATAGTCTGTTTTGAGGGGGGAGGCATTTGAACCTAAACGAACAAAGACTGTTTTGCGTAACGATTGATTTTTGTCCATAGCCCCTTAATTCTATTCACATAAGAGTATATTTTTAAAGATTATACTGAATGAAGCAAACCCAGATGCATATGGGTTGTGTTTTTTGTGGTGTGCGAAGCAAGAAAATGAAAAAACATGTTTTCTCATAAAAGTGAAAGTAAAACATTTTTTTTCTTAATTAATTAACACTATTTATTGTCTAGCTAATTCTAGGTTATATCCTCACTGTGAGCGTGTATGTCCCTATTACCTAACATCTAAATTACCAGATTTCACTTTTCTTGCTAACTTTTTCTGTTCACTGGCAACAATGAGATCGATAGATAGATGTGCATATTTTACATGGCTAGCCTCACAAATATCGAGGGATATACCCGCCTATTATTTCCAGGAGGGGCCATGGCTTAGATGGGGAGTCCTAGAGTATTTAATGCTCATTTTGAGCTACGCAGACCCAATTAAGGTCTGCGCTCTACTAGACAACTCCCTGCAACATCCAACGGTCCACACAGTGTGCCATCTCCTTAATTTCCCTCACATGGCTTGGGTTAACCCAGGGCTATGTAACATTCATTCGCCCATATTAAATCACCGCCAAGGGGAATTGAACCACTAAACTACGGCGCCACTAAACTACGGCGCCACTAAACTACGGCGCCACTAAACTACGGCGCCACAAATGCATGGCTATGACCTGATATCCTTAGCCTGAAGTCTAGGATCTACAATGTTACCAATTTTACCGTTACTGGAATTTATGTACTTTACAGAATAGACAGCCTAAACATCACTATGGTAGCTCCTTTCTTAGAATTTTTTTGCGGGGTGGGTATGACATTTTAATCTATTGTTACCTTCGTAATCATTCATTAAAAACAAAACAAATCCACATAGTTTTACTAAAAAAAATTCCATTACCTAGCTTCTTTTCCTCCAAAGATGCTCTTTGTAAATTCCCTTCTACTAATGTTGCGACTGCTTTTTGAGGAATAGAAAAAGATGCATGGTGATGTTTGAAGCAGCCACTAGCTACATCTGAGACAAGTCAGCAAGTATTGCAACTATTTTAATCATAAATCAAGCGACCAGGATGTTTTAGCTGATTCCTTTTTTGCCCAACCCTGTGCAAACACCTGCCCCCTTTAAACAGCATTTTTGGAATGTTGCTTTAAGGGATGGCTTATAGTCAAAACCATAAAGTTATGTAGTGAGTGGAGTTGCAAGATCGTCACCAGGAGTCACTTGTATAGATAATCACCACCTAATAATGACAGTGGTACGCTAGCTACTAAAACAAAGTTTGAAAACAGGAAAGCAAAAAAATAAAATAAAAAATAAAAAGATAAAAAAACATATAGCCACACACAAACTATTTAAACATGCAAATGTTATACTTGGGGTGTTCATATTAAAGAAAGGGTGTAAAAGACAGGAGGTGGAATCGAAATACAAAATTGCTGAGTAATGCCAATATTTTTAAAGAGCAGTGTCTTTTCCTATTCAGCTGGCAGTCACATAAAGACTAACTAATATGGCTTATTGATATTATAGGGTGAGGTAACGTTCGGCCTGACTCCAGAAAAACGCCAGGCAGGTAAGGTAGCTACCAATCCTGCCTTTTCGTGTTTGTTCGTTCATTTCCAAGAATCGAAAACTTTACCTTTTCGTAATCTCGCATCACAGAAACGAGGCTTAAAGGCTGGTTTTCATTCAGCGCATTAATCATTAGCGCAAAAAGAGCCGACTCATTTATTGCTCAACGCATGCGCAATGAATTTGATTTCCATTGAACGAAGTTTAACAGAAAAAAAACGTCTGCAAAATTTAATATTGCTGACTTCTACACATTTGTTATTGGTAAAAACATAGTAAAAAAGGAAATATACAATTAAAAAGGAGAGGAGAATAAAAGTCATATTTGAATGAAGGGCTACATTAAAGTACACTCAAAATTTAATTTTTTAATATTTTTTGTCTGTTCAGAAGTTTTTTTGCTCAATCATTTTACTTTAGGCGAATCTCCACTGGACGATTTTTACGACGATCGTCATCAATACTCGAATTTGATTGGTCGCGATTTTCGTCATGACGAAAAGTTGAATTGGTTACTACTTTTCGTCACAAAAATCGTCGCGAATATCGTCCAGTGGAGATTTGGCTTTTGCTGTCATGCGTATATAAACAAACATTGCACAGAATTATTTTTTTCTTTATTTTAATTGGTCAAAAAGCTATAGCACCGGCGATCTAGGCGCGAAATCCGGATTTTAGTTCAAGAAGAGTGTCCCCGCCCGGGCGCGCTGTTTCCGCCGCTATAGCGATAAAAGCGTTAAATGGAAACTGGCCCTTATGACGACATAGGTTATGGGTCCGATTTTTCCGATTTTTTACCGGGAGCACAGTGTTAGTTTCGAGCGAGCCGATTAAGCTGAAATTAAAAAGGACGTGGATATTCTGCCGGTACCGGCAGAATAAGTGGGGGTATTAATTCTGCCGGCAGTAACCAACTACCGGCAGAATAAAGAGAGATATTAGTCTGCCGGCACTAACTACCGGCAGAATAAATCTGCCGGCAGTAATAGCGGAAAACACGAGTCAAGTGGAAAAAAATATAATGCCCGCTATGTACCTTCTTCGATTGCTTTTTTATCTCCCCTTTTCCTAACAGAATATGGTAACATTATTTTAAGAATGTAATGACAAGCAAATATTCCCATCTGTGCTATTAAAACAAATGTTGTGGTATCTAATTAAGCACCTTGCACAAGAGCGTGGTTCGACAAACTCTGCTTTACAATTTCCACACAAACTTTCTTTCCGTGATTCAACTGCATCTTTTATGTATTCGTACAGCTTACCATAAGTTTCTTTTAGGCAAAATCTCCTAATTAGTTTTATATTGAATGATTTGTCACTTATGCAATTAGGAAGATCCTGTTTGATCTACGCTTTCGTTTTTATTTATACAGTTGATAGCACATTCAGGTGAAAACAAAACAGACAAAATCATTTTAGCCTTTCCTTCTTCGTTCATCTTGTTAAAGTCATAAATTTGGAAATCACCATCGAGAACAGGTACTTAGCCGTTTCCTTGCTTTGGTCTGTGAGGCGCCTTTGTTTTGACAAGTGGTTGAACAACATCTGTGAAAAATATACCATTTAAAAGTATAACATTATATATATATCATCAAAAGTGTAACACAATTAACAATCAAATTTATATTACAAAGATTACTTTTAATCTCTATTATGTACAGATAATAAATGGAGGCAGCAGGAATTGAACCTGCAACTGCAAGACAAGAGCCATGCTGTTTTCCTGTTAAACTATACCTTCGAACATAATGATTCTTAAGTTGACTTTATAATAAGAAGCCACGACAGGGTGGCAAAACGCCATAAAGGTAAATGATGTTTATCATAAAAATTGTACCACCTATAGCTAGCTAGTTACCTTGTTGAGTTCATGATTATGCTTATCAACTATATCCTTTACTTCTAAAGTTTGGCCATCTGCAGATGCCCTAATCTTGATACTAAATGGGCAGTTATTCTTCAGTGTTCTGTAATAAAGAAAAAAGAACAGTAGCCAGCTAGGCTGGCTGGGTGAACAGAGCTTGCTAACTAATACTATGCAGAAATTCTTTTTAATAAAAAGCTAGAATCAACCTTGAAAAATAAATAACTTATTAATATGTACTTACTGCGAGAAGCGTTTTCCTGAACTTTCTGATTAAAATTTACGACCACCATGAACCATAGTCATAAGAAAAAAAGATAGTCTAGTGCCGCGGGCCGTTTCCTTTGTTAACAAATTCGTAGTTAAATTTTTTGCGACGACCCGCTCACACTGCACGGTTTTTGAAAATGGCGACGAACAAGGAGGATTTTATCAGTGGGGAAGATCTTGATGATTTGTTTGACTTAATTGAGGGTGGATTTTTGGACGATGACGGTGATTTTAACTTGGATATAGATTCAGTTATATCTGAGGAATCATCTACCCTGAAAACTACTGAATTTGTTTGTAGTGAATGTGGAAAAATGACAAAAACAGCCAGAGGTTTGACAAGACATAAAAACGCCAAACACCAAGGAAAAAATAGTGACTCAGCTACTGAAAAAGCGTCTAGCCCTCTTTCTAAAGAGGAACAGCTGTTGAAGAAATTTCACCCCTTGAAATTACGTGTTATTCTGGTTGAGTGTGTCACCATAGTGAAAAAAGATATGTGTTTACCTGAGCAGACAAGGAATGCATTTTCAAGCATCAACTTTTCTGTTGATGAGGCTGTGGAACTCTGGGGAAAAATCAAATTTGTCATTGAGAAGTACAGTGGAAGTGCTGAGAAATTTTATTCTGAATTTTATGGATTATTGGATCAAAATATTTTGCCTGAAAAATTTGCTGATGTCACCATAACTAACACTTTGCTGATGGAAGTTGCTAACCATGTTTTGATTCACCTCTCTGGAACATATGTCACATCGCTGTTTGATTTTTCACCTAAAATAACAACAACCGAACTTCCAGAAAAAGAGTTGAAAAGTTTACAGTATCTTTCAGGTTATATTGTTCATAAACTGCACACAAAATTCTGCTTTGGTAAACAACAATCAGATATAAACAAACAGTATGCTCTTGTATTGAAATATTGCAAGATTGATGTAGACGACACACAAACTTTGGTTAACATCCGTGATAGAGGTGGTTTGTGGCGAGTCAATCAAAGGACACAAAGTATTTTTGTTACATGTGAAAAATTATTTCGTGCAAAAACATCTGCTTTCAATACCAAATTATGTGCTAAAGAGTTAGTTTCCTCCATGATAACCGATAGTACAGTACTGTCCAATTTCAAAAAGATATGTGAGGGAATTGATCCAAAAGTGAAAAAAGAAATTACCATCAACCTACTTGAACATTTACTAACTCTGTTTGTTAGAGTTCGCACTTTTTCATATGCGAAAGATGTCCGTGAAAAGCATAAGGCTGCTAAGAAGAAAGGAAAAAAACGTTCATTAAGAACAGAACTGAAGCAAACTAGCATCACAACTGACATGGGTCATTGAACTTTTCCAGTCCTGGACATGGACTATAATAACTGTCAAAAAGGCTATTTTTATAGCCACATATGTCAAAAAAACTTATTTTGGATTTATGTCTGCTTACATTCATTGATTGTTCAGTAAGTTTAAAGTAAATTTTTAGTCTGAACGAGAAAAATAAATTTTGCAAACTTTTTATTACATCAATGAAAGAACTTTTTGCCAGACCAAAATTTTGTGGTTTTAAAAATCTGCAAAATTTTTGCATTTTCAAGAGAAATTTATTAAAATATGTTTGTAGATTTGATTTCATATTATAATATTTCAAAAATTCAACAACAATAAAAAAAAATCACCTAATACATACCTACATATGTAGAAAACACTATACCATAAAAATTCTCCCGGTTCCATAGCATAAAGGGAACTGGGTGTTTAAATAATTTCCAACAAGGTATGTAATTATTCTGTAGTTCTGCAGTATAAAGATGACTAAAGAATTTATAATGCAGTATTTTGCCATATTAACGTTTTCAAAACATTTGTGGCTATAAAAATAGCCGGTTTGACAGTTTTAGTCCATGTCCGGGACCGAATATCGAGATGGTTCATTGTGTCTTTTTTCTTTTCAGCAATGGTGTATCATCAATCAAGTTGAATTTGTCTTGTCCACGTACATTTCCTGCAATCGGCCTCACAGAATACTGTGTTTTGATTGTGTATCATTGTAACCAACATCCCTGACTGTTGGATTATCACGTCTTCGACCAATCGGACGTTGTCGACCAAAGTAATTTTCAAAATCATCTTGGCAAAATCTTTCTGAGAGCACGTAGCTGTAAAAAAATTTGAATTATTTATTGTATACTGTTGAACTTAAGCTGCCTAATAAAATAAGTTCAGAAAAAGTTGTATAGTATCAAATTCTTGTGAACCTTGAAGACGTTTTTCCATCAAAACTTTTTATCAATCTATAATCTATATTCACTTACATACCTGATTCCGTTTTGTAGTAAAAACTTCACTATTTCAATGAACGAATACACTGTTATTCGTAAGCCTTCATAAGTTTGCCATGAGATGAACATATTTGATTTAGCTTGATCCAAAAAATTACCAGGTCTGGTCTCAATAGACTCCTTCCATTTCTGAAAGTATGATAAAAAACTTTCCAACCAAGCAAATCTCTCATCATATGGTCGTAAAAATGGTTTCCGTTTCAATGCATGCTCTGTTGTATTTTTAACATTTAAACAATCGAAAAACTTATCCATTTTCAAACAAAATTCTGCAGTGCCAGATGCCTCAGCTGGACCAAATTGGTTTAAAACATTTCCAACAGTTTCACTCAATACTTGGGCTGCAAGTCGGACTCTCATGACAGAATATGGTGTAAGATTGACATGATCACTTTTCAATTTTGGCACCAACTTCAAACCACTTTCTAAATCTTCATAATATAAGTTTGAAATGTGTGACCAAAGAATAAAACATCCATTATTCCACATGAATCTTGTTGCTCTACCTGAACCAGAATTTGAAAGACAGTTTCTTGTTGTTTTGATCAGATGTGGTGCATCTGCAAAAAAGTAAATGAAACGTTCTTCTCTGCTAAAAACATTTTTTGTGCGATAAACAACATCTTTTCCCGTGTTTCCAGTTAAATTCTTGTGCATTCTAAAAAATTTACGGTTATATGAAGCACCATCAGCAGTAGCAGCAATGACTTTCAAATTTATGCCTTCAAGGTAACATACAGCCCTCCAAAATATTGGCATTATTTGAGAAGATGTTGCCCCAGTTGTTGCGAATAATGTACATAAACTGTAAGACAAAGGGTTGACAATACTTTTGACAAGAAATACCAATACATGAGATGCAAGTTCTTGAACATTTTGTAAGGTAGCAAAGTTGGTATGTATATCTCCTAGGTCAACAAAACCTATAAGTTCACCAGTATGTTTATCCCACACTAAATCTTCCTGGATCTTCATTTCATCGAATAACAGTAAAACGTATCTCTCAGGATCAGTGAAATTACCAGTTTTTTGCGCTAACTCTTGAATTATAGCAGAATTGAAACCACGTGTTAATCTCGAAGTGTACGTAAACTTGGTAAAACTAAAATCCCAGAGCCAGTCTTTGCATCATATCGCAGGTCATTATAAGCAGAGGATGACTTTGCAGCTAAGTTGAGACAATACTTGATTACCATGGGATGATAACGAACACTACTAGCACATGAGGAATTAACATAATTTTGTTGTTCCTCCCAAAACAACTTCATGAAATCAGGAACATCTTTTTTGTCAACACCAGAAAATAATGTTCTAAAGTCATTATTTAATTCATTACTAATTGGCTGACTTTCTTTTTTCAATGCACTTTTCATTTTGACTAAATCTTGTTCCAGCTGCTTACAATGCAATCACTGTCCTTGAATATACAATTTCAACCGTTGATTTGAGGTGTGTGTTATCGGAGCATTCAGTTTAGCTGGTTGGTTTAAAACAACAGATTTTCGGGTTTTTTCATATGTAATATTCATATTAAATGAGTCACAGTTACCACATGGATTGCTAAGATTTACCAAAATGTAACAATTATTTGAACGGTAATACTGGTCCTGATGCAATCTTGGTTTGAGAAAAGATTTTTCTGATAATTTACTTCTTTGTCAGGATCTGGTGTTTTAATACCATCACATATGTCGTAACTATTCAGCTCGGCAATAAGGTTTGACAGTGTAACATTGTGGAATGACTGGTTATTCGATAAATAAAAGTGATGCTGTTCAGGTAACATCCAACCATAAACTCTTATAGAATACGACAATGATGTATCAATAAAAATTTCGTACTTAGGTAATACAGAGGAACAAGTCACAGTAATAACATCTTCTTCCCTTTTGATATTCCAGCAACTAGCCAAAGATAAATTTTTAATTCGATGTGTGAAGTCAAAAAAATCTTTGTATACAGACATGGGTGGAGAATTAGGAGGAGATAACTGTTCTAAAACCATAAATTCTTCACGTTTCTGAATTGATGTTGGAGATCTGATGGATGATGTTAAGGTACTGCTAGAGCTAACACTTTTTTGAGGAAGATTCAACGTTGGCAAAGCTCCTTCTTTCAATGCTTTTCGTGTTGGATCTAAACAGACAGGAGAATATAGCAGATTGAGTATAGCCAGCCCCAAATGTGCATTATTATTTGTGCATGAAAGTCTGTTGGCAGGTTCTTTTGCCTACAGGGAAACCAAGGAACAGCAACAAAAAGAGAACAAAATAGTTCAACTTACACACATAATAGTCGTCCTCCGTGAAGTGTCTTTCACATATATACAACTTGCGACTTTGTATGCGACCTCTTAGAGATTGGTCTATCTCTCTGTACTTCGTAATAACATTGATGAGATCAGCGCCCCACTTCTTGTTTATACTTCGTTGTTAGCCAATGGAACTTTAAACAAACTAAGTCCATGTTTCCCGGACACAGAGCAGCCAGGAATTGCACAGTTTTCTCCTGGCATAATATAAAAAAACTTCAAAATCAAAGCAATAAGTGTAAAACATGGGTAACATCCTTCTCGCTAAGCAGCCATTTTGAAGTATCGTGCAGGGTCGGAGATCTCGGCTCGAAAAATTAGCATATGAAAGAGTATAAACAATGAGCCATTGTTTGACACCAGACTATCTTTTATTTCTTATGACCATGCATGAACACAACACAAGACAGTTTGGCAGTTTAAGCTCATAATAATATTTTAAATCAGGGTTTAGTGTTTTCTCCCTTAAGAAGTTTTATTGTCCAAGAATCTCTAATCCATAAATCTACAAAATGTGATGTTTCAAAACGTTCAAATCTATTACATAACTCTTCAACAGTAAATGCACCATTAACCGCATCCGCCATTACGATAATGCCTGAATGATGTTGACGTACGCGATTTGGCGGGAAATTTACTGCCGGCAGAATAATTTTCTTCCTTAACCTGCCGGTACCGTCCGACTAACGCGTGTTTTATATTCCGCCGGTACCGGCAGAATATACACTCCGAATTAAAAATGGCGCGGTTGTGCCAAGAATTTGGGAAAATGCAAAAACTTGTTTATTTTGGAAGACTTATTAACAGGGGTAGCATTTTACATGGTTACAACATAGCAGTAAGATCAGCAAGCAACAGCGGAGGAAAAACTCCACCTATAAAACCACCAGGTATGTTGATATAAGAAATTCTCACCTCCGCTCTGTCCTTTTATAGACCTTTTTGAATGTTTACATTTTCCGCGGTAAGCCCTTCTGGCTCTAACAACTGCGTGGCAGGCAGAAAGATGCGGAAGCTTGCTGAAGAAAGGTATTTTTCAGCCCATTTCTTTCTACGGAAATATTTTTGAGGCTTTAAACTATTATCGAGTGTATATGGGTAACTTCTGACTGACATATATTCATATAAAGTCATAATGATACCTTTGTGCGAAGAAACAGACTAAAAAGGACCTCACTTCACCTAGCGCCCCCATCTTTTTGCCTGCCACACAATTGTTAAAGCCGAAAGGGCTTACCGCGGAAAATGTAAACATTCAAAAAGGTCTATAGCAAGCAAGCTAGCTACCTACATACATTTTCTCCCGCGAAAAATAAAGTTAATTGCATATGAAAGAGCTTGAAAGGTTGTCTAGGAATTTGAATATATTTTTTAAAATTCTTGATTGGTTCTTTAGAATTTGGACTAAGAAGATTCACTAATTATGCATGATGTCATGAGTATGCTCTGCAAGCAGTCTGGGATAAGGTACAGATATGGAAACAGTTTCCGAATAATGAAACTCTAAAAAAAAAGAAACAGTTTCCGAATTCGGAAACCAGATTACATGTTTTTTTTTGTAAAACAGAAATTGTTTCCGACTTTGGAAACTGTTTTTCGGTTTGGCTGGGCGTAAAATAGCTTAACCCTATTCGGTCCAGGGGTTGGGGAGGATTCCGCCCCCCCCTGACGGTTTTTTTTTAATAACTCCTTATTGCTATGTTATATGGCTATGAAACTTACTGAGTTTCAATATTTTTCTATTAGACACCTGCATGCCAAATTTTTAGGTCCCATACCTTTCAGAGGCCATTACTCGAAACTATGCCTAAAAATCTCTATGAAATCCTTATAATGGGGAAAATTTAATAAAGATTATCTTTAGAACTTGAAACTTGCAACACAACTTTGTTTTATTAAGAAGAATCATTTTGCATAATTTGGACACGTGATTAATCCGATTTCCCGATTTTGTCGGATTTTACCCGAAAATCGGAAAATACGGCTTTTCGGGCAATTTTTGGCAATTTTTTATGCGATCCACGTAAAAACCGGAAAATATGTTAAGATTCCGCCCATATTCAGTTTCTGAATATGGAAACTGTTTCCAAATCTGTACCTTATCCCGAACTGGCAAGGGGGATAATTTAACATTTTTGACAAGCCATGTAGAGTTAAAAATGTTTTCTGGCCGTTCACTTTGACGCGTTTTGAACATTTTACATAAATTTCAATATTTAGTTACCATTTATACTCAATGCTAACTCATGACGTCATAATTTCGCATAATTAGCGCAACTTTTAAGACAAATATCTCGAGAACGGATAAAGATTTTTCAAAAAAATAAAAAGATCTCTAGAGAACTTTCAAAGATCTTTCATATGAGCTCAACTTGATTTTTCGCAGGAAGTAACCTTTAAAACAAAGGCTACAAAAAGCATGTAGTCAAGTGGTTTCTGAGGGGGCTGGAAACTGGTATATGGTATAATAATACCTGCCCCTGGTACTTTGGTATATACTTAGTATAAATTTGTAGCTTGCTAACTCGGTTAGGTTGGTAAACACATAAAAATTTTCACATAAACGAAGATACAAACAAATGGAACAAGAAAATGTGTTGTGTTTCGTTTTTTCCAAACCAATTTTGTCCCAGATTGTAGCTAATTGCATAAAGCTGATCTGAGAAGCATATCAATGTATCAATATAACTTATTATAGGTTCAGAGTGGATTGATCAAGGATGGAAGGATGATGGGACAGGTCTTGGTGATTATCCTAACTATCAAGAATGGTCATATCAAAATCGAGATCCTAACCTCAAATATTGGGACCAACAGGAAAGAAGGCATTTCGGAGAACCCCTCCATGTGAATCACGATGCACTAAATGTTTGGATGCCTGATGATATGACAAACCATAAGTATTCCCATGGTGAAATGGCCTTGCATTTAGGGATAGCATTAAGTTTGCTTGGTGCAGTTGTTTGGTATTCCGAATATGTTTATGATGCACCTTCAAGGAACCCAGCAGTTCCCAAACCATACCCTTACAACAACTTGTACTTAGAGTTGGGTGGTGATCCAGAAAAAGAACCAACAGAAGCTGATTTAAAGAGAAAAATACCACGGCCACATTTTGGGTGGTAGAAATTCTTGTAAAATTATATAATTAACATCTTTGTAAGTATATATAAGCAGACATTGATAGGCTCTATTGTTTCCATATTCTTCAGGGCGTCAAAAATTAGAAATTTATGGGTGATGTTTTTCATGCACCGTATGAGATTTAGTTAAACCTTAAGTTAAACAAGCAACAATAAAATAATGTTAATTCTTTGAAGAAGTAGAATTTTATACATACGTTGCTTGATAGAAATGATACACATTTTATTTGTACACAAACTCTGCGCCTAGTTTTTTCATCCCTGCTCTCGATTTTTTCATACAAGAAAACTGATAACTAAACTATAACATTTTATTGCCTTAAATTTGGATTTATTCAGGGCTCCTGCTCGTTTTTTTATTGGAAACTAAAACAACAAAACACATTTCAATACTTATACATGTAAAATATTTCAAACCAAATAGAGAACACTACATATATTTTTGACGGTGCTGGAAATCAAGGCATCATAAATATTTTTACCTTAATGGTACTAATTTTCGCGGCCGTTATTATTATTCGCGAAATTATGTACCCTAGAAATATTATTTATACCATCCGCGAAAAAAAATGTATTTGGGCGTGGAAATCTCTCGTATTCCTATTTTCAAAAGTTTCTTTCGCAAAATATTCAATTTCCCACCATTTTGTGATATTTCGCATTTTTTTTTGTCTCTAAAGATTTCACACTAGCGTAGCGGCTCAAACCCTAACTCAATGAGTTAATAAGGGGAATTAATTTTTGCAAGAACTCAAAACTCGCGTAAATTAATTCCCCTTATTAACTCACTTAGTTAGGGTTTGAGCTATTCACGAAAATTAATACACCTTTCCCGAGACCATGAGTCATACTTTTTTTAAACTCGTAAAATATGAATACCATATTTGAATTCAGTATAGTTTGTTTAGTTTATGTGTAAAAGTTTAACTTGATACGCCAACCGGAAGTGCTATGTTGAGGAGATATATATCACAGTTAAAGTCTTCTTAATGTTCAAGTTACCACTTCCCGCCTCGTTTTCAAAAAGAGGTTGGACATGCCGCAAATCTTTAAATTAGAATAGCAGGTTGTTTACTTGCTGCATTGTTTCGCAATTTTCTTTGTTTATCACATTTTTGACAAGGAATTCAAATCTGTTGTCCGTTTTTCATAAAACTCAACATAAAAAGTTGCGGCACATCAAAGGAATAAGTCTCGAGAAAGGTGTATTGCGAGTAAATTCAAGTAATTGAATTTTATTGTAAGCAACTTTTTTTATCAATTTAAGGTATATATTTAGCAAATCAAGTACTAAAATGGAATTTTTTTTTGGCAATGCAACATCGTCTGTCAAATGCTGCGAGAGTTTTGCTTTGATAGATGTGTAGGGTAGGTGATGAGCGTTGAAAATGCGCTAGCCGCAGTTTCTGCGAAGTCCGCATTGTGGAAAAATCAACGCGAAGGTCAAGGAAAGCGAGAATGTAGGCCATGCTGGCTTCAGCAAGAATTATCACAGTATGAGTTATCAGATCAAGCCAAATAACCTAAGATTCTAAGTCCCGTTGTGAACATAACACGACTTCGTTCCCAGGGTTTGTTAGCTTTTTATATTTAGACGGCCTGTGGAACAACACTAACAAGTGAACTTTCAGTAAGGAGAAATAAAGAAAAAAACTACATATATGTATATGTTTTTATGTAATAAAAACATTCTTAAATATCACGAAAACAACAGCATAAAAAAATTTAAATTTTCGCATTTTATTATATCCAAATTTTGTCCCCAAAAAGCTATAATTACATTAACGATCGCCGCCGTTATCGGACAAAAGCCAACTTGTTTCGTACATATTGTGTTGATTTGTCACACCGGCGTACATAGCTCAGCAGGACCTTTGAGGATGCACTTTCTTCTTGGTCTTCCAAGAGAGATTATAGTTTATCGCGAGGTTCGAGCGATGAAAAAGACAAGTTAAATTCCAGTAGAACAACATTGTAGAAAGAATAATTTTCAACAACTTAACAACACGAAAGTAGGTAAACAAAGAAAAACTTTGACACTGTTTTTGTTTTGTTTTGCTATCACAAAATCACTTCCAGTACACTTTATTGCGCATAATCATTTGGAAGTTTTAATTTTAAGTCTAGCAAATTAAATGAAGCTGTTGTTTATCTTTCAAGATATTTTAATACAAAAATAAGTTTAATACACGTAATCCTTATTTTTTCCAAGTGATAATTTATGTCTAAAACTCTAAAATTATATTCTGATAAAGATATTTATTTCCAAATATGATAAATAAAATTACTCTTAGACAATCACAGGAGGCACAGTTTAGCATTGCCTCGTTTCGTTTATTCAGAATGCGTTTGTTTACACCCCCAGCGGTACCTATGTCACACAAGTTAGTATTTTACCGAACAGAAAGTCCTAATCGACACTGCCAAGGCGTCGACCGTGGCACTACTTTGACCTTAAAGAACCAAAGCTCACAAATATAAAAAAATTAACACAGTTTATTCACATTATAATGAACATTTTAGGCACAGCTTGTTATCAATCGTTAGTTCTCCTTTAAAGTGCGTGGGTCTAATATATAACAAGAAGCCCAGGGGCTTGAAGATTTCCGCCATTAGCCTAAAAGATTTTAAAATTTGAAGTTGATCTTGAAAACGGAGAATTATGGGGTAAACAAATCATTGAGTATTCTCAATTATTATTGTAAAGGGCCTGATACACTTGTACAATATCACTGAAATATCACTTATAATATCAATATAATTTCTTAAAATATGTTTAAAATAGAGTTATAATTTCTTATAATTCATTATAATAATTCATGAATAATTAATTAGTTCTGCTGAATATAGCTTTAGTCTACGTGCTTGAAAAATTGTACAGAAAGAAATGACGTAACATCAAAGATGGCGCATTATAAGACGATCTTCATTATGCTACACTGCACGAGCTTTAACTTTCGATAGCATATAAACTTTAAACAAGAAGCCCTGCGGCTTAAAGATTTCCGCCATTAGCAATAATCTGAAAAAAGATATAAAATCGTGACATACTTGTCACGATTTTATAGCTATAATACATTATCTTTCACCAAAAATATCCAACCTCAACAATTCCTCTTTAAATTAAAATTCATTGATAATTAATTAGTTCTGCTGAATATAGCTTTAGTCTACGTGCTTACAAAATTGTAGTACAGAAGGAAATGACGTAATTATATAAAAACAAAGATGGCGCATTATAAGACGATCTTCATTATGCTACACTGCACGCACGAGCAAAAAATAAAGTAATGTTCATTGGATAATAAAACAATTTGTTGCACTGTTAGGATTCTTATTGGCTTAAAACTCATTTTAGCCTCGTTCTCAGAAAAAAATCTGTCAAAACGAGGATTTAAGCTTTAGCCTGGATAAGTTTTAGGCGTCCAGGCTCTGGGCTGTCTCTATCTATCTATCTATCTCTCTATCTCTCTCTCTATCTTCCCAGGCGATATTAAAGATTCCGCCTTCGCCGGCGGAAATCAACAAGAAGCCGACCGGCTTTAACAATTTCCGCCACTCATAAGCTCTTGTGAGGTTTCCGTTTTTCCTAGGTCCGTCTGTTGGAGATACAGAAGTGGGTACGCAGGTTCCTCGTGCCTGCTTATGTTGCTTTCAAGCGAGCAGGAAAGTAAAAAAACGTCAACAAAAGTTTTATAAGATGCATTTTGGAATGAACATTGAAACAACAGCTAGCAATCTCGGTCCCCGGTCCTATGAGCAACATCTTCATCGCTCACATTTACCCTTATAAATTCCATTTCATATCTCCTTGCGTGCGTACCAGCGTATGTGTCTAATGTAACTTGTCAAATGTTCAGCCTTTCAAAATTTTAGCAAAGCTGAATTACCTAAATTTGACATGTTCCCGCTTTCGTTGTGCACATGCGAGTCAAACAGAAAATAGTCACGTTTAGACCACAAGATTGCAAATGTGAACCCATTTACAAGCATCAAAACCCCATCTCCGCTGTCAAAATTATCTTCTACGCGCAGAAAACTGATATCAGTAGCATCAAGGATACCGATGTTTGTATTTAAACGTGTAACTGACAAAAATGTTTTAAAGATTTCAACACATTCCAGAAGTTCGTTCAGACATAGCCAACGATTTTTCGCTAGTTTGCTAAAAGTTGTGTTTCCTATTTCAAGTATATTGCCGAGATCAGGTGTTTTCCAAATAGTGGGGGTCAACTTGTCATCCCGTGTGCACAGACTTGTTAGAAGCAAACTTTCGATTGAAATGGAATCATTAGGTGGTGAATATGCAACAAAACCATGGTGGCATTTTTGGACACGCCCCTAAATGAAAATTGTTGATGTCAGCAGTTTTACAGCCAGTAAAATAAAAAATTCAACATTTTTTAAAAATTTTGATTCTAATCAATAGATAATTTCAATCGGAACAAAAAATGTATAAAAACTATATGTTCAAAATGTACGGTTCTCAAGTTATGGTAGTTTTCAGTTATGTAAAATACAGACCGGAAATTCGCAGACCAGTAACTTAAATCTGCAATAACTCGATGATGACAGGTGATTAAAGCTTCAAACTTGGTACGTTGGTAGATCTTATCAATTGCTAGTGTGTGATACTTAGAATGAGACATAATAAATACTATAATGGCCACACCGACAACACCAATTTCAAGAACAACACCCCTGATGGGAAATCAGAGTTTCATGGCACTGGGCATATTGTGTTTCAAACATTGAATCTAACTATGCAAAAGGCAAATTTAAAGATAGAACGTCAAAGCAGTATGAAGCTTACTAAGCAAATTTTACCATGGGAGATGTTGCATAAAAACCCTGCTCCGCCGAATGAAAGCCTTCCTAGCTTTGATGGAATGGTATCATGCGACGAATTATAATTATACAAGAACAAGGATAGAACCTGGGCATTTTGTCAGATATTAGGGAGTGATATCAATGGTATTCTTCTAATATGGACAGCCTACAACTCCTTACTTAATAAAAGTGGTGTTGTCACAAGTTGTCAAGGTTTGCCATTATATAGATTCTTACCAACAGATTGGTCAACTCTGTATTCTGCGCTAAAGATGGTTCAAGGTATCAACGTTAAAGTCACTGGGAGAGAAGAAGACTATCATCACTTTTGACTTACAATGCATGCAACTGAGGTACAACACCGAAATTAAAAGTAACTTTGTGTTTCGACCGGGAGAATTGCAATATTGAAGGTCTTGGGGAAATACATTGATGGCGGCGGACTGGATAAGTTATTCACAGAAGCAGGATTATATGGTAGCACTACCATGGGACTTATTTAAAAGGAAAGCATATGAAAATATGCGTGGAAGCACATATGATACGTATATATTTCATGGATCGGTACAAAAAACATGAAGACTATACAGTTGAACTCATGTAATTCGAACTCCTATAATTCGAAAACTCACTTAATTCGAACAGATTCTGTGGTCCCCTCAGAATTTACCTTGAAAACCTTACAAGAAAACTCCTATAATTCGAACCCATGTAATTCGAAAAATCATGTAAATCGAACAGATTTTCCGGTCCCATCAAGAAATTTTAATCATGTAATTCGAATTTTCGAATTTTTTGAGTTTTTGAAGCTTACCAACTCGATAATTTGCAATCGAATGTTTTTTATTTTACATTCGATTGGAGCTCGTCCACTGCTTTTGGCTTCCATTTCTTATCAAGACAAGATGGGGAAAAGAAAGCATAAAGAACTCACTTTAAAAACAAAATATGAAGCTCTCCGTGACTTGGAGGATGGTATGTCCAATAAAGACGCATCCATCAAGTACTCCGTTCCAAGCAGCACCTTGTCAACATGGAAGAACAATAAAGAGAAGATATTCCTTGCTTTCAAAAACTCGTCACTAAAACGCCAGAGAGTTAAGACTGACAAGTACGAAAAATTGAATGAATCGTTGTTGACTTGGTTTACCTCAATGCGTGGTAACAACATCCCAATTAATGGACCAATTTTAATCGAGAAAGCTCGTGAATTTGCCACAGCATTCAACTATGAAGATTTTTCAGCATCGAACGGATGGTTGAGAGGCTGGAAGGAGAGGTAATACTTACTTGTCTATTATGTTCCAACAGGGTTTATTCTAATATGAATGCTTTCACTCCATGCACATAAGGATAAAAACTTCCGTAAGTTCGATATTTGCAACATGATCTTTTTTTACTATTCAGATATGGAATCACATTCAAAGAAGTATCTGGGGAGTCCGCAAAAGTAACAAGTGAGATGACAGCACCTTGGGAAGAAACTACCCTACCAACTATATTGGCCAGATATGAATTAAAAGACATCTTCAATGCCGATGAATTCGGCCTATTCTACCAAGCGCTACCATCAAAGTCTTATCACTTCAAAGGAAAACGCTGTTCCGGCGGAAAGCACAGCAAAGTGCGCCTAACAGGAATGGCTGCATCCAATGCTTTGGGCGAAAGGCTTCCAATGTTTGTGATTGGAAAGTCCGCGAAACCCAGATGTTTCAAAAACGTGAGAAATCTACCCTGTCGGTATCGCTCGCAAAATAAATCCTGGATGGATGGAGTATTATTTGAAGAATGGGTTAGAGAATTAGATCGTAAATTCGAGTCACAAGGAAGGAAGATTGTTTTAATAGTCGACAACTGTCCCGCACACCCAAACATCACAGAGTTAAAGGCTGTAAACCTACAATTCCTGCCACCTAACACCACTTCTTGTACCCAACCTATGGATCAAGGAGTTATCAGGTGAAATTTCTTCAAAGTTACTCATTATTCTGTTGTTTGGAAATATTTATTTCCCATTCATTGTTTTGAAGCCATTCCAGTGTTGTCAAAGAAAAAAGTTTGTTTGGTAACACTAGAATGTCTTCCAATTACTCTCTACCAAAACAAAACAAAATCAAAAATTTTTTTTGGCATACTAAACTTAAGTAAAATGGCAAAAACTAATATTGCAGAAGTTGTTGAAGTTTGTGGGAAGAAGATTTCTTTGAGTTATGAAATTCCATTGTCCGTAGTAAGGCAATTCAAATGCGAGTCAATGGTTAAAGGGTATCACGCCTATATGAATGAATGGACACCAGTTATTGGTGAATCTTTACAAACGCGTCCTGAACCTGAGAACGAAATAGATAAATATGCAGTTGCTGTGACAAAAGACGACAAAGTTATTGGTCATTTAAAAAAAGGAAAAACTGGTCGATATGCGAAAACAATCTTTTACTTTTTACGATCTAAATCAACTAATGCTGCTAATATTTCTGTCACTGGAAAAAGAGTCAACCTAGGAGATGGAGAAGGCTTACAAATACCATGCACGATTACATTTGAAGGAGAAGAAAAATACTTAGACATTCTTAAGAGAGAGTTGAATTCATGCCCCTTGTGAATGTAATTTTATTTTCTTAGAAGGAAAGAAATATAATGATTCGAAGAAAAAACAATTGTTTCCAATTTATCGAATTATAATCCCCAGAGCTATCTCAAACAATGGATCTTAATTCATTCTAATAGACTTTCATTTTTTTTTGTTCAGGTCTTTGAAGGCAAAATACCGATCACTGGTAATTCGAAGGATCTTGAGAGCGTTAGACAAGAAGGCTGAACTACCGAAAACATCAATTCTTGAAGCCATGATAATGCTCAAGACGGCTTGGGATAGTGTGTCGAGTGAAACAATCGTAAATTGCTTTCGAAAAACAGGAATCTCGGAGGTTGCAAGGAATGGTGCTATGGATGAGAATGACGATCCTTTCAAAGATACGGAAAGTGACAAGAGCGATTCAGACGACGAAAATGATGAAACGAATGTTGTAGAAGATTTGAATCAAGATCTAGACCGATTACGAAAGATTAGACCTGACATTGCACCTGACGATCTGGATGTCGAATCGTTCATTGATATAGATTTCAACGTTGTTACTAATGAATCACGCCCATTGTCTGTCAAAGAAATCGTGGATATGTATAAAAATCCGGAAGTAGAAGTCATCGATGACGGCTCTTCAGACGACGAAAGTGCAGAGTGTCCTGATGATGAACCAATTCCACCCCCATCGCAAAATGAGATTGACGACGCAATCGAGACTCTCAAAAAGATGACCCTTTTCGAATCATCGAACGTCATCCCATTGATTCAGAAGATCTCCGAAGAGATTTCCAAGAAACGAGAGCAGAAAATGAAACAATCAACAATCAAAGACTTTTTTGATTGAATTGATTGAAAAAATTATGAATTTAGTATTTCATTATTCTAACTCGAAAATACAAAAAATAGTTCGAAAGTAAACCTGGGAAAGACTTTTTTCATCGAATTAGGTCAAAAATATGAAAACTCATCTAGTTCGAAACTCATGTAATTCGAACAAAATTCTCGGTCCCTTGAGAATTCGAATTACATGAGTTCAACTGTATTTCTGTAGATGTTAATGAAATACAACAACACTTATCAGGTTTCCCTAGTCACACTTCTCAAAATACTGAGAAGATAAAAAACATCAGTGATCAAGTATTTCAGAACATGGAAGATTCGAAAATCTTACAGAGAAAAGTTACAGAGCTTTGGTGACTGACTCCCTTACTCACTAAGGTAAATTTCTGAGAAATTATATGAACATGTGTGAATGCCTTCTTCTTTTTATACGCTCATCAAGACAGAGACATTGGAATTTTCATCTTTCTTCCTCAAACACATTTGTAAAATACTTCTTTGCACACGATCAAATTCATTTAGCTACATTGACACCACTATACCTGGTTAACATTTTGGATTTTAAATTAAAAGGTATTTGGTATTTGATCGCTACATGCAGGAGTCATTATAAGCTTATACACAAAGCAAACGTACATCTGGACACGAGATTCGCTACCAAATTGGAGAAATGACTAACATTGCAAATATTCCATTAAAACCGCTGTTTTCTCATATTAATACCAAGCAAGACCTAACAGTCTATCTTGCCAACTACCTTAAGTGGATAAATTTTGGCGAGTATTTAATTTGGTGAATGACCAAAATGGAACATTTAGCGGGGATTTAATTTGGCGAATACAAAAAAATGTTTATTTTGGCGGGGATTTATTTTGGCGAATGACACAAAGAAATGAATTTTTATGTCTTGAAATGTTTTATAAAAAATAAGAATAAACGTATATATAAACACAAGATTTGTTATAGAGTTAAAAATTTCTATTCCTCGTCATCGCTTGTTGTGAATATAAAAAAAGTTCGTTTTTGGGGGAAAAAACATTTTTCTTTTCTTAATTAAAAAAAAACCGTATTTTTATTAAATTTGGCGGGGATTTAATTTGGCGAACGGTAAATTATGTTAAATTAGGCTAGTATTTAATTTGGCGAATAGTCAGTTATCAAAATTTTGGTGGGTATTTAATTTGGCGAATTTTGCCCAAATTCGCCAAATTTAATCCTCACCAAAATTTATTCACTTAAGGTATAGTGCTACAGCTCTAGAAGAAATAAAACAGGAAAATGTTGTTACCTATAGCACTATCAGTAAAACGAATATTAACCATCTCTCTGTGGAGATGATGCAAAATGATCATGAAGAAGCTGATACGCTGTTGGCACATATCAAGATCTGATCCATTCACAGAGTGTATTGTATATTCTCCAGACACTGACGTTTTTCTGTGCGTGGTAATTCATACTAGTGAAGGTGAAACATTGCGTCACATCTCTGTTGGAAACTTCTTTGAAGCTCTTGGTGCAGATAAAGCAAACGCACTGTTAGGATTCCACACCCTCACTGAATGCGACCAACCTAGAAGGGTTAGTGGGAAATCAAAATCGTTTTGGTGGAAATAGTTTCCAGATGCTGATGATGATATATTGAATGCACTGTCGAACCTAGGTTTGTGCTTCGGATTGTTATATCATACGGTGGTGAAAAGCGACCAGATAATATTGTGACCATTCCTCAGCTTCGATCGTATGTTTTCGAAATTGCAACTTGAAGCTGAAATACTGCCTCCGACAATGGCAGCAGTTAAATACAAGGTCTTTCGCAGTCACTTTATCACGATGATTCTACGAATATCTTTACAACCATTGCAATTGCTACCTTCGCCTTTAAACTATAGTTGACAGCAGTGAAGAAAAAAGTTTTTTTTTATTGCTTTTCAATTTTAAACAGCAGGTCTGGGTGTTTCTGGTCTGTGTTTTTGATGCATTCTGCAATATCAGGATTTATATACTGTATTAATCTATGCACCACATACTAGTGATTATTAAAATCACCCAACATACTGAGTTTGAAACTACAATCAATTCTTATTCACAAAATATAGCAAATTCAAGGAACTGGTTTGTGGATTTCTGGTCAGTGTTTTTGTTGAATTCTGCCATTATGGTATTCATTATGTCTGATTCTAAGTATCATACACCAGCAAATGATAACGTACCAAGTTTGAAGCTTTAATAAGCTGTTGTTATCGAGTTATTGCAGATTTAAGATAATAGTCTGCGAATTTCCAGTCTGTATTTTACATAATTTAAAACTACTATAACTTAAGAATCGTACATTTTGAACATATAGTTTTTATACATTTTTTGTTCCGATTGAAATTATCTATTGATTAGTATCAAAAAATTTTAAAAATTTTAAATTTTTCTGACTGTAAAACTGCTGACATCATCAATTTCCACTTAGGAGCGTGTCCAATGCCACCATGGTTTTTTTGCATATTCGCCACCTAATAAATTCATTTCAATCGAAAATTTGCTTCTAACAAGTCTGTGCACACGGGACTATTTTTTTCGACAAGTTGATCTGCACTAAAATAGTAACTCGCCTAATCTTTGACCAACAGACACTTATTAAAGCATTACATGTACATTGTATGTCAGCAGAATCCCCGAAACGTTCGTCTGCTTGATTAAACGACCCAAGGATTACTTTATCAACAGGCCCAGGATTAGATTCTACATCAGCATCTAAAAGGAGTCTGTCTTTATTCCGGAAAAAAGTTGCTGAATGAAATATTAGGCATTTTGAGGCAGACTTTTGCAATCGAAACACGTGTATACAACCCAACCGAGATTACAACTTGCGCAAACCATGCTTGGGATCACAAAAGAACAAACTATGCAGAATGGAACGTCAATTATTTATACGAAGGGTATAAATGAAAACGCTGCGCAAATAATATTTTAATCAATTCAATTATATATTTCAGGTTCAAAACAACAAGTACGGGTATTTGAGTATTTGAGCTTTTTAGTTCTCAGTATTCAAGTTTCAAGTTTTCAGTATTCAAGTTTTGAGTTTTCAGTATTCAAGTTTTGAGCTTTGAGTATTAGTTTTTCAGTACTTCTGAGCGTTTCTCAGACACCACCTATCACCTAAAAGAAATAGAAAATCGATTAAATTGATGACAACATCATACACTGGAAAATACAATTGACACTGTTACAGTTTAGAGAAAGTTAAAATACTAAAAATGAGGCGATAAAAACATAACCACTTTAATTTCTGGCAAAATTTTATAGGATAAAAAAATACCTCAATAAACTGCTTGAATGCCGAAATGAACAATTATTGTATCCAATTCTGTACTAAAACCAAAATACATAAAAATTAAAATATGATGAAGAGAGAATAGCCAAACAATTAGGGGTGACTCACAAATCGAAAAGGAAGTGAAATACTTCGAAGTTTAAATATTTTATACCGTAAAACATGAATTTTCAAAATATGTCAGATTGGCGTTGATTTGTGAGTCATCCCATATACAAAACTACATCTGAATTTTTATTTTTTATCGGCCAAGATGTTGACTCCCCCCTCAGACAAATGCCAATAAAAAACTGTAATAGGATATAGTAAGCCAAAACACTTTTATGCCTGTCAGGTATGGTTTCTCATATATAGCAATATTCAACGAGTCATTATATTCGAGTCATTTGTTCAATGATTGTGATATTATATGTTCAAGTGGCCTTGTGGAGTTTGCAGGAAAGGGGTTGGTAGTAACTCAATTTTTTGTCAGACTTGCAAGCATTGGGTACATAAGAAGTGCAGTAGTATTGGTGGAAGGTTAAGAGCTGACATTCAGTTTGTATGCAAGCGTTGCAAAGGTGAGATTATAGAGAATGAAGTATTTCCAGCTTTAATGATGTACAACAGTGGCTCGTTAGAGATAGTTGAGAACTTCTGTTTCTTAGGTGATATGTTGGGCAGTGAAGGGGGTGTTGGAAGAAGTGTTACTTGCAGGATAGGTTCTGCTTGGAAAAAGTTCAGAGAGTTACTTCCTTTGTTGACCAGCAGAGTCTTGTCAATTGAGGTAAAAGGTAGGTTGTATGAGGCCTGTGTAAGAAGTGTTATGTTGTACGGTAGTGAGACATGGGCAGTGAAGCAGGAAGATCTTGACCGTTTAGAAAGGAATATGAGAATGGTTAGGTGGATGTGTAACGCCAGTCTGAGAGACAGAAAGAGTTCAGATGAGCTAAGAAGCAGGCTAAGTATCCGTAGAATTAAAGATGTTATCCAGATAAGAAGATTGAATTGGCTGGGGCACTTGGAAAGAATGGAGGAGGATAATTGTGTAAGAAAGTGTAGAGACTTGATAGTTCCTGGGGCAAAGCCCAGAGGCAGACCGAGAAAGACTTGGCAGGAGGTTATAGGACAGACTTGATACAGCGGAAGTTGAGTTTAGATCTAACACAGTCTAGATCAGATTGGAAGAGGGTCATTAATATACCCCGTCCAACCCATGCTAGCATGGAAAACGGACGTTAAGCCGAGAATGATGATGAACCAGTCATTTATATGTTCAACCAGTCATATATGTTCAATGAATAATATACAAGCAACGAAATATTTTCAAAATATCTGCTTTTTTCTTACTTGAAATGCAATACACATGTTTATTTCGCCTTCTTTGAGCTTTCAGAAAGTAGTGCCTATAATATTTTTGCATGATTATGTTTTGTGAGGAGTCGTTAAATATAAATATGGATGGTTAAACATATATGAGTCGTTGCACACATAGGAGTCATTAAACATTTACAATAAACCACGTCGGATTTGTTGAACATATCACAATTGTTCACAATTGAACATAAATATTCAATTTGTTGAATATTGCTACGTGTGGGCAACCATAGGTCAGGATATGTGCACAGGGGCGGATTTAGACTTCGGCCACTTCGGCACTCGCCTAAGGAGAAATTTTGCCAATGAGAAAATCATGTGTATCTAAATGTAGAAATTGATTTAAAGCAACGCATAATTTTTATTATAAGCGTTTAATAAGATTCCTTTGCGCACAGGATTCGAGGTAATATTCTTATCGCCACTCAGGAGTGTTTGCCGAGGCTCGACTCTCCTTCGATGTGCTTTGCCGAAGTACTATGGTTCTTACGGTAGTCGAACTACATTTTGCCGCATTTCGCTGACTTTGTTTCTCTCGATTCCTTTGTTTTCTGCCGTAAAAACAGTCGACTTCGGCGGCCGCCGAGGTGTGGACTTTTGGACTCTCTTAAACAAAAGAAAAACAAAAGAATTATGACGTCAAGAAAAATCTCGCCGAGGTGTGGACTTTTGGACTTTCTTTAAAACAAAAGAATTTGTGACGTCAAGAAGAATCTCGCCGAGGTGTGGACTTTTGGACTCTCTTTAACAAGAAGTCGTCGAAATTTACGGTGAAAGAAAGATTGATATTAGGGGATGGGTGCGTAGGAATAATTTACTCTTCCTATTGTTATCGCCTCGCGGTAGCCGGTCTGTTTGATAGGTTCGGCCAACTTCGGCGAGCTGCAATTCCGAAGCTTGCTTCCAATACAACTACTGAAAGAAGGCTAAAGGAATTGTTTTGTATTGACTTGCAGCAAGTAAATGGAAGTTTTGAATATATGATCACGGAATGACGTTGAGCAATGTTGCTAAGAAGAAACATTACTGGAAAACGTTTATTCTCTGTGTCGCCTGTGATTGCAAAAAAGCTGTTTGACAGAAAAGCAGGCTTTGACTTAACTAAAATAATAGCTTTAACTCACTGACTACGCTTTCAGGTACATCTGTTTACTTTTAATTCCATTAATCTTAGAGTAAGATACACAATTGCTTTCTATTGCTGTGCTAGCAAGTGTGAAGATGAAACTGTTTATAGTTTCACTTTCAACAAATTTGTGTCATATTCAAAAGAGGTTTGTGTTATCTTGGGTTTCTTTTTTATTTAAGTAACAAGACATTTTATAACAACACAATAAATCGAATAGCTAACCAGCTGGTTACTTTTTGTAGCTAGTAAAGGTGTAATGTATAACAATTTGTTGACTTCATAACAACTTTATATGTTTACTTTTGTAGATTCAAAGCTTCTGGCAATAAACACTTTCCAAACGATTTTTTAACATGCCATAAGGCCAAGGAAGAGAACACTGGTTTTGAGAGGAAGACTTTGACAAGACTTGATGATGTTTCGGTTTAAAATCTCTATCCTCGTATCGAAATAATTCCTGGAAATGGTGCTAATTATATATATACAATTCGAATAAGAAAAAGGCATGGTTTTATTTAATGGGTGAAATGACAAAAGTTTTTCACATTTTTACTAAAGAAGTTGTCATGCTGATAGACATGGAAAATGTTTGTGGTTCTACCAACATGGCGAAAATGATTTAGCATATATACTTATTACAACCCTATCCAGATGGACACAAAAATGTGTAATAATGTAGTTAACGATATCTGTTCTTGAATGATTTTGTTTTGTTAAAAATTTCAGCTATTTATAGTAATTATCGCATAACAGCTAAAAGGTATTTTCAAGTTTGATTCAACATTTTTAAAGTCTGAGCCAGAAATGGTTACCGAAAAATAAAAACAGTGTTTTTCTTGCTATTAGGCTAATAGGGCTAAATATTTTTTGACTGAATGTTGTGTTGTTGTGTTGTAAGTTTGTTTTTTTAATTAGCTATTGCTGCTTAAAAATCCAAATTTTAAGTAGCTGCCTTTACCTGTACAAAATCTTGATATATTCTTGCCATTTTTATTTTATTGTATTTATCTCTTGTTGTTTATGTTGTTGTTACTATGATCTAATAATACAAATAAAGCCTATTTACATATGTATGGTGGCCGAGGGCTGCCACTATAAAAAAATAACTATAATATTCACAATAAGATTATTTTAAATTTAAGTTTAAACTTAAATAACAACTTTTAATTAAACTGAATTTAAAATTAAAAAAAAAATTGATCTGAAATTAAATTCTATCTCAGGCCGAGGGCTGCCAACGCTAATTAATATCGAATTTGTTTTTGAATTAAATTAAACTTAAAGTTTCGCTACCGCCGAGAGCTGCCAATGTTTTGGTGTTTAAGTGCATGTCCTTAAGTCACATTAAAATTGCAGTTTCAAAATGGCGGGTTGTAGCACATGGGAACTTAACGATAGTTTGCGCAGAGATTTAGAAAATTATGTACTACAAGGCATTCAAATAAAAGAAATTTTGGACTTTATGTATCGTGACTATCAACAGTATGTATGGAGCATCCGTACTTTAGACAGAAGGTTACGAAAATTTGGAATTTATTATATTGACATGGTAAATACGACTATGGAAGATGTCCGAAGCGTGGTAAAAAAAGAATTAGATGGTCCTGGTAGACAATTAGGGTACAGAGCGTTACGGCAAAAAATCCGTCAGAAATACGCAATGAAGATACCAAGGGATGCAATACACAACATTATGTACGAAATAGACCCGGATATGCTTAACGAAAGACGGCCAGGTACGAAGAAGGAAAGGAAACGAAAGAACTTTATCAGCAATGGACCGAACTGGGTATTATCGTTGGATGGCCATGACAAGCTGATATATATTCACCACCATTATCACTCCTCATGCGACTCACATCACCGGTTGGAAATATATCAGCATGGAAATTGAATGATTTGACTTTGCCATATGGGTTAACATCAGCAAGAAATTTTTCGGTCGCTTTCAGTGCATCTGATTTTTCTTTCAAATAATAGGTAAACGAGCACCCAGAGTAGTCATCGGTAAAAATAATAGCGTATCTGAAACCGTCCTTTGCAACAGGATCAACAGGACCTGCAAGGTCTGTGTGAATTAATTCAAACGGTTTGGAGGCACGGGTATCAGCATCTCGGTTACGGGTATCAGTTTTCTTCGCGAGGATGCATGTTTCACAATTGAATTGACTTGAATCAGAAATGGTCATACCTTGAACGACATTTTCAAGTTTTCGAACATCAGCAATGTTGCAGTGGCCGAGTAATTTATGCCACATTTCAAGACTTTCTAATCGATTTCTCCCAACAGATGTTTTACACAGATAGTATAGCCTACCATGTTGATTGATAGGAAATTTTACATTATCATGAGTAGTTAATGTCCCACGGTTACCATCAAAAACTACTTTCGCACCCTTTTTTGTTGCCGACTGGACTGAAAATATATTTTGGGGAAATGAAGGTACAAATAACACATTCTCCATTTTGACATCAGCAATATTCCCATTGTTGTCTTGCAACGAAATTAAAACTGTCCCCTTCTTCTTGGCAAGGTTGTTAGACTTTGAGCCATCTGCTAGCTCAATGTAGTGTTCTTCCGGCTTAAAAGATTCATCGGTATGGATGAAGTTTGCATCTGTGTTAACGATGTGAGTTGTAGCTCCACAATCTACTAAAATTTTCTCACCAATGTCACTGGTTAAATGGATGCTATCACTAATTTTGAAAGCATAAGAATGATCATTTTTTACTTCAGTGTTGTCATTGACAGTTTTAGTCGCATGTTTTTGCTTTCTGCAAACTTTGTCAGTATGCGAAGAGGTCTTACATACCGAACACCACTTTCTATTTTTGGTATTTCTGCATTCAAATGATTTATGTCCTGCTTTACCACAGTTATAACAAATCAATTTACCCGGTGTCTGCCTCTGGTCAACAGTATTCATAACATTGTCGCCAGCCGGTTTCTCGGTACGAGTACGTTCAGTATCCTCAAAATTCTTGAGTGATTGCTTGAACTTCTGAAAGTTCTGAATCAAATGTTCTGATTGAGAGGTTACAGCAATAAATGCTTTATATCTATCTGGCAACCCCTTAACTACCATCGCAACAAGTAGTCCGTCACTAACAATTTCGTCAGCATTTCTAAGTGCATTTGCAGCAGATTCAGCTCTCAAGATGTAATCTGTTATCGGTTCAGTCTCACTTTTCTTTAATGAAGTTAGTTGGGTATACAGGGCTATGATTCTTGGTTTCCCACTTCCAGCATAATGATCCTGGAGAATTTTGAATGCTTTTCTACCGTCGTCACGTGCGTCTCTCATTATAAGTGATATCGAACGTTCATCCAGGAATTGGATCAATTCAGAAAAAGCAGTTTCATTTTCATCAGCAGATATGTCCTCATTGCCAACAAAAACATGTTTCAGTTTGCGTATCTTCATGTATCCAAGAAATTTAACTTCCCACAATTCAAACTTTCTTTCATCTCCATCGAAACTAATATTCTTCCACTGGCTGGTGGCACTGGGCCCATAACCTGTTAACATGATGGAGGATTGAACATAAGAAGTGACACCAAGAATTATAAGTACGAATGTAAGTCTTATGCAAAAGCAAGGTCTACCATATTGCGTAGAACCTTCTAGAACAAAACTAAAAATGCTTAGTCATCACAACATCTAAAATGCCGTGACCGAATATATCAACATGGGATACCAAAATTGGACATTTCCCTTAGCTATTTATGGCTGTATGGATACAGCTAGCAGAAAACTTTTATGGTTGCACATATGGGACACCAATTCAAAACCTGAACTCATTGGTAGGTGGTACCTTGAACACTTATATGAATGCAGAACTGTACCAGCTTACTTGAGAATTGACAAAGGCACCGAGACAGGAGTTATGGCCACAATGCAGGCTTACTTACGGCGTAACCACGACGACTTAGACGACTCAACAGACAGTATTATATATGTCGCTTAATTTAAAATCAGTAACATGGATCATTTGAGCTTGCTTTTCAACAGCTTTTACAAGTTTGCCTAGTTTTAACATTTTCGACACTGGTAAACTTTTTGGACATGTCAATAGCTTTAAGTTAGGATTTAATAAGGAGGATGATGGTCCCGATGTATGCACTGCTCCACTTTTATTAAAATGGGAATATACGCTGACACTTACTGAAGGAGAAAAAAAGGTCATGTTCAGGCTTTATAAACCGAATATGTATCAATTTTAATGATGGTAAATGGTCCATTTTGGAACATGAAGGGCCACGATCACTGCTCAATACATCACAAGTCATCCCAATCGGTAATCTTGATGAAAAGTGTTTATTGCATGCAGCTTTGATGTTCTCGATCGTTACCTCATCATATTCAAAAGGCACGAATTCCTGAGGACCAGTGCGTTCATATTTTTTCGCCTTTCCGGAAGGCTCTCCTTCAAGTGGCTGCACTACCAATTCTTTCTTTTAGGTAACTTTTGAATGCGTTTTAATTTCATTTTTTTATTAAAATCTTCTCATATTGTTGCTTTTCTTCATTGCTTCTTTTCCCCGCCATTTTATTTTATTAATCTTTTGTCGCATGGCGTTCTAAAAGCAATAGCTTTAAATATCAAAACATTGGCAGCTCTCGGCCATGCGAAAAATTTAATTCAATTTTAGTTTGACAAAGTGGATATTTTTAAACATAATTTGTTTTTAAAACTAAATTTTAGCAAGAATAAAATATGTTTAAAATTAAAAAGCAATTTACATTTATTTCTAAAGTAAAGAATATGGCGTGGCAGTTCTCGGCCACCATACATATGCATTTTTGTGTTGTTGTTTTTTGCTTCTTTTTCTTTTAGGCCTCCTTTTTCATGTTATTAAATTTTTGAATAGATTAAATATGAAAAGTTTTTATTAGTAATATATACCGTTTTGCATTACCGAATTATAAGAATTATGTATGTCTTTTTTACTGAACCTAGTTTCCAAAAATTTATTGCCTCAATATTAGCCAAAAGCTATTACATTCATAACTTGCAAAAACAAGCATGTAAATATTATTTTCTGGATGTGGAAGAAAGAAGAAGTTTTGCTGGCTAGCTAATTTTAGCCTTAATTCTTCTGAAAACATTATTTGGCTTTCATTTAAGAATTTTATGATTGTTTTTTTTTTCAAATAACATGTAAGAAATGGGCTTGTAAAGGTCCTGTCTGCTGCATTTTGGAGTGCTGAAATAACTTACAGCGCCCCCCAAGACCCCCATCTGATTTAACACGCGCAATTTTTGCTACGCAAAAAATGCGCGTTGGCTTCGCTTCGCTTCGTAAATCCGCCTAAGGAGAAAAAAATCCTGTATCCGCCCCTGGTGCACATGTATTGAACTTTATAAACATTTGCAACTTTGTTTTGATTTGGGAATGTATATGCTCTGTCACTGTTAAATCTGAGAAAGGGCTTAAATTTTCTGCAGATTTTCAGATCAGAGTAAGTAAATTCGTTCCTAGGACCAACGAACAACTTAGGCTGAAGAAATTGGTACCTCAGTTTATCATCGTCTGCATTTCAGGGAGTACCATGCAGGAAATTTTCATTATTCATTATTTTAAAGCCGTCACAATCCCTTCATTGCGCATGCCACAAAGCCACCATTTTTCTGTTTACAGTACATTGTCTCGCTCGGCCAAAATAAATAAATAAATAAAAGGCTCACAGCCCTGGAACTAATGCCTAAAAGACATGTGCAGCAAGAACAAGTGTACGATTGGTCAGTATTTTATCAAAATAGAGCAAAAAAACGAAAAATTTTGGTTGTCGTCGGTATGTGCGAAGCATGTCAGAAGGCTTTTTGAGATATACTTTTGGTAATTTACCTCATACTTTTCTTCTTTTGAAGGGAAAGTAAAGCCAATAATAATGAAATTTTTTGAAATAATGAAATTGTTCATGGCTGTGTGGTAAATATAGATGCGGGCTGCCTGACAGTAAACTGAGGTATGACTTTCTTCGGCCTTAGTGCCACTCAATCTCTTCCCAAGGGCTTTTCTACGCATTTTATTAACATATCGTAGGCGTTTAGAAATTCTGCCAGACGAGTTTGGGTGCCACTGAAAAAAAAATTGTTAAGTTGACATGATATCTTATTGGTTATTCCAGACTGTCATGACATGCAGGATGCTAGGTATAGCTTGTCTGCATATCTAAACACATCAAATTTTGAAACCAAAACTTTGGTATGCTTAACAAACTTTTATTTTCAGGCAAGCTTAGCTCCAAACAACGTGCAAGTTTTCGCTACCCTTTTTACACAACAACGAAATTCCCTCACCTTTGAAGTGTCAAGCAGTTGATGCTAAGTATAAACGAATAAAAACTATTTCCAGTATAGTATATTAAAGCACAAAACTGTGTCTAGCCTAGTGTAAAGTAAAGTACTTTGGCTTAGAGAGCGAGCAAGCAACAACTGCATACGGTCAACAACAGTCAAAATGGCCGACAATATTGCCAACGTGGCTTGTACAGGACCGAGGATTTAAAACAAATAGGGCTACATACATTAAAATTTTCTGAAAAAGATTTTGGAGAATTAATACAATAAGACACAAAGTTATAAATCTAGTTAGAAAACAAAATAATTTCACGAAAAATAAAAATAGAACAGTACGATCGTAAGTCTGTGGTTTATCGAGATTTGCAAAAAGTGCCGGACGATAGAATGTGGAAACCAAACAATTTCCTCGCAGAGCGCGGAAATTGAAATAAGGTATTGTTCATTTATATAATAATACGCCAGTTCCGTGTGTCTGTAACAGGCAAAGTGGATGTGTTGTTTTTTCTAAAGAAACAACCGCGGTAACATGTCACTTTTGCTAAACGTTCGTTTTTATTCTGTCTTTTGTGTGCTTTTTGAAATTGATTTAAAAATTTTGTTTTTAAAAAGACACGGTTAATTTATTTTATTGTTCCCTTTGTCTTTGTGTAATTATGTAAACTTTATTACACAAAAGTCACGGGTAATTAATTTTTATTATTCCCTTAGCACGTGTCTACTGTTATATGAAAAACATATTGGTTTTATTTATTCCCGCTTGAATGGAATTAACAACAAAACGTTTTGACGAAAAGAACAATGAATTTCGCTGTTTGGCCAAAACAAATCATGTGATAATATAAAGTGATTTCATTAGTTAGGAATTTTATTGCATGCGAATTTAAATTTACCGTGACGGGACCTTTGTTATAAATTGTTATACGAGTAAAGTCACAGGCGATTAACGTTGTTATTATAGTGTTGTCAATTTCGTTCAAAAGTTTTAATTGTTTGCGTCTTTAAATTGAAACTGACAACAAATGATTTTGTGATAAGAAACATAGAATAAATCTTAAATGTTTTTGAGTGGATATCCCACGCGGATCTTCATCTCTTCT